>OZ024895.1:38775833-39218333 GCA_964017195.1 Siderastrea radians
TCGGACTTCGAACTGATCCGAGTTGTTTAGGATGTTGTTTAGGTCATGACTTCATTCTCGATCCCAGTCCTCGCTTTTTCGAGATTGTGCAAGCCACTTCCGCATTGTCTTGAGCCTCCCTATCAAAGCGAGGCTAGGAGGACATCCTTTCAAATGAAAATTGGTTTTAATTATTTGCATGTGAATGAAAACTCATTTTCATATGAAAGGTTGTCCACCTAGCCGCGCTTTAATGGGCAGGATAAAAGCAGTAGGCCATTTCCGAATTGTCTTGTGCCTCTTTTTCAAAGCAAGGTCTCGACAGTCTCGAGCAAAACCTTTCATATGAAAATGAGTTTTTTTTTTTGAATGGAAACTCATTTTCATATGAAAGGCTATGCACCAAGACTCGCTTTGAAAAAGAGGTACAAGACAACTGGTAAAATGGCCTATTCGGATATGGCCTATTGCTTTTCGCGGCTGTGTGACAAAGAAACAAGATCTGGGTCACAACCTCAATAAAAGTTTCCTTTCATAACTCGATCATCTTCCAACTTAACTAGCGTATCACTGATAATTATTGATAAAAATTCATATTTAGTTATCTAGGGAAGGAGGGAACATTAACTCGGATCCAAAACAATGAACACTCTTTCTATCTACTTTTTTTAGAGCCCTTGACTCAATGCTTAACGAGTGGCAGCTCTCTGCAAAATCAAGAAAACACGACTGATTGCCGTGATTGGAAGTGAAGCGCCTTTTCCTTACTTATTTGATGTAGTATAGTTGAAGAAAATCGCGGCGCAAAAAGAAGACAATAAAATCACTTGCCTCGACAAGAATGAACTACTGACCGTAATTGATGGGTACAAAGTGGCTTGCAATGCACGATGTACCTTGCTTGTGTTTCTTGTCATCACTCTAACATTACCCTGTCTAAGTCCCGAGGATGGTGGCGGGGGGAGAGGTCCCACATGAAAAAGAAGGGGCCGCTGTTAGTACCTTTTAGGAGTCACAATTCGTGGTTTGGTACCCCTTGATGCCTTAATTAAAATTTAAAATGACCACTGTTCGAATTATTTTCGTTCCTTTAGGGGTAGAAACTGGAAAAATCACGGGAAAGTTATCTTCTCACCGCAGCTGGTATTTCTTAGGGAGTTGCGAGATATAGGTGTACAAAGATCTTTCTCGGAAAACAATTCCGAGCCCCAAACGGGAACCGAACCCTTGACCTTTCAGATAGCCGTTGGAACGCTCTGCCACTGAAATATGAAAGACTCGTGGTAAGCGAGTTCATACAAATTGGGGTTATATGCCATAGGACCCGCATAGCGCAAGTACAAACTACCGGTGACGACCCCCCCCCCACCCCCGTTATCTTTACATGAGTCCCCACCCCTCACTCCCCGGGCCCTAGGCTTTCCTCTTCATCCATCGTGTTGTTTCCTTACACAAGAAACTTTACCCCACATTGTCTCCCTACACCCAGGCCCCGGTTGTTCAAAGAGCGGCTAACTCTATCCACCGGATAAATCACTATCCAGTGGATAGTGTGTTTTGTTTTCTTGTCATTTATCCGGTGGATAGCATTATCCACCCTTTGAACAACCGGTCCCAGGTGTATAAATGGGTACCGGCGACATGCTGCTGGGGGGGACCCGTGATGGACTAGGACCCCATTCAGGGGGAGTAGCAATACCCTCAGTTGCTTCCTGCTACAGAAACGGGGGATAAGCTCCGGCCGTGTGGGCCTCCTTGACTCGTGTGAGACTTAACCTTTACCACGTAACTTCTTCCAGTTAAGATTGAGTTCATGGAGAGTACAGAAAAAGTGGCGAATAAGGAACGAAGTAGCGCAAGCGAGTACCGCCCACGGAGAACGAAGGAAGACTATCGTCTGTGTTTTAGTGTGCTTCAAGTTTCATGTACGCTCTATTTCCGCCGTCTTGTGTCCGTTTTTTTTTCAATCCCCTTGTAACCTCGTCTTCTTCGAACTTGCCTTGTTTCACTCTTCTTTGACCACGGCCTTATCAATCAAACAAAGAAACTAGACATCATATAGGTGCAAGGGAAGAAAAGCGAAGAGATGGGTAGCCTCCTACGCAGACTTACGTTATTTGGCTCGTCACGCACTGCTCCCCAACGTTGGGGAGGACGTCACGAGCAAAAAGAACGTCTGCATACGAGGCTAAGAGAATAAGAAGTAACAGGGAAAAGGGTAAACGCGTCTTAATGCCACCAGCATTTGTGAGACGGAAGGGAAACTAGTAACATTCAGCAACAGTCTCAACAGAGGCGTGACCTTCCAAAAGAGGGGGCGGATATCAGAAGGGGGAATTTCAGATCCTCCTGTCAAGAAAGGGGGCAATGGTTAAGTAAATGAGGAGGGCGAAGTTCAGACCACCCCATTTTCCCATAATAGACGCCAATCCGGAAGAAAAGGAGGTTAAAGCAACAAAGAGTAAAATAGCATCTATGAATAGGCAGCAAGTATAAGAAATAAAACGAGTCAATAGCCATGGAAAAAGGACCAAAAAAGGAAAAGGGGTCTACCCCTTTTCCTTCTCCCCATACCACCGCCCCACACACAAACCCCCCATTATGCACAGATCATTTCATTTTAACACGGAACAGCTAGTGGTTTTTATTGTGAGTACAATTGTCACAGATCAAAGTGCAGGGTATACCGTTAAATAGGTCGGGAATCTCTGTACAATTTTAACTAGTCATTATTTTACAGGGTATTAATCTCTAAAAATAAATATATCTCTTCTTCGAATTGCATTTTCAATGAACTTTAACGTTTTATGAATTAAAACATTCCTCGATTCCTTCATCCGACATCCTTCATACTACTTAGAACTAAATCACGAGTCATTGTATGGGAGGGGAACCTAGAACTCACTTTGTACGGTGATTTTTTTTAATTTAGCGACTGTACCACGAAATCAATTCGAGCGTTAGTTATGAGTTCTGTTCATGAACGCCATGATAGGAATAATTGTGTTATACTCACCACAGGATGCCATATGATAATTAGCTGGAAGACAGTGAAAGAACAAAGAGCAGAAAGGTGTAACTTTCCATTTTGTTTTGAAAACCAAAGCTGGCCAAACCAAAAAAGAGGATAGTGATGGCATATTGTCCCATATGCCGCAAGTCTTTAAGCCCTCTTATCATTATAAAAATTCTGCTCACTGGTTTTCATACATTTTGTTGAGTATTAGTTGGGAGAACTTGTTAACATATCAAGACAATTCACCTTTGGTAATCACTTAAGTAATTCTCATAACCTGTATGTGTCATAATGCACCGATTTGATGAGAAATTTCCTGCTGATCATTACTTTGGCTTCAAGGGTTAAGTGGGAAACCAGTAAGATTGCCCAAAACAGCAAGAACCTGTGGTGAGTCCATCAACACCATTTATAATCTATCGACTTTTGTTAGTTTTAAACGACAACCAAATTATGTTACTTTTAAAATAAATTAAATTACCTTACGTAAGACGTTTTACAGGGAACATAAAAGATCACTGCTACACTAGTGTGATTACCTAAAATACGGCTGCTTTCCAACTCTTTTACCTAGACGAGTTTTAGATCGAATCGAGGTACTCAACCATTAACTTTTTGTGGGCCATTTAGACGGCACGACTCTTGCTTGCGACTGTCACAAACGACCTTTGAAGCTCACAAAATCATTAGACAGTATCTGTGGCTACGATCGTTTCAGGGCATCAAAACCTGTTTTAAAATCGCGAGACATTTTTTTGTGCCGTACACAACAAAGGTAGCCAGTTTGTAGGTTTGATTTGCACGGAACAACTCGCGGCGTAGAATCATCACATGCGAAAAAGTTGTACCGTCTCCGAGGCGCTAACAGTGCCAAAGCACGAATTTCACAAATTTTCTAGAACTTTGAAAAAAGCAAGGACACGTAACCACGTGTCAAAACATTAAATTGAACTGGTAAGAATATCGAATATCGAATACGTTTGTTCCTTGTTTACAAGGTTGCTAGGCAACTAATCACAACCTGCCAGTCAAACAATCGATCTTCAAAAGTTCTATGACTTCTGTGTGCAGGGATATCTTGATTCAAGTTTCTTAACAAGAGGTCTCTTCCTCTTTCAATTAAAACTCGCTGTCTCCTATTTAAATTTAACTCTCCCATTATGGCAAGGCAAGAAATTAACTTAGCAAAGTCGTACGTCCAGTGTCAAACTTTCGATTCTTTCCACCTAAGCGTTACAATTTCCCTTAACTGATGAAACGAACTCGTCAGGGATTACAGTTTTCGTACAGTATTGGGCTAACCCACAAGATTTGTTAGGTATTTTCCGTTTCATTAAATCGGGGATGCACAGCTAAAGCTGTTAAGTCGATACTCTGTAGTCCTCACAGCCTTCCTTCTGGCTGTCACGTAAAGCTCATCGTAACGTCACGCGACACTTCTCTCAAGGCCACGCAAAGTTTATCCCGACAACACGCAATGCGAAACCCAACGCGGAGAGAGGACTGCGTGATAGCTGAGGTAACCAATACTCATTTCTTTACATAGGTTCTTTCATTGTCCTAAGTTTCCCCTTAGGAAATGTAAGTGAGCACCGAGGACGTTTTTTAAGACTACTATCTTATTTATTTATTTTAATAAATTTATTATTAATAATAACTGATAAACAGTTAAAGGTCCTTGACCTTGAATTCACACTACTCCTAGCAAACCACTTAAGACTATTTTATTTGATTCTACTTTCGCAACTCAGGCGTTTTGCTTACGAACATTATGTATAACTAAATAAACCTTGTAGAATCAGTTCAAAGGAGCCTGAGTACAAAAGAGAGTGTCACGAGATATGTCTTCACAGTGTAATTGGTTTGCATATATTAGCTCACACACGTAAGTAGAGCGTACCTATTTTTTCCGTTGTAGTGTTGGTTGTTGTGACGTGCAACGCAAAATAAACTGAACATCTCGTTTTCCACGGCCGTTTTCCCCTTAAGCAAATTTACAACGCCGCCAATCGATCCTAACTTGGCCATAAAATTTCCTGGAAGAGTTTTAACGTCGCAACACTAAAGAAACACGTAAACAAGGCGACCCTATTTTACTACGGTAGTGTGGGTAGTTTTGTGTCTCAACATTTGACCACAGTTTCGTCTCCGACAGTCGCTCCTATTTTGCAATCAGGAGGTAAAAACAGAAAATACGTGACGGAGCATTTCATGTTTTGACTCTAATGACACTTCCTTTTGAAGGTTACAGTGAAATCTCCATAATACAGACACTTGATACGAACTGCAGCCTCGGTCCCAAAAGACCAAAACTCATGTTAGCCATGTATAGGCAGCAACAACTACACAAACACTAATGCAAACGTGAATTGGCGTCGGCACGAAAAATAACCAATACCAGTCAACAGTGAAAGACTTTTCGCGGTAATTCTCCTGTATTCCTCTTTCACCAGGGCTTAAACTCCTGTCTACAATAGTGCGCTGTCTGTGAGGCAAGGGTTTTAGTGTCAGTGTCCGTGTTATGGAAGTTTGACTGTACATTCAAAAACCCCACTTTACGCCAACTCCCTTAATATAATCAACTAATTATTGAGCCAAAACAAGCACACAGAGTCATTTTCTTATGAGAACAGCCCACGTATCTAACCACCCCATTACTCCAACCCATTTTTTATGCCCCGTGGTTACCCGCATTTGCAGGCTTTCCAAGCATTACTAAATTCCAAAATTAAATTTTAAGTACAGTATTAAATACTTAACTAGTCAGAGACGCCAAATAGAGAAGGCAGCAACAAGACCACGATGACTACCAATAAGGAGAATCCGGAAAAGAAGATCATGGCCCACTGTTTGTCAGTCAGGGATATTCTAGTGACTTCTTTTACTTCCGGTTCAAGATCATCATTGGCTGTGCTGCTCTCAGAAATCTTCTTCTTTCGGGGTGATATGGTCCTAGCTGACGTCACGGATGAAAAGACACCCTTGATGGGGCCTGGGGACTGATCTGGGGCATTCATGAGCCGAACTGCGCAGACTCGGAAGCGAACCTCGGTGGAGGCTGGGAGCGAGTCATACTCGAATTTCGTGTTTGGTCCTTGATAAACCTGAAAAGAAACATTAAGTTCAACATTAAATAAGTATTAGAGACATCAAGGAATCACCCTTCTAAAAATAGTAGCCAGCATCTCTCTCAGCTCGACAGCGAAGACTTAAGGTTATTATCCACAGAGCAAAAATTAGAAGAGCCTTGTACAAACAATGCCCAGTAAAGTACAGTTCAACATCGCGCAAGATCACATAATACACTACAGACAACTAACCTGTACGAAATCTTGATCCTTTCCAACGCACTGACGCTGTAATAAATATTCAATGGTTTCTCCTCTCTTTACAGTTTGAACAGGATCCCACCTCACTGTCAGTGATGAAGGTGTTGTATTTTCTGCCGTCAGTCCTGAAACAAAAAAAAAATCCCACAATTTTCCTCAGTTGCAAGTTCGAGGCAGCCTTGTATAGCACATTGACTTACCCTTTAAGCCCCAAGAGTGACAAGCATCTAATTTCTCCTTACGATATCACTAGCTGATCAAATATACAGGTCATGAGAATAAAGGAAGTGATCACCAGACATGAAATGTCTTAATGTTTTATCAAATTCTCCCAACTAGTAACATAAGAAGTATATAGAGAACAGTGAGGAGAATATGTACGTGCATATTGAGGCTTAAAGGTTAACAGTACCACGGAAAAGAAGTAATACTGATGAAGTCGTACAACTTTTCTTTGACTGTTCACAGTTTAAACTTCATCAAATAACTTACATAACTTTACACATTTTATCACAAAGAATGGTGTATTTCACTCTGTTCTCTACAAGATTAAATCAGCCTATCACGTGCAAGTAAAGAATGTTGCGATCCCAAGAGATGCTTTACTTGTGAAATTCTGCAGGGTCTAAATTTGTGACACTAGGATTTGCACTGTTCTGCAATCTTCTCCCTCCTCCATCCTAATTTATTACTCACCTTTGACAGTATTCGGCGGCTGCGCAATAGTTACAAAGGAAACAATATCAGAAAAGGGTCCAGGCCCCGCATCATTGCTAGCCTGGATACGAAACTGGTACTCAGTCCTCTCCAGCAGTTTTCCAACCTTGTGAGATGTCGTGGGACCATTAAATATTGTTACGAAGCTGACGAAATGACAACAAAAGCATTGTCAACACCATACGAGAGCCAGTTTTTATTGATCACACAAGCAAACAAAACCTCGTAGTTTATTCCTGATAACTTGAGGTACTTAACCCTTTAATACCCAACACTGATCAGCATCAAATTTCTCTTTATCATATCAGTGCATTATAACACATACAGGTCACGAGAATTAAGGAAATGATCACCGAAGATGAAACGTCGTGATGTTTAAGCAAATTCTCCAAGCTAATGCCATAAGAAACGTATGGAGAACAGTGAGGAGAATTTGCATGCTGATATTGGGGCTTAAAGGGCCTTAACAGTGACTGTGATAGAGTGAGGCAGGAGAAATGATTTTTCGTTCGAGTTAGCAAGAGTTGAGCTGAACTGGGCTGAATTTGCATTATGGAGATTTTCAATAATTTTACAGTGACAGTAACAGGCTACAAAAAAAATGCAAGCATAATAATCGAAATCCTCTCATGCATGATGCATTGATGAGATGCACCTGACACAAACAAAAAGCAGTAATAAAAACCGCAATAATTTTAATCCGTCGTGACTCTCACCTTCCATTTTTGTCCAACATCTGAAGCGTGTATGTCACGCCAGCTACTCCGGTCTTGCCGCCAGTAGTACCGCGTGACGTCCATCTCAGTTTCAGACTCTGGTATGAGGCTGTAGCGAGTTCCAACAAAGGAGCGGGTGGGGGGAGATCACCAGTGGATGCAAATACAGTGGAACTATGTAAAAGGTAATAGAGACCTTACAAGTTGGAATTACGAAACATCATTTTGTTCTCGGGATGCTTGAAAACATAAAGACAGGTTGAGGCGAGAACAAGATTTGCCAGTATAATAACGAAGAACTGCCCATGAGATAAGGATAGTTGACAGTTAATTCACTCTCTTATTTTCACTCTCTCGAGTCTCGTACGCTCCTGGGACTTATCCCGCGCGCACGAGCACTTCCTTCTTCTGCTCAGGTGAACCCGCGCTAAAGTACACTCACGCTGGGAAACTTGACGTGCGTCTACCTCGCTACATGCAAGTTACAGTTCCTACCACAGCCGACGTGCGCGTGCGCGCGTTCGCAAGTACGTCTCGTCAGAGTATCTCAGCAGAAGGAGGAACTGCCCTTAGTCCGTCAACTATTCGAACTGGGTGTATATGCTAACGCTCGCTGTTCTTTGACCATATACACTCTTCTCAATTTTCCTTCCCCCTTCCAAAAATGTTTTAACTCTGATCCACTCTCTCAAATATTTGTTGGAACTCATTTAAGCTGGAATTACCAGTTACAAGTGTAATGTTAATTAATAAACAGTCATGGCCTCGAGGCAAAGCGTAATTTATCGCAGGTCTTACCTAAATGGACCGCATCCTATTTTGTTGACAGCTTGGACACGGATTCTAAAACAATCAAACAACAAAAGATGAGGCTTTACTTAATTCTGTTACTGTTTACAGTATGATAGGAGGCAGTTGGTTCTGCATCTGTGGAATCACCGTCGCTTTCATCACATCATGGCTACGTAACGAGGCGTGACTATTGGCCCTCAAAGTACGTTGTTTGTTACAAAATTGGAGTGAAACTGTGCAGAACCGTTGTTAGGTCAAATCCTTTTACTGCTGAAAGAAATGTAACCCACTGAAAGATGTCTGTATCAAAAACCTCTCCCTGGTCAACAGATACGGGTGCGAAAGTTCGACTATTGCAGATTCAAACTTCAAATGTTGCATGATAATACCAAATAAGGTCATGTGTTTTCTTGACGAAACTTAACACTAAGATAAGAGAGGAGGCTATCGGCACCATATTTGCTAGCTGCCAAAGTATCAAAGGTTTAACAACGAACTTTTTTTACCTACCTGTACAAAGTGTTAGGTTGAAGGTCAGTAATGTCATATTCCTGTATAACAGAAGTTTCTTCCTCAGTCTCAGAACCCTCACCGGTCATGACGTCAAAGCTAATGTTCTTACAGCCCGCCACTTCTACGTTATATGACGTGATAGGGGCACCATTGTTTCCCGGATGTCTCCAGCGCAGACGAACATGCGAGGACGACTGCTGTACCTGCAAGGGACAAAATTTCACGTTTAGCCACTTTAAAATACTCTAGGAATACGTTGAACGCAAAATTACGCACAAAGTTGGTCAACTACAGGTTCGAAAGAATGTTTATTTTTAAGGAAAAGACCTCGAAATTGTGCATGGTTGGATGGATGGACGGACGGACGGACGGACGTACGGACGGATGGATGAATGAATGACTCAGGCAAAAAACATTCCCTTATTCTAAGAAAACACGCTCTTTTGCGAAAGCATCAGGTCAAAGCTAACATTTGTTTGAAAAATAAATCCACTCACTTCATCTCTGCCTTTGAATTGTTCATTTCAACGGCGATCATTATCAAACTCAGATCATTTTTGCATCAATTTGTAACCAACCCATGACATTCTCCATACAAACATTTTATCTTCGGGCAATTCTTTATCAGTCAAAGTTAATACATTTTCTGGGGGCGTCCAACTTGATTACATTTTAACAAATATTCACTACATATCCAAATTCGTGCCAGGCATGACTTTGGATCCGGAAGATTGGAGGATAGGTGGTTCAAGGCCTTGTCACTGTATCATTTTGTGTTGTTTTCTTTAGGCTTGGTACCCACTAGGGAAATAATGACATTAAACATAATCATAGATATAAACATCAGCTTCTTATGATCTAGTGGAAACAGGTATCTTAAGGGCGACATAATCATAGCCAAACAACATAATCATAATCATAAGAAAATAATCGATCATTTTCTTATGATTATGATTATGTCGATCGTTAGCGCATTTATGATTATGTCTTTAGGCGTTTCCACAAGGACGTAAGGCGACATAATGGTGTTACGTTTGTGCTTATGATGATGATTATAATCGTTATGTCGTACCGACTAGTGTGTAAACAATCATAATCATAATAGTAAGCACAAACATAACGCCGTTATGTCGCTTACGTCCGAGTGGGAACGCCTTAAAACATAATCATAAGGGCGCTTACGATCGACATAATCGTAATAATAAGAAAATGATCGATCAGTTTCTTATGATTATGATTTTGTCTGTAGTTATGATTATGTCGTCCTTAACATACCTGTTCCCACTGGATCATAAGAAGCTTACGTTTATCATTAAGATTATATTTGTGATTGTTATATGTCACTAATGGGTACCGAGCCTAAGGCACGTTGTCTCTCCCGAACCAGGTGAATACAGTAAATGGGTACAAGAGAACCGTTAAGGGATCTTAACAAACTGCAAGGCTAGTAACCCTGTGATCAACTAGCATCCTATAGAAGCCGCATCGGAGAATTGGCTTTGCTGAGCCCTCTCGGTTTGTTAAATCAATCGGACTGGACACAACTACAACACGCTATGAATATCGTTTCAATCTTTAACTTACCACTTTTATTGATGTCACGGCAGAAGGCGAGGCTGCAGGGGTTTCACAAGTACTAACTGTACTCCAGAGACTGGGACCAACTGCACTAAGGGCCTGGGGAGAGTTTAACATTCACGTGAATAAAACTTGACTGAAGAAAAAAAAAGAACAGAATAGGATTCAAGACAAAAGAGTTGCATTGTTGAGTTAATAACTGCAAACCTTAACTCTGAAGTAATAGAAGCTGGCTGGACTGACTCCTTTACGGACTTCACAGGTTCTGTCTGGACCACTGTAAAGCTGAAATGAAGAGAGCATTTACTATTTAAACAATAAAGTTCTTCTGTCGAAGGCACTATCGTGTGAAAGATTGCCCGGGGAAATTTGATGTTCACAAAAAATATTAGCCCAAGAACGTAGTTCGAGGGCTTATATAAAGTTTGAACATCAAATTTCCGAGGGAACCTATCAGGGCCTAAGACAGACGGACTTTATTGTTTTTATTGTATAACGCTAAATTTTGAGCGAAAATTGACAAAAACGGCACTATGCGCTGATAGGCGCCCGCTGAGGAGAGACACTATCGCATTACGTGATCGATTTCGACCAATGAGAGCATGCCAAAATTTAGCGTTGTACTTTAAAAGGAGATAGCTTTTCTTGAAAAGGCTTGTCCGAGTATGTTACCATTTTAGTCATCTTATTCACTTTATTCTCATTTTTGGAAATAGTATGACTACACTGCAACACAACAAAACCAGGAACATTTTTCGCACATCTTTCTTTTAAAACAACAAACCCGATTTTCAAAGAGTAGGGGCGCCCAACGGTTCATTTCGGGGAATATCTCTTCGGAAGGCTTTAAAGGGGCTATGTCACGCTACAGTTAGTATCTTTTTGAAAGGCTAAAAAGTGTCTTGACATCGATTGAATTCCAAAAATAATGGTCTAGTTTTGTTATTGAAGACTATCTTACGGCACTGAAATTATTTCCTGTCGTCTGTTGCTACCGATGGCAAGGATGGAATTGGATTGAAACTTGAAAAAATTGGGCCGATTTTTTCAAGTTTTGATGCTATGTTCTCAAAAATCACCAAAAAAACATTATAGTTAGCTCTCCCTGAGACATTTGATTTCTTCCTCAGAGTTTAAAAGGAGCATTTTGTGTATGAGTAAGGCACTAGGTTGTGATTTTAGCACAGAATTGACCTAAAATAGCAAAATCCTCGTGACATAACCCCTTTAAATTACCTGAGATTTTCGGATTTAATTGCAGTGAAAGCTAAAGATTTCTTTGGTGAAACATCACGTCGGACGTTCGTAAACAAGAGGACTTATTAGTTCCTATTGTTTTCGGAGGGAGAAATATGCTGTTTAGAGTGCAAAGTAAGGTCAGCTAGCATTTTCGGAGAGCCATCAGCAGCTCAGAAATGCGACGGATGGGATTCTTTTTCCTAAAATTTTCTGAGGCCTAAATTTTTAGCTAGAAACGCCGAACAGATCAATCTGTATTAGTCTACACAAACACGCCTTTAAAAGCTCTGAAACAATCTAGGAAAGCAGAAAATGAAACTTCAAGTATTTTGCCAAAATTGTCTCGTTAGGTGCCCCTGATAGATTATACATTCACCTCAACAAAAGTCCCATCTTCCATCCATTCCAATGAATAGCCTGTCACTGGAGTTCCATTTTCTGGTGGACACTGCAGAAAACAACGGCACGGCAACTGTAAATTTGCAGTCGCTATATTCAGAAAATTCAAACGACAGTATCGCCACAAAGGATATGGTCTTTGAGCCGTTTATGAATGAAATATAGGGTATAAGTTTTCACTGTGGAAGTCTGAATCAATTTGAACAAGAGTATGTTTTGCCTACTGATCTGTAACTGGTAATAATTTTTTCCCCTTTTACACTCAGAACGGGCACACAATTTTAGGACTTCTGACTGAAATGGGAAGCAGGAATTCTCAAAGTCATTATCAATTAATAAAGTTTCAGGAAAGAAAATCATACACCTGATGGTGGTTCGGAAAAGTGGTGGCAGCATAGATCCTGATAACTTTGATTCTTAGGATACAAAACACCTAGAATTTTGCTTGCCTCCCCTCCCCTTCCCCCCCCCCCCCCCCTCAAAAGAAAAACTCTGTGTCATTTTTTCAACTATGTGTCATTTTTTCAACAGTGAAAGAAAACTTGAAGAAACAAGTTCTCTCGGGTTGGATACATTAAATCAAAAGTTTTGGTCTGAGATGATATTTCAAATTCTGAAAGACACAGCCCTACTTGAAACTCTGAAGAGTACCTTCTGGGACTACTTACCTCCCAAGACACTATAATAGCAGCAGCTGACCTGCATAAAGTGTCAGGTGCTCTTGGTGCATCAGGGGGACCTGGGGCTGTGGTTAAGTGAGACACTGTTGATACTTTGCCCACCTGTTAAAAAAATTAAACACGAGTACTCTTAAGTCATGCTTTCAAAGTGCGTTTCAATCTTGTCTTGGATTCCTGGTATTTCATTTTTTCTTCCATTGCTCTTAAGCACTATATTCTCAAGGTTCAGGTTGTCGAAACGTCAGTCAGCAGCACCAACAACATTCCCTCTCAGGGAAATCCCCCCCCCCCCCAGACAGACACATTAGGAAGAAGAAGCAACTTCATTTGAATAATTTCTTCTCTGTCACTCCTAATCGCATCAAAAGCATAACATAACCACAAAAAGAAGTGTCCTAAACACTTGGACTGTGTGATTTATAAAGTAACATTATGTAATTTTAAGTAACTATGTAGGTAGTTAGGTGTCCCCAATTAGTTTACAACTGTGTAAGCTAGATAACAAGACATGTTAATAATATCATTATTATTATTATTATTATTATTATTATTATTATTATTATTATTATCATTATTATTATCATTCTCATTCTCGTTATAATTGTCCTTGTCATTATCATTATCATCATTATCATCATTAACGTTTACTTCACATGCCACTTTCCCTTCACTTCTTGCAATCTGTGCATCTCTAACAAATTACTAACAACACGCCTTTAACACGAAAAACTTGTGTTGACAAACACAAGTTGACACATGAAGAAAGTATGCTTGCTCACATGCTAGCAAACTGATTTTATGGCATTTATACATGCCACCTTGTGTATGAAATTGCACGTTTGCATACTTTCTGCCTTGTGAAGGCACTTTACTTTAACTGTACAGTTTCTGCCTCAGCTCTTACCCCAGCTTCATTCTTTGCTTTTACTCTGAATGCATATGTTCTGCCAGGTAGAAGCCCTCCCACTGTACACAAATTCTCAACAAGATGGTGAATCTCTCTGAATTCTGAATAAACAGAAAACAAAAGTTTGAATTTCATCAGCTGAATAACATGTGTACAGTACTTCATATGTGCTAAACTGACAGCATCATAAGACAGACAAGGGGTAAATGTTTCTAAAGAAACTGTGGTTCTGTGTTGGTGGAGCAGTGAAACACTTTGGATTTATCAACTGTGTTCATATGGTAAATTGGCCACCATAATAATTATTATTAAAGAAAGTGAAAGCTGGCATTTTGAATGTTAGCCCTTTGCGAGAGTATTGCATTTGGTTTATATGCAAAATAGTGGAGCTACAGCGCTATTGGTAAGAACATGGCAACATGAAAAACAAGAATAAATTAGTTAAAATAATGAAATGTGTTTGTTGATACCATGGGGTTAAAGTGTGCCGCTTTGAAAAATGAATTTGATCAGGGAGAGTGTTGGGCATCACAAGACATCTTACCTTTTGTTCCGGGATTCTCCATTTCCAGGATATATCCACATATCGGTGCACCTCCATCATAACTGGGAGGATCTACCAACAAAGCACAACAAAGAATGAACTCGCATGAAGCTTAATAATAATCATAATAATAATATAATAATAATAATAATAATCTTTATTTGATCGATAAAAGACATATCGAAAGTTCCAAACATCGTCAAGTTAAAAATTCACATCTGGGGAAATATATACACAATAAAGATGATAAATGAAAAAGAAAAATAATGCAAACCATGCTGAAACAAGACTTTCTGACTATTGTTTCAGCATTGTTTCATAGTTGGATTTAGGTGATTACTGCACAATTTAAGCCTCATGAACATGAATATGCACAAACTCCTCACTGTTCTCTGCACATTTCTTACGGTTCAAGTTACGAGAATTTGATTAAAAATTAAGGCATTTTATATCTTTGATGAGCATTTCTTTTCTTCTCGTGACCTGTTTCTTTGGTCAAGTAGTGAAATTGTAAGGAGAAATTACATGTTGATCACTACTGGGGCTTAAAGGGTTCATGAACACTTGGTTGACTTACCCCAGCGAAGATCAAGAGTGTTGGGCTGAGGTTTATGGGTTTTTGATAATAGTGGAGGATTGGCCAGTCCGGGTGTCACTGGTAATGTCCTGATTCTTGTTGGCTTGGACCACTGAAAGATAACAGACAGAACAGATTGACTTCAAACCTAGGGAAACAAGGAAAATTTTTCATGGAATCTTCACCTTAAAAAATGCAATCAAACAAGTGTCTTTATTTTCCCCTTGCCAACAAGCTGGCTGTTGTAGGCATGGCTGGCTCTTGAATCACAGGCTATTTTCCTTTCTTTCTTCCCTTTTTCTTTCTGATTGTGAGGAACTCACCCTAGGAATCTGATTTGCACTCCACCAACAAAGCAAATTCCCCACAACATCATCCAATTCATGATCTGAGTCATAGAACATCTTGGGGGGTAGGCTTAGAAGTCTAACTGGGGGTGGGGAGGGGGTCACAAGAAAGTGGCCATGAGTCTGCTTGGCCTCACGTGCTTCTTGTTTGCCCTTTATTATTACCTACAATGGAGGATTGGACAACTGAAAGATGCTAGTTTGTGTTTCAAATCACAGGAAAGCACACCTCGGCACCCCCCCACGGTGGGAAAAGCTGCCGAGTAAACAGCAATATTTGCCCTTTTTTACTCTCGGTCTCAAAACCTTACTAATTCACAGTATCTGTAAAGTAATATAGTTACATAATATATGTACTGTCTTGCAGCTTAATTAAGGGGGGGCGGGTGTTTACTCACTTCACTGGTTCCTCCCTCACTAACTGCCGCAAGCCGAATCCTGTACGAGTGTCCAGGAGAGAGGCCGGTAAACGTGTGCTGATACTCCTCTCCTCGGTACACCTCTTTAAACTCTCCATCTGACACAAAAAAAAAACATAAAAAAAGTGCAAAATTAGTTACCTTCCAATCCCATACTGAAATACACAATATTGACCAATTTTATTTTTCAAGCAATACATCGTTTTATCATATAAGGACATAAATTACATGCAAAAAATGAGAGATTATAGCTTGCACCATGGTATCCATGTTTAGGAGCATAGACAACATCGTTCCCGGAATGAGGTTGGAGCATATATTGAACAGTAGCATCCCAGTTTTCCAACACTCATTGCCATAAAAATGCTCAAGTGCCACAACAGATTATAATGTAGATGAAACTCAACACATACCATTTCTGATCAGGCCACATGAACGGGGGCTTACCAGAGAGGGGTGGCTGATTTCAAATCTTTAAACATTTAATCTTTAAAAAGCTTTTGCACAAAACTCAAACACTGTTACCTTACTTCTTATCAATAAAGACCAGCCAACTAAATCATTTTTTTTTTGGGGGGGGGGGGGGGCCTTTGTAAGAATACACCAACTGAGGATGAAGTTGGTGGCTTAATAGAGATTGGGAGGCTCTAATTACAAAAATAATTAATCTGATGCCCCAATGGGGTGAGGGGAGTTATTAGAGAGGGGGTGGGGGTTTTATTAAAAACTTGACTTTCAGAGGGGGGGTGGCTTATTACAGGGGGGGTAGTAGAGAGAGGGAGTCATTAATTAGATATTTTACAGTAAAACCTTTCATTATGATTGCAAAGTCTAATGCCGTACCTTTTCCATCATCTGCTTCTAACACATGAGCTGTAATCTGTGATCCACCTGTGTCTGATGGTGGAGCTAAGCACACATCAAAGCATTAATCACTTTTATGTGGTGGCTAGGTATTTTTGCCAGATACTACTTGCCAGGGTTAGGGGTTAGCCACAAGCTAAACATCACCAGAACAAATACTACATGAGGGTAACTGTACGTAAGCACATTAATTTTAATTATTAGGTTTCAATGATGTTCAATATTGATTACCCCATGAAACAGCAAATCCTGCGGTGCGGACTTTCCCCTCAAGCACAGGAGAAGAAGGCTGGCCTATGAGAAAAGCAAGAAGGCAAAAAATTAATGCCTTAATCAATGGGCTGCACATCAATGGAAAATTAAGACAGGCAAAATCTGCAGGTCATTTTATAGAAAAAGTTAAGGTCAGGTAAAATCACATTTGAGCATACAAATGTATGCCTGTACAAAGCCAGAGTTTAACCACCTTTCTGTATTGTGAAGCACCTAGGAGCATTATCCCACTGCAGTTGACCCTTCACAGCTGAGTGATTTTGAAGTGTCAAGTTCGTATCATCTTTCAAGCCAGTTAAGAAGAATATCCAAAAGAGTTCTTCCACTTATCTGTCTGTCACTTTGTCGCGAAATCACTAATTAAAAACTGCAAGATGTGTTACTCCAAAAGATCAGTTGTAAAGGAGAAGAAAAAACTAGAAGGCTTTCGGAAGTCTTTGTGAGAGGAATGTATCTCAAGACTGGATGGTATGCCAAATGAAACCCCAAAGAAAACTGTGGGCTTTCAGTAGGAAAAACCTGAGTTGCTTTCTAGCTGAGTTTCTGCCAAGTGTGGAACGAAAAACAGAAACGCAATTGAATTGATCAGATT
This sequence comes from Siderastrea radians, assembly GCA_964017195.1. NCBI lineage: Eukaryota > Metazoa > Cnidaria > Anthozoa > Scleractinia > Rhizangiidae > Siderastrea > Siderastrea radians. Next base: position 38,793,315 of record OZ024895.1, read on the forward strand.
ATTGAAGAGCAGTCTGCTGCAAACTAAACTAAAACTGCTTCAATGAGCTATCAGGTGTTGACAAGTCCCCAGGGAGTGTTGACAGATCGCCAAGAAGAGCCAAATGAATGGGAATTTTGCATTGTGAGAACAAAGCACAATTCAACTGCTATAGGATAGTTTGTGTTCTTTGCACTGGACTATCCCTGAGCAGAAATAGACTGCTTGTAAATTAAGTTTCCTGCTGTGGTTAGATAGCCTTGTAATGTGGAGCAAAGTCTCTCGTCTAAGAAACAACAGCACAGCAAAGACCAGGAATTGAACCACTGACCTTTAGATCAAAACCAATACTGAACAATAACTGCAAGACACAAACATCCAAAATTACCTGGTCGTTCAGGATGAGTGCCAAACATGACTGTATCACTCCACTTGCTTTTGCCTTGTGAATTGGAAGCTAGTAGCTGTCAAAAACATAGTCAGTAGAAATCACATTTTTTACATTCAAAGGAACAAGAATAGCAAACTACTTTCTGGGAGTCAAAGTGTTCAAAAGGTGTACAAAAGGTTTGGAAAATGATACTTCTCCATCAACACTTACCCTAAATTTGTAACAAGTGTTTCTCTGTAGCTTGTCGATTACACAGGTGTTTTCTAGCCCCCTAAACACTACACGGAAGCCATAGCCCTGAAATGTAGGAAACTGATCAGTTACAGGAACATGTACTTCAAAAAAATCAGTTGATCATTTATGAGAACATTGTCTGACTTGTAGTTAAGTGACAATTTACACACCACATTTCGTTTGGTGGACTTTTATTTACATTAGCATTTGCATACAGAGTATTTCTTGATATTCTGTGAAAATTAAAATAACTAAATTCAATGCTTTTAACAGACTAACAATGTGAAGACTGAAAAAGTAGACTTTAAATTGAACATCAGAACTGGCAAATATTTTTATCACACAATGAAGCTTGTTAACATACAGTGTGTTGCACCTGCAGAATTTTAATATTCATAAATAAAATCATTGATTTTACCGTAGCATTGTCTTCCATTTCCACTAAATACTCTGTTATCTCAGCTAGGAAAAAAAGTGAACACTGTAAATGTAAAATCCAGGAAGAAAAGAAAATGCCCAAGAAAGAAGAATCAAAGTAAATGAAAAATAGAATCAGCAAAAATTAAATTTATTCATTTACTAATTAAAAATATAAGCATGCAAGTAGTTGCTTCTAATTATGCACAGGTGTTGTCAGCTTGATGAATTGTCTTTACAGTACCTCCTTTAGATTCAGGCTCACTCCATGATAGGTGAATGGAGTTGACACCTGCCTTGTCCAACTTCGGTGGTGTGGGTGTGCACGGCACGCCTGCACAGGATACACACTTCAACTCTTTGCTGAATTTACTACAATACAAAGGTAGCACGTTAGGCGTGTACAGTTAGTACCATAATAACCCTTTATAAACCCTTTAAGCCCTAAGCGCTGATGAAAATGAAATTTCTCTTTACATGATCACTACTTGTTTGAATATTCAAGTGACAAGAATTAAGGAAGTGATAACTCAGGATAGGATGTCTTGATATTTAGACAAATTCTCGTTACTAGTTTCATACGAAATGTATGGAGATCAGTAATGAGAATATGCATTTTTATAGCAGGGCTTAAACGGTTAAGCCCCAATAGTGATCAGCATCAAATTTCTCCTAACCATATTGGTGCATTATAGCAAGTACAGGTCACGAGAATCAAGGAAAGAGATGTGGGTGCAGGTGTGGAATGAGTCTACTGTTGAAAGATTTCAATATTCAATTTAAAAATGCAATAATGCAATCCGTTCCAGATTAATGAAGGTCATTCTTAAATAATGAGCGGAACACGCTGAGTATTTTGACTGTACACCACATAAACAAGGTCTAGAATTGACTGTACACCACATAAACAAGGTCTACAATTGACTGTGATAAGTGACAGGGTTGATGCAATTTGATTACTACACACCTCGCTCCAATGCCATTAACAGCCTGTAATCTGAATGAACATGGGGTGGCTGGAGGAAGCTTGTGTGACAGTTTAAACTGCCTCTGTGGCCCGCAATAGACTTCTCTATAAGGCCCTCCTTTTTCACCCTTGTTCCATTCTAGTCTGTATAGTGTGATTGGTGAGCCATTATCCGATGGAGCCTGCAAAATGACAACACCCTTGTAATCAGAATAATTACCATCCTGCAGCTTGAAGGGGTGGTGAATGGTCTAGTAAGGGTCTCGCAAAATTATTTAGCTGAATTATAAGCATCTTGGAAGTATCATTTGTGAGCGATTCTCTGCATTTCGGAACTCGATTTTTCGCTCAGGCCTTCATTGGGTCTCAAAAGTTTTACAAAGCTGTCTCTGAGTCTTGACTTTTTGGAAGGCTATAAAGTGAATCTCAAAGTTCTGATGCGCTTTGGTAACATCACTCGATATTACTGTCAAAAGCTGATCAATTTGTAAAATTCAAGAAATAATATAATTTTATATATAATATCCTAAAAAGTCTCGGGCTCGCATACAGAAATACTTGGTCTTGCATTCTAAAGAGTGAAAAAGTCACAGGCACGCACAAGCAAACACAATCATCTTGCCATCTCGTTAAGTCTCGAATTTACCATTTAATTTGCCACCCCTGCTTGACAAGGCCAGGGCTTAGATCCGGTTTCTGAGCATCGCAACTCCTGGAGGTTGGACGTTTTCGGCCAAATTAACTTAGTTAATGCTTTTTTTCACCGTGTCCTTCAAGTGAGTTAGAGCTACACATCTTAGAATTGCATGTATTACAGAGCGACTACTTTAACTGGGACTATTAACTAGAAATAATTAAAAAAAAAAAACAATCCAGTATGGATAGCTGAAAAGAGAATTTCCACTTCCTTCCAAATTGAAAAATGTCTTTTTAAAATAAAATTTACAACTCAAACAAACAGAGAAGACCCTCATGGGTTTAAGTAGTTACAAGACAGTGTACCATTTACAGTTAAGGAAGGAATAAGGTAAATTGTGCATTAAGCTTATTACCGTCCACTTGAGAGTGAAGCTTGTTTTTGTTTTGCTGCCAAGGTAGGGCTGAGCAGGAGTTGATGGCACAGAACATGGCATGTCACAAGTCACTTCTGGTGAAAACTCTCCCTTGTCACTATCCTTCTCTGCTTGTATCCTTTTTAAAACAAACAAAAAAATTATAATTAAAATTTTGCAAAAAAAAAAGTTGTTTAATAGTTGTCTTGAGGTTGAACATGGTGGTTCCAGTTTCATGGAAAACAAGTCACTAATTAATTAAAAATAAATTTGGACACATATCGAATAAATCCTTACTTAAACTTGTACTGTGTTCCTGGCTTGAGGTCTTTGATGATAAACTCCTTGTCTGAACCACTGAAAAATAGAATTTCGTGAATGATAAACCTATAACATGCATTTTGAACGCATTCTTTAATCTCTGATTACTGCAGGTAATAAGGACGTGCTTACGTTAACAGGGCAGGGGGCCATTTCTAGAAAGCCCTCAAAACTTTTCAAACCCGAAAAGCCATTTGTAAAAATAAGAATCACTCTCATTCTACAAAGCTGTATAGTAAAGTTTCATGCTTCGAAATGTCTTTATTTTCGAGATACATAGTGAGGGTCAATCTCAGGCACAATAATTATTATTGTGCCTGAGATTGACGTGAAACGTTTCAGGGCTTTCGAGAGACCCACACCAGGTCATAAGGTGAGGTTACAAGGTAAGAAATATTTGCAGAAATTATGAGTCAGGCAACAGTGTATCTGAATTTACAAATTCAAGCCAAAGCTGACAGCTTTTGTTTCCTGCAAGTGTTGGAAAGAGCAGCAGTCCACTTCACTATATACTTGATTGAAAGACACTGTCATATATTATGAAAAGCATAAACCCTTAACGATGAGACCTAATGGATTTATGGGCAGATGTATGATAGCATTTGTATATTCAAAACAAAAAACTATTCTCTTGCGACTGATGTTGAATGCAGCGAGTTGCACGTGCTAAAGTTTGACTGTATCCGTTCATGAACTAAAACAGTTTTTTGCTGGAAAACTATTCGAAAATAAGGAAAGACCGTGCTATTCCAGTACTGTATGAAAACAATCACTCACTAATTATGCAAATGCAGTTATTGTATGAACACTTCCCAGAAAGCCCATGGGTCTCAAATTTTATGGTTTAAATACTTATCACATGACAATATTTTTTCAATCGAGTGTACACACACCTGTAGATTGAGTGATAGGGTGAAGCTTTGGAGAACATTTGCAGGTCAAAGCTACATCCTGTTAGATGACTGTTGTTACTGACTAGTCCTCCCCATGATACCTTCACAGTTGTGCTGTTTAAAACTTCGATCTACAAAATGTTTAAACAAAAATATTATTTAATATTTAATAATTATGTTATTATTATACAAACCAAAAAAAACAAAGTTTACTTTCTGATTTGCTCCTTGTGTCATTGATTTGATTCCCAGCAGCTATTATTTACAGTCCCAACTGGCATGGGATAAACAATCAAGTCATGAAATATACATGTAGATCTAATCTTATAAATTTAAAAAATAACAGCCATTGATTTTGAATTCATCATTCAAAGGAACAAATAATTTCCACAGACAAATTAACTTGAGGTTAAGACTACAAACGTACATGTAGGTAACAATATGAATCGTTGTCTAGAGTGCCAGGGCCATGGTATGATTTCGCAAAGAAGACAAAATGACTTTATTTTTGTGCAAAACAGTAGCGAGCCAAGAATAAAAACCTTTTCCACAAGATGTTTTCCAAAAAAAAACAGAACAAAGAAATTAATATCCATGACAATGGTTGGGGAGGGTGGATTGAGGTGAGTCTTTTTTCCCAAACAGATAATTATTTTAAAATTATTGTAAGTTCCTTAACTTTTTGAAAACCCTTAAAACCCAAAATGCCCAAACTTTTCAGGATGGTACATTTTATAAAATGCTTTTTCACATGACACATGCATGGATTTCTTGGTAGACTAAGACAAACAATAAAAGCTAAAGGTGTAGATTTTTTAACAAGGTCTAGTATAGTATATGGCATGCAGCCTATATAATACTTAATTAACATGTGCTTTAACAACCTGTTCACAGATATCGATGGTTCTTTAATTTCCCCTGTGCATATCACATAAGGGCTGATTTACACGGTACAATTTTGCGATATGCTTAACGTCATGCCAATGCCATGCCTACAACTTGAATCATGTCAAGTGAATTAAACCTACAACGTCCATATGACAGTCGCACGCAACACGAAAAATGTCGTAAGATTTTATAACATATTTTAAAACCTTACGACAGTCGTAGCCACAATCAAAATAGAATGACAAGTTGTAGACAATCTTTGCCTGACGCAAGCAGCACGCGCTACAAAAGTCACATTCAGGGCTTCTGAAATTTCGCGCGGTCGCGGAGCCGCGAAATTCAGGTATATCCGCGAAATCCCGCGAAATTGACAAAAACACGTGAAATACCACGAAATTCGCTAGAAATTCTACCAAATACATGTCGGTACAACATATTTGAAACTTATCTTGGCTATTGGAGCTGTTTACTTGCCGTAAACTTGCAAATTTATCTTGAAATTTCGTCACTGGCACGAGTAAACATCATACCAAAACTACCAGGCTTTCTTAGATTAATGGAGGACTGACCGCAATGTAAAAAGCTTTGCCATTGGTGCATTTCTGGAGCGTATTGTTGTTGAAATAGCAAATGATGATCTCTGTTAAAAAAAGCTCGTGGTCAGACAAATAGAGTTCCTTTCTTGGCAAGTACGAAAGACACAAGAAAAGAGAAGACTTTTCGTTAACACTATACGGAGTGTGAAAGGAAACTGCTGTCTGTAGTAATGCAGGCACACGTTTAATCGACACAAGAATGTTTTGACTTCACAGATGGATTTAAACCTTTGATCTAGAACAATCTTGCCTTGTAAACTGCAAAGCAACACAAGAGACCGATGAGGGGAAAGAAGTTTATTGCGTTGCTGTTTTCGGCTCTAAATTGCAGCTGAAAAAGGAGGTTAACCGGCCAAGCGTTTCGGTAAAGCTTTGTATGTTTTTCTTGTCGCTCGAAACAAGTACAGTTGCCTTCAGAACTGTGTTGGATGAACTTTTGTGTTTCTTTCCTGCCCTGAATTTGACATCCTTCCAATATTTTTGTCAGGAATCTTTCTTTTTTGCTTTCTTGTTTGCTTTTCAACGAAAATTTGCCCCAAAAATTCCCGCGAAAATCGCGCGAAATCGGCCGTTTTCTCAGCGAATTTGTCTCTTCAAATCCCGTGAAATTTCACCTTTTTTCCTGCGAATTATCAGAAGCCCTGCACATTGTACGACAGTCATAAGCAAAAACTGTACCATGTAAATTGGCCTTATGGGGCACCTGCTACATGTATATATACACCATCACTGGAATAATATGACTACTGTGTTATACAGGAGAACAAAATAACACACATTTCACGATACTGATCATCAGATTAACTCTTTAAGCCCCGACATCATTATACAAATTCTCCTTACTGGTATCCGTTCAGTACTAATCAGGAGAACTTGTTTCAACATCAAGACAATTCATCTTTGCTTATCATTTCCTTGATTCTCATGACCCGTATGTGTTATAACGCACTGATATGATGAGGAGAAATTTGATGCTGATCACTATTGCGACTTAAAGGGTTAATTGATCTTTTAGCACTGGAGTCACAGTTTAAAATGAAACACGGTGTGGTGTCAAGCAGCCAAGCTAAGTGAAGTGGTTTCAAGATCAGCCTGAGATCTGAAACACATTCAAATAATACCTTGTAGAGTAGTAGTCCCTTTGTTAATGCAAGAAGGAAGAAGGATATTATTATTTATGTTCACTATACCTCAGGTGCCTTGTGTATCTTCAGTTCTTCAGACATTATTTTTCCTACACCAAAATGGAAGAAACAAATTTAACACACTTTCTACTTACATGTACATCCCATGTCATTTTTTCTATTATGTCTTTTGAGTATTTCTAACCAGATATATTAGCCTTTTAAGTTTTATCCTACACAAATGAATTGTACTTAATACACTATTTGATAATCAAATCCAAAACTGAAAATTTATATACTAACTTAGCAATATACACATATGCTGAAACCATCTTGAAGATTCAAATTTGTGCTCACAGACATGACTTGTAGCAATCATTAATCACTTCTTGTCATAATGGGAATTGAATTGAACTTTCATAATGGGAATTACATTATGAAAGAAATTTTCTTAGCTGCATATACCTTCGACAGATTTTTACTAACTTGATTAGCATAAATGATCTTGATGGTTACATTGAAATCCATGAATTTAAAATCTATATGATTATATAACTACACTGAGCAACAGAACACATACCACGTTTCATGTTTTAAAGTCTATATAATTGTGACTATACTTTAGTTGGTTTTACCATGGCAGCAGATTGACACTTCTGGAATTTTATTTGTCAAGTCATTTATTCACCACTATGGCATTTAGATGACTTGTGTTTCAAAAGATAAAGATTGAAACAATAGTGAATGAAAAATACTGGGTAGTAACACAAGCATCTGACATCATCTGTTAATAACTTGAAGAAGATCCACAGCCCACACTGTGCAGTTTAATGCAGTGAGGGTTTATTATTTCGTGAACTACAGGTTTTGAAAAAATATATATATTCACATTAGAATGAACTCAGGTCAATTTGATTTCCAAGTGGGATAACTGTCTGATTTTTCCATACAAATGCAAAATGTTATCTTGTTTTCACATTTTTGGCAATGTCTACATGAATTAATTTAAAGTCTTCCATGTGCACATCAAATAATTTATAAATACAGTAGCTAATTGTGCAGTTGCAGAAAATAATATCCATACCCAACCTGTGGATGGTCATTAGAAATTCCAAGGGGGAAGGGGTCTAAAAAGCCAAAATGTTTAAAGGAAATATGAAGCTAAACTGGGACTTCTGGAGGGGTGGGTGGGAGCTCAGCTCTCTCTCTCTCTGGAGGGGGGGGGGGTGGACATTAATGTTTTTGGAACCACACCTCTAGAAAAGACTTAAAGCTTGATTCTCAGTGACTAAATGAGAAAGTGGCAAAAATTCATTGAACAAAATAGAACTTGAAGGCAGAAAAGGCGTCAAAGGCAGAAGATGGGTACTAAAAATCAGGATTGGATTTGGTACTACATGTACTTGTTGGTTGAGAACCTGGCACAAGGGTTGGTTGGGTTGCCAGGGGGGTCCATCCCATGGGATGGCTGCCAACACCTATTGGGATCAAATTCATTCAGTCCTAAATACTAAAATTGATTGGCTTGTTTTTAACACACTCTTAAAAAGAATACATTAAATTTTGAAATGAAATACTTGACCCGGCCTCAAGATAACTTATGTTTTTTATTGTTTAGACTAAAACTTCTCTACCCTCAAACTCTAAATAAACATGTCCTGTCGGAACTGAAAAGCAAGGAAATTTTGTTTGTTTTGTTTTTAATAACCAGGAATAATTCCTTTGAAAAAGGAACTAATTTTTACGAGAATAAAAAATTACCCAGGGTATTTTTAATTATACATATAACAAAAGCCTCAAGGAATCACTTTCTTTCACCCTTAAAACAGGTACTTGTAGTACAAGCAAACCAAAGATCATTTATAACTAATAGAGCTGTTTGTTAACAAAAAAAGAAAAAGAGAAATGAAATACCAGAAGCTTAAAACAGAGACGCATTTAGTGTTAATATAAACCTACCTTTTATAGCCGTCGTCGTTTCCAATGATGTGTCTAAAGAGGGACAAAAAATGTATATAATTTTTAATTGGCATTGGGATTTTAAAATCTAAATTTTCTACCAGTTAGTATTATTTTAAATGCGACCAGACTAAGGAAAAGATAGCAGTCGCTTCGTAGACAAAGGGAGGAAGCAAAAAAGAAAAGAAATTCCCCATACTCAAACAATGAATAATAATTATTGTAACATGAAATGACAGGAATTCAATTTTTTCATGTAGATTTCCACAAGTTTTGGATTCCACTAAAAAAGGAAAAGATGTCTAAAGCGTTTTACTTCTTAAAATTAGCTGTAACTAAATGCTTCTGTATTACTCTAACTAACAGTGTTATTACAAAGACAACATTCAATCGCTGTAAAAACAAATTACCGTCTTTAGAAGAATCAGTCTTGTTTTCCCCATTCATACTGGATGAATTAACCCGCACATACTGTTTTAAGCCCTGTATCGGCAGCTGAATAACTTGATGGCAGTGACCATTACAGTTCTCGTCTTCTTTACTGCTTGTCTTTCTTTCCCGCAGTTTCTTTTGAAGTTTTTCTCGTTGTTTTTCAAGCCGTTCGTCTCCCTTGCGAACATCACCGTTCGCAGCCTGTTCGTTCGCTGAATCGCCACAGTTGCAATGATGACAGTGGTTCAAATGTTGAAATTCCTTTAAGTTTGAAGCACAGTCTGAATCTAGCTCGTGGTACACTCCATCTTCGGAGCGAAATACCACAGAATGGTCAGTGTCTGGATCGACAAGGCGAACAATCTTCGGAAGCACTTGGTCTTTTTCAGAAAAGTTCAAACAAATGATGGTCCCAGATGATGTCCGAAGTTCGATCTTGCTTCCCTCTGTTACTTCTTGCGAGGGCATATTGTTCAACTCTGCCGACATCACAACATAGAATGCCCTCTTTAATGTCCAGACGGCTCGACGGTAATCGCGAAATCAAACTATTTTCTCTTTATAGTCCTCAAGATATGATTCAGGGCTCTCGTGAAAAATCAGGAAAAATGTGAAAAGCACCTTTCAAACAGACGAAGTCCCAGCGCGCCAGAAAAGTTAAAAATGCCTCATAACAACAACACGCCAGGCTCGAATGATAACTCCGCTATTGTTAAGTGTTCTGTGATCCAAATACGAAGGGAAAGCGGTATTTTAGCGTAAATTTCGTTCTCAACAGCTGCTAGCCAGCATTTATAGTTCCACGTAGTCGACGTCGTCTTTTTGTTTTCTTGCTCTTGACAGCCGCTGACCGCAGGAACTTTCCAAGAACAAAGAATTTCGCGTGGGTGGCGTGGGAAGGCAATTGCTGCCGGAAACTAAAGTTTACACTCGTATTTTATCACTTTCTTTGAGAATATCGAAGTCGGACTACTTTATTTTCTAAATTTAATTTTTCCTCATGAGCATTTCGATTTCGTTGTTTTTCTAATTAAGGCCTTCTTTAATTTTTCTTCTCTATATAAAGCAAATAGTCTTTTCTCGGCTTGTATTTTATTAATATTTGAGAAGCTATATGATTTTTTGTACTTTTCACATCAAGATGTTGTTGAGCTGTTTTAATTTTTTACATAATGATTAATAACAGAAACATTTCCTGTGTGGGAGATTCCCATCAACAAGGAACAAGAAAAGTGCTGCATTGAATCAACCTTATTTAATCAAAGGGGAATGTAATCTGATTCTGAAAATAGACATTAGAGGCCTTGGCAAAAATCGTACTTCCTAAAAAAAGTTATTTTTGAGTTGGCTTTATGTAGCCATGACTTTTTAACAGAAAAATGTTTTGTCCACATGAAAGATTCCTGTCAAATATGTCTCTTCATTGCTTTGTGGGTGTCCTTCATACACTTTTATAGGAAAAAAATAAAATTATTGCACATGCACTGTGAACCCTACAGAGTAAACTTCATAAGCTTACTAAATGAAAATCTGATCAAATTATACATTACAGTGGCTCGATATGACTTCAATATCAAGTCAGGATATTTGCCGAGCCATGAAGCGGCAAGAGAAATATCTACCACTCTTCACCAACACTGAGGTGAATAATAATTGTTTTATATATACCAAAACAGCGGATAGCCAGCACCAAACAGTTCATTTTTTCTGAGAAATGAGGCAAAATTTGCATGCAAAATCTAGGAAATGCTGGGAGGTGAATAGCAGTACTATCCATAGTTTGAGTAGCCAATCAGAGTGTGCAAAAAAAAACTATTCAGTGGTTTGGTATACACTAATATTGCATATTAAGTAATTAACATACAGGAGAGTGGCAGATCTAGTCAGGGCTTCCAATACAGTACAAAAAAATGCAAAGTTATGTGGCATCTGTGGGACAGATTGTGCAGCCAAAGAGAGCTACTAAGTGGCAGATTGTTTACTTTAAGCTAGAGACGAAAATGGAATTTCTCTTTCCATCATCGCTACTTATTCAAACAGTGAAGTGATGAGAAGAAAAGAAAGTGATCACCAATGAAGGAAGTGAGCACCGAGGATAAGATGTCTTGATATTTAGACAAATTCTCCTTACTAGTTCCACAAGAAATGAATGGAGAACAGAAAAGGGAATACACATTTTTCATTCAGGGATAATGAGCTGAGAGTCCATCCCAAATATGTAACTTGTGATTCGTGTTTTTTTTTTTTTTTTACATTTTAGGCCAAATTTTCCATTTGTAACTTGTAGTCATTATGTTTAGATGAAAGGAACTCGTGGTAATATTTTTAGTTTTACTCATTTATCTTTTTCCAATTTGTGCTCTTTTTGAACAGATGTGTGCTGTTTAGTTAATTATGCAATTGGATGCAACTTGAAGCAAATTGCGCAAAATTGTCATTGCATTATATCAAAAGTCCTCAATCTAGGGGAAGTGCTGGGGGCACCTAGGGTCTGTTTCTCGAAAGTCCCAGTAACTTTTTGGGGCCGAAGTTATATTTTAAAATCAACATCTACAGACTAGTGGTGTAGCTTTTAGCCTGCAAACCAGCTCAACTTGTTTCATCAACTTCAATTTTAATGCTAAGCTTTAAAAGCCAACAAAATTTTGAATCCTTAAGGTAAACCTTGCACTCATAAAATAGCTTTCCGCACCCAAAAAGTTACCAGGACTTTTGAGAAACAGGCCCCTGGGCTCCCCCATTTTGTCAAAAGAAATAAAGTACAGAAGGCCAAAATTTTAAGTTCTGAAACATTCACAACTCCCACCCCATCCCCTTCTTCTGCTTTGCTCCCCCACCTTACATAAAGTTCTTCATTTGCCACTGCAAGGTTAGTCTATACAATAACATTTAAGAGCCTTTTAAGTCCTGGTAATTTTTTTAATCAATTATTTATATTTCTCCATTAACATTGTTACAATGGACTTAGTAATAGTACTTTAGTAATAGTAGTTTTGCTCTATCCACCTGGTGGGTAGAGCACCTTGTGGGGATGCAGTGGTGTAGTGGTTAGAGTGTTGGACTTCAGATCTGAAGGTCGGTGGTTTGACGCCCAGTCTCTACCATTGTGTTGTTTCCTCAGACAAGATACTTTGCCCCACATTGTCTCTCTCCACCCAGGTGTATAAATGGGTTACTGGCGACATACTGCTGGGTGGGTAACCCTGCGATGGACTAGCATCCCATCCAGCGGGGAGTAGCAATACTCTCAGTTGCTTTATGCTACGGAATCCGGGATAAGCTCCGGCTGTGTGGGCCTCCTTGGCCCCAGTGCAACTGCACCCTTTTTCATCCACCTAGATTAGCCTTAAGTTTTTTATTTGTGGTTAGAGCAGTATGTGAATGTCTTCCTTTAATACTGTTGAATAAACTAAAAATAAACTAAACTTGCTGTTATGCAATTTGATTTAAACACTGTTTTCACTTAGTCACACTGATAAATGAATCGTCTTCATTTACAAAAAGTTCAGGAGCTTTGGAATTATGCCTTCTGTACTTCATCCCAACAACCACATTAGGCAAAAGCCTCCGCGCAGCTGGATTAAGCTCAAACATGGTGAATACCCCTGTTCCTATTTCAGAAATGTCAGAAGTTGTCAACTGCTTGACATCATTAGTGATAGCTGTAGAATCATGTCTTTGTGACCTGTTGTCCATTACACTGGTTCTAAAGTCTGAATCAACCTTGTTATTGCATGTGATATCCTCCTGGTTAAAACTGCTATAGCTGGCTTCGCTTTCATCCTCCACAGAGTATTGACAGTGATAATTTAAATGCATTTCCTGGTTTTCACTTTCTGCAAAATTGTTGTCAAGGCCGGCATCGGTAATCTCATCATCCCCCGGCAAAGGTCTGTCAGTCAGTCCATAATCTGCCATTTTCAAAGAATCACCTTCTGCGATATCTTGATTTTTTCCAGAAGATCGTTCATCACTCCCTTGATTGGAATACCATTGTAGAAGACCATCACTGTAGCCTTTAAGTGTGGTAAGAGCAATTGGGTACAGAGAACCCATGAAAACCTCATAAGCATCCTTACTGTACCTGATGAAACATTAATACCATAGTGTCAGCACTTAAGTCCAAAGAGGTTTAGCCGATATCAATCACAACAATTTGCAATGACAATTTTTAGTGTATGTTACATAGGAAGACTGTTAACACAGCATGTACTAAACTGAAATCCAGTGGCTACATGCATATAATATGGGTGCACAGGTGACTTTCACTGCTTTGCCAGTTTTTGAAGCGAACTCAAAAACTACAGTCTTGCACAAAACTGTTGAGACACTTCGGAATGAGTAAGAATCTTGACCGTGAAAATCACTTGCGACAAAAATTCTTTCCCCATCTACCCCTTATCAATGTTAGGGGTGGCAAATTATGGTCTTAACAAAAATTAGGGGCTCAAAAAATTTCAGCTTAATTGTGAGCGTCTCAGGCAGACTCGTCTTTTGAGCGATTCTTTGCATCTCGCCGTCTCGAATTTTTTGACCGAGATGTAACTGCTCGACTTTTTAGAAGGCTGTAAAATGAATCTGGAAGTTCTGATGTGCTTAGGTAACATATTTAGTTGCCCACAACTGATCTGAAAGTCTTGGGTTCAAATTTTCATGTCCCAAAAAGTCTTTGGGCTCACATTTAAAAAACTCTGTCAGCTCGGTCTCGCAATTTAAAAATATAAAGGGTCTTGGGCCCATACAAGAAAACGATCATCTTGGCATCTCACCAAGTCTTTGATTTACCATTCGTTACCTCTAATGTTGCTTTGCCACCAAAGACCCTCTGATGAATCTACTGTCCCTTCTCCACATTCACCTGACCATCCCAAAACAACCACACTCTCCCCTCTCCCTCTCCCTCCCCCCCTACCCCAAGCAAAAAAGTTGTTTGAATTCAAAAGTGAAACAAACCCTGAGTTCTCTAAGATGCCGTAACACTGGAAAGATCTCATGGATATACCCACCACGATTCCCCAAACTAGCCAAGGAAAGATATTAAGGTGGCCGAACACAGTTTTCTTGTACCTAAGCGTTATTCATCGTCATTTTCAAACCACTAGCAACTGGGTAGCCAAAATTGGCAAGGGGCAAGTTCAACTAAAAAAGATTATATTTTGATATGTTTTGTTGGACTAGGCACCATTACCATGGCAACACAGCTGGTAGTAAACCAGCATTAAATAATGGGTTTGATTTATTTTCAGAAAATCCAGTCGTTAGATGTTTTCCATTATTTGTCTCTAGAAAACTCAGGAAAATACTGGCCTATTGACACTGGTCTTGTGAAATTTTGACAGAGAGATCTTCTGTTATTTTGTGTTTTGCATTTTGACAATTTCTGAACATGTCCTCTGTCAGATTTCAATTTTTCCTTGCAAGCAAGTTAAGCGTGTTCCAAACTATTATTCTACCATATTTCATGAAATTCTAATGAGGGGTTCCATAGAAATCAGTGCATTTCCACTACATCATGCAGTCACAGTTTTCTGGTTAACTGCGCATGTACTGCATTTGACAGGGTTCTCGATCTTTCTCAATCCGTACAAAGAATCCCAGAAAGGCAGGGTATTTTCCAATAGTATTACCTTTATTACATTGAAAAACAAACGTTTTTGACACAAAACAAACTGTTTGTTTGTTAAGATGGAAAAAACACTTGCAAAGTCTTCGCTGAACTAAATGAAATGATCGCTGTACAGGCACCACGTTTGTTTTTCTCAAAGCCTCGTGCGCGCGCTTATTCACGTCAGCAGTACAAATCGTAGACATTCTCGTCCCCAGAGTTGCGATCCTTTTGGCCAGCGCCACGGATCGAGAGCTCTGGCAGGGGCCAGGATAACGCGCAAGCACAGTAGCTACCCATTTTTGTAACTGATGGTAACCGTTATTGTTTCAAATTTCTGAGGCTGCACAGAAAGCTGGAAGTCCATGATCCGCAGACTTCCTGTTTTTTGACCCTGCCAGAGCTCTTGTTCCAGGGCACTGGCCCAAAGGATCGCAGCTCTGGGGACGAGAATGAAATCGTAGAGCGCGCGCAAACTGTGTTCAGACACCTTAAAATTAAAACAAACATTAACTCCATTCATTGGCCACCTGATGCACTATCACAGACCTCATTTGCCTTCATAGCTCATCATTGCCCTTCAGCCTTCTCCACCTGCTTTCATCTCCCTTCATCTCCCTCTCTACCGGCAACATTTCGTTATACAGATAAAGCACTCACCCACACTCTGTGACAATGATTCCCAGAGTTCCTTTCACCTCATGTGTCAAGGTTCCCTCCAATTCCCGAACATGTCTTGGACCCAAGCGTTTTTTATATCGTCTACACTGTCCTACTACATTTACAGGTGAGGATTTCAAATGCCAAACTCCTCTAAAATCAATGCCTCTGTCTTTTGGACCACCACAAACGGCCACATCAAATGAGAACTTTTGCAAACTTTGGGCGACGATCTCTTCAAATTGTCGACCAAACTCTTGTCTGGTTGTCGATGAGTACGACCTGAGAAAAAGGTTTTGTGAAAAGGCACAAATCCCTTGTAAAATTTCAGATTGATGTAAAATCCGTCTTGGCAGTAGGTTCATTCTACGTGGAACTGTGAAAATTGTTTCATTCAGTTCAGGAAATTTTGAAGAAATGCCAAGGCGTAAAAATGAAACCATGAGCGAGACGAGCGAGACTGGTCCAAAAATGTTCGTTCCCAGTTTCCGCGCGATTTAGACTCCTGAGAATTTCTGTAAATATTTCGAACCTACGTTGTAGCTCCCGTCTACAACGTCCGTTTACTGGCCGTTGTAGAGTTGGAGAGGTGGCCGTTATAAGAAGGTAGGGTAGTTATTTATCGATATAGAAATTGTGATTGTACTTATAACTGGACCACCAGTTGGTGACTGCTGACCCACTTGTCCCCCGCCCCCCGTGATGTTGATAAACGTAAACGTGTTATTAGCACCGGAATGAAATGCGAAAGCTAAAATGTCAGCAAAGAAAGGGGCAGACATGATCTCGTTTTACGCAGATGTTTTAACAAATTCACGCGTCACGTATTCCTTAAACGTACCAGGGGCCCGTTTCTCGAAACTCCCGATAACTTTCCGGGCCCGGTAGGTAATTTTTCGAGCTCATTTATTTATCACCAAATGGTTATTATTGGCGCAAACTTAGCAATATGCTTCAAGAAATTATAAAGATTAAAATTCAGCTTTCAAAAGCCATAAAAATTTATAGCTATCGGAAAATATTGAACACCTTAAATAGTTTTCGGGCCCGGAAAGTTATCGAGAGTTTCGAGAAACGGGCCCCTGAAGACAATTTGCTTGTTACATTCACTCCTAAATCCACGAATCACGTTCTTTTTGCACTTACTTTCACGGCTCACGTACAGATTTTTGCTCTAATCACGGTTATGCATAAACCCTTTGCTACACTGGCCATAAGTGAAATAACGTGAAGGTTCGTGTAGTCAGTGGCATCTCTTCTCATGTTTCTGAGAGCGAACGGTCTGTTTCAACTACGTACGTCGTCCATGCATTTTAGACGCGTCCCTCCTTTTTGTTGGAAATAAAAGCAGAAGTCAGGAGCCATAATCGGGGATGGAGACCGTAACTAAGTGCCATTTTCAGTAGTGGTGTTGGCCCCATCAAAAAAGACAAATGTGCTATTTTTAGAAAAAAATTGCGCTACCGCGCCTGACACACGCGCGTATGTGTTGCGAGGACTCCGCGCAGAGAAAAACAAACAAAATGGTGTCGGAAATTACCTTCGTTGGAGGTGAATAAATTCAATTTCTGTCATCAGAGGTGAATAAATTCAATTTTTCCTAATTTGAGGCAAACCCTTGGGGAGAATTTCTGGATAGTGACTCTGGATATGAGGATTATACGAGTGATTCCGATGATGGCAGTGAGAATATTTTAGAAAAATCCTGTGGCGAAGATGTGTCGGACATGTCGGACGAGGATTTCCCCGTTAGACGGAAGAAACGTTTTACAGGCAAAAAAGGCGTCGAACTACGAAAAAATCAGTTGAAGGCGAATCAGGCAGGAAAAGGGAAAATACATCTCGAAAATATATTTCCTCTGAGGACGTACAGAGATTGAAGGGCAACCGCAAAGACTGTAAAATGATTTTCCAAGCACGTTGTGAAGAAAAGGAACGCACTGATAAATCGTTGTCACTTTTTCCACTGCAAGAAAAATAGTAACATATATTGAAATACCGAATCAGTAAATAAAACTTTTGTCAAGATTTCTCAGCGTATGTTTTCTGAAATAATGCCCGCCTTTACCGAAATGTTTATAATGAAGACAAAGAATAGTGAAAAGCGCGCTTTGTTTAATTCAAGCAAATGCTCTCGCGGTGCGTTATCAATCGTCGACAAAATAGAGAACTGGAAAAACACTAGGAAAAAAACTACTTCCGTCGATGAGAAGGAGAAAGATGAAGTGAAACTTCATGCTGCCCTAGTACTGAATATTACTTTCTGGGCAATTTACGAACCTAGAAGGGATTACATTGCGCAGTGGACGTGCCAAGGGTTTCAACTACAGAGTGAGCTTAATGTTTTTTCTCCACCAGCAACCCCGCGAGAAAAATCACTTTGTATCGAAGCAAAATTAAGGAGAAATTACAACTGAACGTCACTGAGACACAAATCTAAGTTGTTTCAGAGTTCCTGATTTCTTAGGACGAAAAGAAACTGTAGAAATTGAATTTTAAGCATTTAGCGCTGTGTTTACAATTTCTTTCATCGTCAAGTCAATCACTTGTTCTTAAAATTTCACAAACAGTAGGTTTTATACGGAAGGCTTTGACTCCGAAATATCGAGGCAAGACCAAAAATAAAGCACAGTAAAATGGGAAAGAAGCATTTAATAAAAATTGTCACACTTTTTATGACAAGTCAGTACAAAAATCATGCAGCAGTCTGAACAACAAGCATTGAACAAATTCAGTACCAGAAAAGGCGACATTTCTTGGCTATACCACGCAAAATTGACACTGGTTTACCTGTACTCGTTGTGGCTCTATCTGTGTTCCCTTGAGCAGCTCCAGACATTTAGACACAAGTCGGATGCCATGTAAAATACGTTGAATCGCTTTCACAGTTGTTTGAGTGTTATTTTTACCATTCCGTCGGCGGGCCCTAAACTGAGAACAACTGAGTTTTGTGGTTTGCGTTTAAAAAGTAAGATGGTGAATTCTAATGTTCCTCACCTCCGTAGTCTTGTTTAGTGAGCTGCATAGAAATTATCGTTCAAGTTTAATTATTAATTATTAATTCTGTCTTCAGTTGGATCAAACAAACACATGATGGCTCTGTTGTTACCCTGCAAGCAGAGGTTTCTTGGTCGCCCTATGTTCCTATGTTCCGGCGGGCGAATAAGTAACTTATTCGCCCGCCGGAACATAGGGAGACCAAGGAACCTCTGCTTGCAGGGTACTCTGTTGTCAGCGTTGTGCGAACGGAGCGATTTGAAACCCCGGGGGGGTACTCGGAAAAATTTTGATGGGAGTGTGCCGCTGGGACTCTGAAACCCTTAACCTATACCAGACCACGTTCATGTCGTTTTTGCAACCCTATTCTAGACTAGATGCCAAAAATCCCTACCCTATCCCAGACTAGCTATTTTCGAGCTATCCATCAGAAATATAACCACACAGTGCTTTTAATGGAAAACCATCTCTCGATCAACAATATTGTCACGATTTCATTTATATTTTATATTTCCGAGTTTTTCAAACCCATTAATTAATTCGATTAAATTTTCACACTACCCATTAGTTTCCCGGTAATTGATACCCTATCCTAGACCAAGACTCCCTGATTTCTATACCCTATCCCAGACCAAACTGCTTGAAAACCATACCCTTCACAGCGGCACATACCTATATAGGTTATATATGGGAGTACCCCCCCCGGTTTCAAACTCGTTCATTTGAACTCCCGCAGCCATAACGGTGAGATCGAACAGCTTCAATCCGCTTTGAACGAAGATTACAACAATTTTCAGGAAAAATCAAACACGTACCACATTTCAGAGCCCATAATTGGAAGATTTTTCCCAAATCTTGTGCCTGTACGTTCACTTCGGAGCAGTTTCATTGATTCATTCAGCTCCGCAAAGAGACGCTGCAACACTTCGCAAGGTTTTGGCGCCTTTTTCGGTCAGTCATGTGATCGCGATCGATTCTTGTTCCCTTTTATCTCGAAGTTTCTCTCTCTTTTTTTCTCTTTCTTGATTTTATAGCAATTAGTGATTGCGTTTTTAATAACAAAAAACAATTATGTACTCGGGCATACTGGATATCAAATAATTATAACCATCTTGGTCATATCCAGCACGCTCTCGTTGTATGCAAATTTGCGTGTAGCCGCGCGCGTTTATGACGTTGAGGGTGGCGTAATTTTTTCTAAAAATAGCACATTTGTCTTTTTCGATGGGGCCGCGTGGGTCCCGCGCTTACGGTCTCCTTCCCCGATTATGGCTCCTGGCAGAAGTACAATACAGCAACCCCCCTTTGGAAAGTTTCTGAGCTTGTCTGACTCCTCGTGTCTAGCCCTTTTTTATCACAAAAATAATAGCATATTGTTGTTTTTTAACTTACACCCCCCCCCCCTCCTCCTTTTGAAAAAGTCCTGGATCCACCCCTGGTCTTGTGGTCTAGGGTCTTCCAATATAAATCATGAACATTCTAAAACCACTTGTTTTAGCGGTCACATGCACGACTAAAGTATTAGCTGAATTTTCTACCTGAAAGAACTAAATCTTCTACCGGAAAGGGTGTGGAGGCGCTGATACTGGCTACCACTGACTAGCCAGGTACAAGGTGGAAAAAAGACGAGCTTTATAAAACATTAATTTAAACATTCGTTCAATTCTGTACCTTCTCTACCTAATTGTTGATTATTTCAGTTATGAATATGAATTCATCCATTCCGTCACTGTTTAGTAGACACCTTTGGTCACTTTTGTTTTTGCCCTATCATCTCGCGCTGCCGTGCCGTGCCGTGCGCGTCGCGCAACATAAAGACGACTGGAGACGAGTCAGATTCCTCGAAAAAAAACCTTGTGCTCAAGTTTGCTGAATCATTAATCAGTTGAATAACTTTTTTTCACCTCTATTGTAAGATAAAACTCCATTGTCCTTGCTCCAATGAAAAGAGAAATTAGCCTGGCCAGCGGGAATGCCGGTACAAGATATGTAGAGCATTATCTAGCTAAATTATGCAGGTTTCGGTCTTGACAAGTTATTCCCTCAACTGCTTCAGTTCGCCACTCGAAGAAACGTGAGCGTTGGTCGGTTTCAAACATAACTGAATCCACTGAACGCGTTTTATCTTCGGTGACTGGAGATGACCAGCTCCACAGAGAATTTGGGATTACTTCTCAGGGAACGGTAATTAGTTTTTGTTATCCAGCTTTTGTGTTTTTTCTGCCAAGTTAGCTTTAGTTGCATGGAACATGAACGGTTTTGTCAGAAAATAATGCCCGCCACTTGCAAGTGTCGTTTATTTTAGCCGTGCATGGGCGATTCATCTCAGAAGACAGTGGACGCAAATGCCTTTCTGTGGCTAGGTCAATTAAAACAGATCAAAGCTAAAATCAGTTCAGAAGTTACATCATAATTCGTAAATCACACTTGAAGTCACTTATTCTTGTCGTTTCTTAACAGTTTCATTGAGCCGAGAAGCAGTTGCATTTATGGCGTTCTCCGAGTCAATCAGTCCAATCAAGACGATTTACACCACGTTCTTTCCGCGGTCTTCAGTTTATTTCAGTTAACGAAAAATAAAACATCCTGGGAACATGCAGCCAGAGGGCTGCATCGCGTCTCTTCATTTGTCTTCAAGAATTACCATCACTGTGATGCACATCAGCAGGTTTTCCTTGGGAAGATTCTTGTGCTGATTCTTTGAGCAACGATCATTTCGTTAACAGATTGGCTTGGAGTGTTTTATTTTGCTCCTGCGAACAATAAATTAAGTTTTCTTGCATTATGGGAAACAACATGAAAAAAGGAAAGCAACCTGTTCGTGTGCATCACACTTGACATCTCAATATCTCTTCCACGGTGAATTTCATGCAGGCTGGGAAATGTTTGTTTTTGAAAGTTTCCGTAGCCTTTGTCTTTGTTGATAATTACCAACTTAAAACTTGCTGAGAAAGATTGTTTGATAAATATCATGCCTACTCCACTGTTTGAAGCCTCCCATCGAACTTGGGGAAGGGATGGGGTTCAACCCCCCGATTAAAAGTCAAACTTTAGGTGTAGAGGCACACCAACCTCAAGCTATTTCCTGCTTAAAGATAATGGGGCGAAAAAACATGCAAACGCAGCCGACTTTTGCGGGCGTTTGCTTGTTTTTCTCACCCGACCATTCCTGAGCAAAAGGAGAGACTGCTCACAGACTACGGTAGCTTTACAATGCAGAGATCAAATATAAATATGAACCAATACTGACCTGTATTGATTCATATGGAACAATATCGGCCAATATTGACTCATATAGACCAATATTGGCCTATATTGATTCCTATGGACCAATATTGGCCTGTAGTGAGCCCTATGGATCAATTTTGGCCTATATTGACTCCTATGGACCAATATTGGCCTACATTGACCCCTATGGAGCAATGTTGGCCTATATTAACCCCTATGGACCAATATTGGCCTACATTGATTTCTATGGAGCAATATTGGCCTATATTGACCCCTATGGACCAATATTGACCTATGTTGGTTTCTATGGACCAATATTGGCCTATATTGACCCCCTATGGACCTATATTGGCCTACATTGACCCCTATGGATCAATATTGACGTATATTGACCCCTATGGACCAATATTGGCCTATGTTGACTCCTATGGCCAAATATTGGCCTATGTTAACCCCTATAGACCAATATTGGCCTATATGGACTCCTATGGACCAATATTGGCCTACATTGACCCGTATGGACGAGTATTGCCGTATATTGGCTCCTATGGACCAATATTGGCCTGTATTGATCCCTATGGACCAATATTGGCCTTTATTGATTCCTATGGACGAATATTGGCCTATATTGACTTTTTTGGATCAATATTGGTCTATATTGAGCCCTATGGACGAATATTGGCCAATATTGACCCCTATGGATCAATATTGGTCTGTATTGATTTCTCTGGACCATATTGGCCAATATTGATTTCTATGGATTAATACTGGCCTATATTGGTTTCTATGGACTAGCATTGGCCTATGTTGATTCCTGTGGTTAATATTTGCCTATAGTGATTCCTATGAAACATATTGGCCTATATCAATTTGTATGGACCATATTGGCCTGTATTGATTCTTATGGACCAGCATTGGATTATACTGATGCATATGGAACTATATTGATCTATATTGATTCATATATACCAGTGTTGGCTTAAAGTGATCCATATGGACCAATACTGGTCTACGCTGATTCATATGGACCAAAATTGACCTATGTTAAGTCGCATGGAGCAGTATTGGCATATATTAATTTATATGGTCCAATGTTGGCTCTATATTGACTGATATGAGATGATATTGGGTCTATTTTGATTGACATGGACAAACGTCTGTGTTCGGCCAAAATTGGCGATTGTTGGCTCATGATGGCGTAATTTTACTACAACTACCAAAATGCTTCATTTTCACCTTTGTTTTTGGTTTGTGTTTGCTGTTCTGATACAAATATGGGTCATTGTGACTTAATTATTCCTAGGATTACTAGCTGTTCATTTGGCAGTAAAAAACGAAATAAATTTCTGTAGATGTAGCAACATGACGTCATCGTGAGAATGACCTATTTGATCCATGTTGGTGTAGTCTGGTTTTCTTGTTTGACAGATTCGAAGGTTTGTAGGATGATTTGATTGCCCGTCCTTTTTGGCATAAAAAGAACACTGAAATTCTTCTAGATTTTGATCATAGACAATCTGGTCAATTGCCTCTTAGTTTCCAACTTTTTGAGAAAGTGCTCTGTTGTATTTCAGCCCATTTAAACTGAATCAGCCTGCAGCTGGTACGCACTCTCAATGAGTACGTCAAATTTTCAAAAACAATAGGCACCTACCACTTCACCCAATATACTTACAAAAGCAGAGGCGGTCGAGTGGTGAAAGTCGCCCGACACCGGAGCGAAGGGTCGTAAGTTCGAGTGACTACATAGGGGTCATTCTGACATGGCTTGGGGGTTGGATAACGTCTCCTTAGGTGGAGATGAAAGCATGTGGTTGGGCTGGGGGCCGAGTAATTCCTCCCCACTGTGTTTATTCTTCGTTTTTTATTAGTTTTCGTTTTGATTAATGAATAAATAGACTTTTAAAAGAAAAATAAAAGACAACTGAGAATTCGACGTAGGTTAACGTTTCAATTAAAAGGCGATGGCAGACGGAAAGTAACTATCTAGAGGTTTCTCTTCCACGGGCGCGTGACGATCGTTTAAACTGTTTTGGAGACTTACTTTTTGCTTACAGATCAGCTTTTAAGCAACAAATGACATTACTACTCGTCATTTAAGCCAGCTGTGATCAAATTGTCTAAGATGAACCTTCGTAAAGGAAAGTAAGGGCCGCTTCTCCAAAGTTTGATTGGGGCATGCGCACCGTTCCAACTTTTGAGAACGAACGACAAAGCACGGTCTCAAAAGGGGGTCCTTGGAGCCCTGGAACCCAGATATTTTTGCTGTGAAGCCCGGAGAATTTTTCTGTGTTGGAGCCCTGGAGCACTAAACCCCTTTGGGATCCTGACAAAGACAGCAGGAATTGAACCAGAACAACTTTGATTTCGATTTTTTGCGTTCAGTCCCGTTGCATTTATTTCCCTTTGCTTTGTTCTTTTTGCTGGTGTTTTAACCATTTAGCAGACATGTTTGTGATGGCAAAAATTTGACCTAAAAGTTTCAGCAGAAAGAGTAAATTTTTATTGAGAAGTTGCGGTCCGTGTAAAGGCCACATTTTTCTTCCATTTTGCTACAGAAAATTTTTCCTTTTCTGCGGACCATCAAAAGCACCTTTGGTCCAGTCAGAAGCTTGGTTCTTCATGGGTGAATCGGAGCCAGTGGGTTAAGACAATTCATATAAAGAGCCTGACACGCACTTTATAACACATCGCCAACATGTAAATCAGGATTCGACGCACCTTGAAAGTCAGCCATTAATTTACGTGAAAATCAATATTTCAAATTAATGCCTTTTAAGTCCTTCAAAACAATTCCCTGGAAATTGCTGCTTTTCACTCTCTATGCAGACTATGCAGGATTTGAAGGAGTTAACTTTTGCGTGTATGCAAAATGTGGCCAAAACTTGGCTTAAACATAACAAATATTTGCCAAAGGTTTTGTCAAGAGATCACCGTCTTATAGTGTTTAGTTCATTCTTAAGAAACTGGATTTCTCTTCAAGAAATTCCTTTAAAGGTCCTGATTTTTGCTCTCATTTGAAATTACACGGGAGGCTTTTCATTGCACAAAAAAAGCTTCTGTCCAGGAAGTCTTTTAATCTTGTACATAAGTTGTTACGACATGCCAGGAAAAGTAACTAACTGACATAAAACAAGTGGAAAAGTAAATTACTCAATTAAACACTATACATACGCGACATTGTGGGGATTGGTGGGCATTAAGCCCTGGCCAAACGGAGTGGCAAGTTATCGCAAGTTGAAAACTTGCATTAACTTGCAACTCCGTTTGGCCATGACTTGCGATGGCTTGCGATGACTTGCGTTCACTTTGATCGAGCTCAAATTAATTTGCACGCAAGTTTTTCACTGTTTGGCCACCCAACGCAAGTCGATGCAAATTGATCCCAGTATTGTTTTACTTTGTACGGGTGCGCGTGCAAGGTTGCACTGAAATAGCTTTTTTGCTACTTGCGTTGAACTTGCGTCTACTTGCGAGTCTGTTTGGCCACCCATCGCAAGTCTGTGTTCGCAAGTTTACATTTCCTAACTTGCGTTGACTTGCGACTCCATTTGGCCAGGGCTTTATCCATTATGCATGGTTACGTCAGACTAGCGAATTCCAGCAGAGTAGGTCTCATTTAACCTTCACTTCACTTCATTAAACTTGTGAAGTTTCCAAAATTTCCAAAATACCCTGAGCGCCAGAGGGATTTCTTTTGCTCGTTCCCACGCGCTAACTTAAGGACGGTGCCTCCTAATACAGGTGTATTTTTGCAAAGGTTACGACTATGGGGAAAAAGTAGATCTTAGCAGGGGTTCTTGGAATCCAAAAAGAAAAATGTGCTTAACCACGCACAGAGAGAATAAAGCAAGTGTTAAATTTCAAAGAATATATGGCGATTTCTTTCCAAATTTAAGCTCGGTTATCTCTGAAAAATGCGCCGTCACCCCCAGTTTTCTTTTTAGATTCTGGTAGCCCTTGCTAAGATCTGCCTTTTCCACATAGTCATAAACCTCTCAAAAATATAGTTGTATTAGTGGGCAAATTCCTCAAGAAACCCGAATATCCCAACATGCGCAGAACGTATGCGCAGAAACGAAAGAACGGCACCGTCCCTAAGGACGTTCGCGCAGCCGTTTGTGCTAATTGTTAATGCGTATCTTTACTGCGCACGTCGCAATGTTACGCCACGTCATGTATCCAGCGCTGGCGCTGAGGAAGAAATATAGACAAATACAGCGTTGCAGTGGTGGGGATTGTTATATCTATAAAGGTACCTAATTCTCTTAACACAGTGACCCCAGACTTTTTTCTATAGATCACTTTCCTCACTGGTTCTCTCCATTTTATCAAAAAAGAATTCTGAACGTGAGAAGTTTTAATTTTTTTGCTACTTCTACTCAACTGCGATGGAAATTTTCTGCGAATGCGGGTATGCATGACTTACAATTATCCTTCTGCGAGGCTTACTTTACCTGAAACAATGATATTAGCTGCAAAAATTTACTAAATAGGCCTATTTGCGGTGTAATCAATAAATGGACATTATCTAGAGCTCTCCACTTAAACTATGTTATTTGCTGGTAGCAATGAAGCCAATTTAGCCTTACATGACCAAAGAAACACTACGTTTTCAATACGCTTTTTCTCCGAAACGAGCCCGGTGAACCCCCCCCCCCCCCATTTTTTTTGCTTTTCTGACATGAGTTGGTCATTATCTAACTGTAGCACCCGGGGAGGGGGAGGGGGGGCTACTCAATAACGTTTTATACTGGGAGGCTCCGCCCAGAGGTTCAAAATGGTACCCCTTTCATACACCTAGAGCAAAATTGCACCCCTTTCTTATATCTCAAGGAAAAGCCAAAATTTCATGTAATCACCACGTTTTTCCCGGGTTTTCAATCGTTCTAAATCAGTTGCGTAGTCATTTCTGCCAAAATGCGGCACCCTTTGATAAACTTCGCTTTAGCCACCATTTCTTCCACTTTGCAGCTAATTTTGTGACCCTTTCGTAAACTAAAATGACAATTTTCCCTACCCTTATATCTACTGTGAGCTAAAAAGAGGCACCCCTTTCGGGCGGAGCCTCCCCGTATAGCCCACTATAGGAAGTACCCCCGTACCCTCCCCCCCCGGGGGGCTGTAGCAAAAGTTTTGAAAAATTCTGAATGTGGGAAGAATGCCGTCAAGGTCTCATATATCTTATATATCTCTCTTATATACATCTCTATATTTTAACGAATATTTCAAAAGGCACAGACCTTCTTCTTCAGGGTCTTATAGAGAATGACTCTAAGGGCAAAAGCGTTACAATTTAAACTAAAGGGTATTAAATTTATTTAGAATAACAACAAATAACAGCTTTTACTATATAGACAAGAGTGCTTTAGTCAGTGGAAACTAGACCACTCGTAAAGTTCATACGAAACTAAATCCGGGACTCGAGTGGCGTATTTTCCATATCGTCACTAGTACAGATATCGATGTCGTCATGTCCCACTTTCCGCTGTTGTTTGTGCAAAATTACTCTTGTCTATATAATAAAAAGAATATTACAAGGTGGCTTTAAGATATGAATTTTATTTTCTCGTGGTAAAAAACAATATTTTACTTACTCGCTGCGCTCGTTCGTAAAATATTGTTTTTACCACTCAAAAATAGAATTCATATCTTCGCGCCGCCGTGTAATATCCTCTAGATATTACAACGGTTAAAGACTGGTGTAAAAACTATAAAACGTTACGAATTGAAATTTATATTTAAAGAAGCCAATATTACGCTTTTTTATCGTATTTGGTTCTTTATTTTTTGCTGATTAGATCCTATTTTACTACAGGATCTGGTACTTTTATTTTGTTACGGTGGCCCATGCAAAGTTTATTTGAGTGCATGTCTTCAAAGAATTTCATGATGTGTTTGGCAAACTGCAGAGTGCCATTTGTGTAATCTGGTAATATTTCTTTAGTGCTTTGCATAGGACGTCGTATGACACTGATCTATTCAGTTTCACTAATAAATCTAGGAATAATTCCATTGTCTGGTTGAGATCTTTTTGGATTCGGTGTCAGTTGGTGCGCCTGTGTTTGTCTTCATCTTGAACTGTGAAGATGAATGCTGAAATCTCAGTCCTGGACAGAATACGGTACGATTTGAGCAGTCGGATAACTTTGGTAGCATTCCAGCCAGTATAAATATCGAGAACAACTTCGGAAAACAATGTCCTTGCAGAAATCTCTCTGGGTATCGTTAACGGTGGCCATGATGACGAATTTTCTTCCGCGTCTTTTGAAGATTAATAAATATCTTTTAACATACATTTTAGTTTTGTTGATCTGGTTGCTTTCAATACCTTTGTTATTATTCTCTTGTGATTAGTAGATTATCCTTGGCCGGTTCAGTTCGTTATGCCATTACCATGCACTAGGGCTGGCCGTATTAGCTAAAAGAGAATAGAGACTAGAGCGCTTTTCAAATGAGTGTCGTAAAACCAAAGTAATTACCCCAACCAATCACAACAAACACAAGTTACCCAATGAACTAATCAGAACTCGACGCAAGTACATGTCACATGTCCGGCGCCAAGCGTGGGAAAACGCGTGCGACCAAGTCGCGATTGGTTTGAGTTTTACTTCTGATTGGTCGAGAAAGTGGCGCGAGATTGTTTAACCAATCACAGGGCGAAGTAAAGCAAAACCAAAGCAAAAAGCGAATAGGGTCTAACTGACTCGTTGACATTGTCATTACTCAATAGACCATTTTCATTATGATGTCACACGCGCTAAGGTTTCTGGTAGTTGTAGTAAAGATCGCTCTCAGTGTCGCGCGATCGCGGAAAAGTGTCAAAAAAACAAACCGAAGCGCCATGTCGGTCAAGGCAAGCTCTCGATTGCTATACAAATTCAAAGAAATTCAGCGTGGAGTTTTTTAAGTTTTTCTTTTTCGATGAACGAGGAATTGCCAAGAGTGTTGTAACAAATATTTCAATGGAAAACTTTTTTGCCAAATTCCGGATACCAATATAGTTTTTCCCATGAGAAAAAGAATCGAAGGACACGAAGGGGAGGAGGGAGTTTCTGAGTTAGGAGATATAAAACAATTAGAACAGTTTTTAAATAACAGAACCAAATGGAGATCGAAGCAATAAAAATTTTATATCTAGCGTAGTGCAAAACAAAACGAGGAACCCATTGAAATGCTTTGAGCGACTCGCTCTGAGATTTAATAAAAACAAAACAAAGCATTTACATTTAAAAAATATTTCGCTTTGAGTGACTCGGCAGTTCTAAGTTAAATCATTACAATGGAAGAGAAATACCATTCACTACTACAAGTTAACGCGACTGACATGTAAAGATGATTGGAATATTCCGTCAACTGAACAAGCAAGCAATGTTATTCGCACTAAGACGGCTCAACAATTTTTTTTTTCTGCGTTCAAACCGTACCCAATGTGCAGTACCAAAGGAAAGCAAACTGGCTTGAGAAACAACACTAACTCAGTCTAGAAAAGTTTCTATTACTATTTTTTGGAATTATTTTCACCATTTTGCGAAATAAGACATAATATACGCACAACATTTTCTCGCCAAGATTAACTCTAATAAATGCAGTTGCAAAATCAGATCGCTTATTTTAATTTTAATACGAAATTCCTCGAAACGACAAACAGAGAAAAAGGGAAAACAAGCCTTCAGGTATGAAAAAAATATTCAGAATAGCACTTGCTGTCCTGGAAAAGCAAAATGCCTCGAGTACAATTCCGCTTAACTTCACGCTGTTTGGTACCAAATTTCTGCAAGTGTTTTAAACATTTCAACAAAGCTAATGTAAATGTGGAATTGCTCAGTTAAAAAATTATGACGAAGTCAATCCACAGTCAAATATGTAATTTACCAACGGTTGAAGTGGAAGAAATACATAAAAATCGATCGTTGTCCTTGGAAATAAAAACCACACTGACAATAGTCTGTTCACGAACAAGGATTTCTTTACTCTAAACTCTCCGATTTCTTCTATAACCGTCTTTGAGTATTGTTCAGGTCTTTTCCTTGTAGTAACAAGCTTTTAAAAGAAATGTCTTCGAAAGACTTCATCCTCAGGATGCATGTAAAATAAACCGGCCTGAAAATCGAGCGTACTAGAAGCCATCCGCTAAAACGTTTTGTAACGCACCGTGAGCGATACGATACAAAAATTGAAAATCTTGCAAAGTAAAGCTTCCTTACTTTTACATTATTGTCTCTTAATGTGTCCTGGTAGGGTAAAAGCAGGTTTGTCGCTTATATTATGTCACTCAAGGTCCTCTCAATTATGCACATTATAGACGTGATATCAGCGAACGACTCGACCGCCATTGCATTGCAAGTTCTTGCAAGTGTTTTTGCGGATTTTGAATTTTCCCGCGATTCTTGCCACCCTCACGGCTGGGCGCACGGGTTTGGTTATTGTTTAGACTGACCAATCAGAGACAAGCCCCCTGAAACTTGCGGGGCAGAGTGAGCGACATAATTTAGCGGGATTTCGTCTTTCTCTTGAAATTTCACACTTTCAGGAGGACGTTTCAAACATACTTTTCTCATTTCGCTTTTTTTCAAGACGATAAAAAAAAAACAGATAAAATTTAAGCAAATGACGTGTGGATTGTCTCCATAATTATTAAAATTGTAATGACGTCACGGACATGCAACCAAACCCGTGCGCCCGCCGTGCGTCCAGCTAGCGGTGAAGGTGGCGAGAATCGCGGGCGCATCGAGACACTCACGGCTGGAGACTGAGCCTAAGCGTCCCTGGGCGCAATCTTTACTACAACTACCCAGGCAACTACCAGCAACCTCGTACCCAGTGTCCTCTCTCTTCCTGCACCAGAAACCTTGGCGTGTGTGACGTCATAATGAAAATGGTCTATTCCTCAGCACCCAGTAATTCACTAAGGAAGTCTTCTGGTCCTTGCCCCGCCCTTTTGCCCCTCCGGGTCTGACTGATAGTGGGACTTCAAATGGAATGTAACTCAAATAGCCCCCTCCCCCCAGTTATCCATCGTACATCAGGGCAGCTTGACGGTCATACCGGCTGGCCCCCTGTTGTCCATCGCCCACGTCCTTACTTGAGTGATGTCAGGGTTTTAATAGTTGGCTTATAAGGGTCCCTTCTGGAAATTTCAGAGGGCCCTTCTCCATGTTAGGTGGTTCAAGTGATTCTAGTTGTTGCTCCCCTTCCCCTTCGCCATTTACGCCTGCTACGCAGGCTAAGTGATTCGAACTTGTCATCCGACTCATGGTTTTAGGTCAGTTGTAGTTGTCAATTGGTACATTGTTGACCCCGATATAACGAACTCCTATATATCGAAGACCCGATATAAGGAACCGTAATTGTCACCCCAGAAGTAGTAAAATGTATGAAAAAGAACCCCGATATAATGAACCCCTGTGGCACTTCGTTATATCGGGCTTCCACTGTAGTCACTGTAGTGTAAAACTAAAACCGATATTTTAATATCTTTACAAATTCCACGAAAAAAGTGTTTCTTTAAAAGTTGCTCTGTAGCCTATGGTAGATAATACGTAGCTAATAACTGCAAAACCATTTTTTATTATTATCACATGCATGTTTGAAAAAAGCTATAAATTCAAATGACACAACCTCATTGTAATAGGAACATACAGGAGTTCTATACCCTGGAACTGAGGCTTTTTACATGTAATTTGACACAAATTTTATGCACCAAGTTTGACAAATTAGTCCAATTGTTATGCCTCGAATTTTTTCATGGCGTTAATCCTGCAATGCTGTACTCTAGAATAAACTCTGTTACTGTTGCAAAGTAGGGCCTACCTACTGGCATTTAGCCTTGCTTGAGCTGCAGGCAGCATGAAATCGGAAATCGCTCTCATTGTTACCGCTGATTGGCTCTTGAACAAAGCCCATTCTTCCAGGGCGCTTCTTGTGATATACAAACATATGAACAAAGCCTCTGCTCGAGTTTATCAATCACTTCACGCGTGAAATGAACCTTTTGGCTCGACAATGGCAACTCCAAGAAGTTAAAATCAACACGAAAGGCCGGAGGATGAATCATTTGATTTTATTTCTTTTCCTATTTGCCTCGCTAAGCGCCATACTACCGGCCGCATGCTCGCTGAATCTGTACATCAACAGCACCGAATCCAAGAAAATTCTCGGTGGGTTGCCTCGATACCATCATAATCACGAGCGAAATTGCAGTTGGAATCATTCGTGGAGATTTAATTTTTACAACCATGGTTTTATTTCTTCTTTGCAGGAGTCGAAGGCGATATCTACTATATAAGGGACGGTGTGGTTAAACCCAATGCTGTGAAATTCAACATGACGGTGCCTACTCGAGTGAATTGCTTGAGGTTTATTTGGTACTCGAAACGAATACCGTCAAATCCTATGGTGAGTTTAAGCGAAATTGTATGAAATCTGTGAACTGATTTGGCGTTTGAATGATTATTTTAAAGCACCAACATGACACTCATTGGACATTTACTTCTGGCCGCTGTAACTTGTTATTGAAATATTCTTGTGCCCGGAGCATGATGAAGTGTGCCATTGACAAACCGGCGACGAAATACAACATGGTGTGTTGTTTGATTTGTCGGTCGATCGATTTGATTTTGACAAATCGATTTGATTTTGACAAACCGGCGACGAAATACAACATGGTGTGTTGTTTGATTTGTCGGTCGATCGATTTGATTTCTTGCTGGGTGCTGTGAAATGAAACTCGGTTACACTTTATTTTGCACGTAAATAATTCAGCTTCTATTCTAAAGGTTTACAAAATGAAAATTGAAATTATAAATATATGAAATTCATATATTTGAACTGCGGAATGAAGAAATAAATGTAAAGAAGATCCTCGCAGTTATTAACGCAACTTATGCAGTTGCGAAAACATTCTTTACATTTAAAATAAAAATTATTCGCCAATTTTCGGGCAGGGTTAAAATTACACCGTGTTTACAATAGTCTGTTATTACCGCGAGCGAAATTGTTCTCTTGTTTACAATTTATAATGACCTTTCCTCTTTTGCAGGGTTACTACTACAGTTTGCAACTACGATCGTACACTCCTGATCTTCTGTATCGACCAAAAGTTAACATGAAACAATTTGGTCCTGTTCCAGAAATGAAGAAAGGTAAATTTCCAATCAGACGTTCTAAAGAACGTGATCGTAAATCGTGATCAGACCGCACTTTTTTTTAAACTCGTATATTCCTGTGTTTGCACCTGAACGGAGAAACCGATGTGTACGTGAGGTTTTGTCGTAAAAGAATTCACCCAACAGTGGAAACCATATAGGATTTCCGTGTCTTAGACGATAAGGTTTATGGCGAAGGAAATAACGATATGGATAATGAAATTGACACCCAAGAAAGCACAAAGACAACAGAACGTTTGATCAATCTCTTGAAATTAAAAACGTTTATTGAAATGAGTTGAATCTAATACTTTTCGAAGCGTTTTTGAGGTACTTCTCATGTATAGTGCTTTGCTATAAA
Source organism: Siderastrea radians (assembly GCA_964017195.1). NCBI lineage: Eukaryota > Metazoa > Cnidaria > Anthozoa > Scleractinia > Rhizangiidae > Siderastrea > Siderastrea radians. The sequence goes on from OZ024895.1 coordinate 38,826,566, forward strand.
CGGTGGAGAAAATAACATACATGGTCACGAATAAATGTTTACATCTGTGCTAATCTTATCAAAACTTGATCCCACACTTTGTGTCTATCTGCCTGAAATTATGAAGGCTTAATTTATTTTGGCTGCTCTCTGCCACTTACAGGCATTCCGAAGCCCTCTCAGCTGAACAAAAAAAGATTAAAGTGGAATGAAATTCGTGTTATCCCCACGCGCACTCACTTGTATTATAAATGTGCAACTTCGGTTTTAATATCCTCTTCGTCCTTGAGACGGACTTTTGGCTGCAAAATTAATTGAAGGAGAATTTAACAGAATTAAAAAAAAATCTTACCTATTGTGTGTAATGCTTTGCGGCATAGCTCCCAAAAGGCAGACAAAAAAGGTAGACAAAAAATTTCTTTGAAGTTAAAAAACACTGTAAATTGGATACTACCAGTCATTCACAAAAATGTACATGTTCTCATCAAAAAACTTTCATATTTGGAAATATCATACTTTTTGGATTTCATCCACAGTTAAACTTGTACAGCATACTATACTAAACAGAACTGCAGGATTGTGCTGGCTGGAAGCTTTCATTTGACCACATGTACATACATGTAATGATTTTATCCACAGCCACAAAAGGTAGAATCACTTTGGTAGCATAACAAAATAATAGCACCACAGGAAAGTACTGCTCAATAGTTTTCATTGGAATGGTCAGTGGGTCACACAGGATTTCATCCACAGACTGAAACTTTAGAACCACGTAATGCAATATTTGATTTTGCTGTTGTTTTACTCTGAGGTGCAAGTTTTTGTGAAATAATTGCAATCATTAAGTACATAACCATCTATGGCAGAGGGGGCCAAGGCCATTGGGTCTTTTTTGACTAAAACAATTAATATTCAAACCACTTTTAATTTCTGATGTCTACACATTTGCATCCATTTGAATATGGGTGGTCCAGCACGAATAATCAGAAATTGACAATTGTGCCCTTCTTCTGTCTTGCCTTATAAAATGGTCTGATGGTTTTAACTGATATCTGATCCTAGATAAGATTTGGAAGGAGTGGCATAAATTTTATCATTTCCCTCCATGCTGGGCTCTCAACGAGTGCAAACATCCTATTATATTCTTCAATCAGTTTTCTTATTCTCTCACTTTAAATTATGGATGATTATCAAATATTTGGTACAAGCGAAGGTGGAATCTAAATAATAATTTTCAGCATGACCTGAAGGCCACACTGATCACTGGTATAGGTATGCTATGCTATGCTCCTTAACAGAACCAGTCAAACGTGTTAGAAACTGCACAAACTAGTTTTCTATGAAGTTTTTGCCTGTGCAGTCTTGGTTGTTTACCATTTACCCAAAAAATCCGGAAGTTTCGGTTGGTATGTAAATGGCAAGACTAAGTTCTGTTTCCTAAACAGAAAATTTCCTGAGAAAACAGCATTTTTTTGAAAGGTAGTCCAAAATTCCCACAGAATTTCCAAACTGAAAGTTGTGTTCCAATTACATTTTTCTTCCAGTTGCAGGTCCAGTTGCAGGTAGTCCAAAATTCCCATGGAATTTCCAAACTGAAAGTTGTGTTCCAATTACATTTTTCTTCCAGTTGCAGGTCCTGCACCAACAGTCAAACTAGTTCCAGACTCTCTGTAAATTAGTCAGAGTGAATTGCACAAATGGTACAAGAGAACAGAATTTCCCACTCGGGAGGTTTTGCTTACCATTTAGACCAACCGCTTTTCCCCTGTAAATGGTAAACAACCCTTATTACAAGTCATTTGCACTTGGACTCCAAAATCTTGAAGTTTTGTTAAATGCCCACTTAATTGCTTCTAAACAAACAGTCAGCTTGCTCCATCTTTTGTTTTGTTCTGACAGTCTCTGTTGACGTGAGTAAATTTTAAATTTTAAGATTTGATTTGAAATCACCCATCTGTGTATGTTGCAAACCTAATGGTATAATATGGTGTAATATGGCCAATCACAGAAAAAATATTGATTATGTGAATCTGGGACTCCCAAGAATTACAGATCATGTCCAAATTTTGTATCTCAGAGTCAAGCAAATTAGTTACACGAGTGTAGTTGATGTGAAATGCTGTTAGTCAGGAAAACATTGTTGGCAAGAGTCAGAGTGGTATTAAGTGGTTGGTAAGGCACATCATGTACTTTCTTGGTGGGAGGGACAGGGGGATAAGAACCTGGGAGAAATGGGGGGGGGTGGGAGGTGTACAGGAGAGCAGGAAGCAGGATTACCAAGGTGGTGGGAAGCGTGAGAAATAGGGAACTTATGCAACATTGCACAATATTTTGCAACCAAAAAAGCTCAAAGAAGCAGGAGCCACCAAAAATAAGGCGTGGAATGGTATTAAAGGGAACTGGAAGCACCGTCCTCTCCGCCCCCCTCCCCCTCCCCCCACTTCTTAGTGACTTTCTTGGCATCTCAACGAATCCTGGATCCTACACCCCTTCACATAGCAAGACTTATATCATGTTTTAAAATAAAATTATTTTAGCTGCAAGTTGTTTGAATGAAGTCTGCTTAGCAGGACTCTTTGTGTATTTCTTGTGGTTGCCATCTGTTTTACTTTTTGACAAATATTACTGAATACTTAATAACCTCAATATTTACTGTTGTATTTTGGGTTTATATAGACACTAAATTGAGAGACTGTTGTACATGGCAGCTCAGGGAGGTTTGATTGTATCATTATTTTAATGACTGTGTCATTCTTTTGCAGAATTTTGTGTAAACATGACATGCCGAAGAACAAAAGATGGCACAGCCTTCATGTTGATCCAGATTAACATCACTTCAGACATCAAATTTGCCAAAGATATAACTGAGTTAAACCTTTGGAGGATAAAAACGTGTCGAAAAGGTAGTTCACATGTTCCTTTCAGCATTTTGCGTTTCTTCTGCAAGGTATCATTATGTCCAACCCAATTCAACAGGTTTATTGAGCCAAGTGGTTCATTTGGAGGGCCAGTACGTAAGTCCACTTTTCTGTACCATGAATCGACAAGGAGCATGCATTACACCCCCCCTCCCTTCCCCAAGATAGGATGCTAGTCCATCATAGGGCTTCTCCAGCAGTTCATTGGTAGCCGTTTTCCAGTTAAATATCTGCTGAGTGGGTATTGTAAGAGATACATGTAGGCAAGACAGCAAGACAGAGTTCTTAAAGTTTCTTGTAAAAGCAAATAATGTGATGCAATGAGAAGACACTGGCATGGGGGTATTTCCCACAGTGGGCCTCATTGGGAGGCTCCACCCAAAAGAGGTGCCCTGTTTGCATTGATAGTAGGTTAGAGTAAGGGTTTGAAGTTTGGGGCACAACCACCCCATCTGAAACTCAATTGAAACCCCTCAGCTGGCAAATTTTTAACTGCTTTTCAACTCTGGTTTCAACTATTTTCTCTCATCAGCTGTTGTTGTAGACAGTACCAACAAACCAACCATTTCACCACATATAGGTATGTTACTAAATAATACAACAAATACAAGCATTGCTAAAGCTTTATTTAGAGCTGCAAGTACAGTTGTCTCCTGATAACTCAAACCTTCAAGGGAAAAAAAGGTTCAAGTTATCGGGAGTTCAAGTTATTGGGGGATAGGATAGCCTGCGAGCAGGCTTACTTGTTTGGGGAATTTGTGTGCGACAATCTTGGCGGCGAAAGCCGCGATCTGCGAGGTGGCGAGCGAAGCTTCCAATATCATCATAAAATTTGTATGGTCAGTTTTGGAAATGTATGGTCGAGTTACAAAAATTATATGGTCAGTTTTAGAAATGTATGGCATGGTCGAGTCCTGGAAAGCTATGGTTGAGTTGCTTTAGAAAAGTTTCAGTTTTCGCTAGCGAGTTTTCATTTTCTCGCTAGAGAACTCGCTAACTAGTGAGTTCTTGCTAACAAGTTTTCATTTTCTCCCTAGTGAACTCACTAGCTGGCGAGTTCTCGCTAGCAAGTTTTCATTTTCTCACCAGTGAACTCGCTAGCTAGCGAGCTCTCACTAGAGAGTTTTCAATTTCTCGCTAGTGAACTCGCTAGCTGGCGAGAAGTCGCTAGTTTGTTCAACATTCAAGGTTCAAAGTTTATTATTCAATTTTGTAATTAAAATGAAAGGACTACACTATCCCACAAAAGCAAAAGCGCAAATCGCTAATCGCTAGCGAGACACGTTAAGAAATTGAATCGATTGAAAAACCCGGCGATAGACAGCAAGCAGTCTAAAAATATGAGAAAGGCCACAAACAATAAGACCACTTGTCACAATAATAAATTCTGTCATCGCCTGTCATTTCAATCCAATCAGAATGCTACGTTCGTGGAGAATTCAAAATCCAACGGCTTTCATGCAGGCTCACATTTCCTCAGCCCATTCTTCTCGCCGGCTCGACTTCCACCGCCAAGATACTCGCGCAAATAACACACTAAGTGAGCCTGCTCGCAGGCTAGGGATGGGATTCCTGCTGGCACCACTATCACATGTATTTTCACAGGAAGAACTGACACATTTTGTGTATCAAAGCACCATGAAACTAAAGAAAAATTGGCACAAAGGACAATTAGACACTTCAAAACTACAATGCTGCTCAATATTTCTTATTGAAAGGCCGTCCGCTTTGTTGTCTTTCACTCATGGAAAACACTGCCTAATGATATTTTTGTTGAATGTAAAATAATGCAAATTTGTCTGGATGTTTGTTTGTCTTCTTGGTTGGAATTTAACTGTAATCTCATAAACTGCGGCTTTGCCTTAGGCTTAGAAATATAATCTTAGATTAATGCTAATCTTCTTTTGTGGGCTGCCAAGCAAGGGTGGCTCAGATATTAAAAGGTTGTACAAACAAATAGCCAGGCTATTTCTGGATTAGTGTCTACTCAGCCAACAACCATCATCAGAAGTGTTAGGAAGGTTAATACAATTCCTCCTCTATTTTACACCCTCCCTCCTCTCCCCTCCCCTCCCCTCCCCTCCCCTCCCCTCCCCTCCCCCATCTGGATGTGCCAAATGAAGAATTTATACTCGCAAAGATTGGCCTGTGAAGTTCCAAAATTAAGAGGGAGAGGGAAGGGGTTTAGAAAGCAAACTTCTGTAATCCTCTATCTTTTTCCAACCTTCTCGACAACTTGTGACAATGCTTGAAGTTCACAGTTTTTCATTGCTCATGGGCCAGGAAAGACAAAACAATTTGCTCTTAATTCCAGTTACTTTCCCATGAAGCAACTAGGAGTATCACTGATCCCCATGGATAGGATGCTACTCTGTTGCAGTGTTACCCCCATCATTTCTTGGGGGGACTCACGTACAGTCAACTCTTGCCTTGCGGGCACCTCTCTGTTGCGGACACCCTGTTATTACAGACAGGAGCTGAAGTCCTGAGGAATAAGAATTGAACTGAGGTTGAGAGCATAACCGTCTTATGTCGGAATTTAGGCAGTTTTATTTTTGTCCTCCTAACAACTTCAATTTTTTGCGTGGGGCCTTTAGTTCATTCAAAGAACTCTGCCTACTGAACACAAAACTAACACCGGCTAAAATTCGACAGAAGACGGTTATGCTCTGAGCCCTTTAATTGCTACCCTGCTTAGCAGCAGGTGCTTGAGTATTATGGGGCACGCGATGTTGGGGAATGTGCGATCAGAGGAGCGAGGAGCTCACGTGTTCCCCAACACCTTGGGCTCCATAATACTTAAGTGCTTGCTACCCAGGCTTAAGAAATACTGAAAATAACTCTCGATGGTGTCCACTATAAGGAGAGTGGACTGTACAAGTGTGGATACACCTAGGTAGAGATTGACAGAGAAACAAGACAATATAAAACTTTGAGTGTGTGTATTTCAAGCATTACCACAAGTGGGACACTGTCAACTTTAACTGGGAACAAAGTGTGCAGTTTTGTTTCTTGATTAAGAAAACAATGTGACACAATACAGAGATCGGACTTGAACAGCTGACACTCTGAATTTGCAGTCCAAGTTAAATTGAAAGTCTAACCCATAGCACATGAATCCCAGTTAATAACCAAGGTTGCCATAATTCTACCTGTAGCTCAGTAGCCTACTTTTCTTTGGGATCACAGGCTCCAGTTGTTCAAAGAGTGGATATCTTTACCCAGAGGATAAGTGGTTATCCGTGGGAGCAATTTTCCTTCAACTTACACAATCATTTGGCCAGATTTTTGCAGGGCCACGCACTTCATTATAGATACACTCTTGTTCTCTTCATAAATCATAAGGCAGTATGTAGAGGTTTTCCCACATTTTGTACCTGCTGGATTACAGCTGATCCAATGGATAAATTTATCTGCTCTTTGAACAACTGAGGCCAGATTTTTTTCTTTTTACATGTAGTCCCACGCTCATGACAAACAGAATAACAACCTACTTAACCCTTCAATCCCCAATATCCACATCCATATTCTCCTCACTGTTCTCCATATATTTCTTATGTTACTAGTTGGGAGAATTTCATTAAACATCAACACATTTCATGTCTGGTGATCACTTCCTTTATTCCCATGACCCGTATATTTGATCAACTAGTAATATTGTAAGGAGAAATTAGATGCTTGTCACTCTTGGTGTTTGAAGGGTTAAAGTGTATTGCTTTATTATTTTCAGGTGACACTGAAGCAAGCCCCTCTGCACCGCCGATGGATAAAACTACAGTGTTTTACATTGCAGTGGGAGTTGCCTGTAGTATTATACTCATCATCGCTCTTGCAGTAGCAGCAATCCATGTTCATTCCATGCCAAATTCAAATAAAGAATCAAGGTTAGTGAAGTATGGTGCTATGATGACAACTACCGTGTGGCACAAAATTTTTGCGGGTTCTAATTTTTGGGATTTTTGCGGCTTTTTCACCATCTGCAGAAAAAAATTCCCGCAATAATTTTATATGCAAAAATTTACTCCATTGTCAAAGCTATGTACAAACATCACCTTTTACACTTTACTTAAACCATCTCTTTCCTTCACAAACAAAACGAAGCTAGAAACAAAATATTATCAGAAATAAAACAACGAAATTGCAGTCGGTACACTGCAAGACTATTTAGCTGTTAAAAGCTTTAAAGAAAAGGATCGTTTGAAGGTACTCCATTGATTAACTGATTAACACGTTATACATCTGCATGTTGTTCACCTGTATTTGATTCAGTTATTTGTACTCAAAAAACGAGAGTGTTGTAAGTCCAAATTGAAGGCAACTTCCTGAAAATCGCAAAATTTTAAAATTTCCAGCAAGAAAAACACAAAATGTTGCCCATTCACAAAATAACTCCCTCAAAAATCCCTCAAAAATTTAGTGCTACATGGTAGTTTCCAACCTTAGGCAGGGTCTCCCCCACAATTTTTCCTCTTAGTTCCAGTCTTAGGGACTCCCCTTTACTGAGGTGGAAGGTCCCTAGGAAAAGAGGGAGATTCGTTTGGATCACATAAAATATATTGCCTCCGGCTATTATGTTGCTCCAGGAAATATCCGTATGCCCGTATGTAAGGTTTTTTGGGTTCGAACACCTCCCTTCCCCACTCTCATATCTCCAGTTCAGCTTCTACTTTCCTTTTAAAAATTTTAGCTTTTGGGACACCCTTCCCATTGGAATTTCCAGTGACCTCCTCTGGGGTGGATAAAGTGTGTGGCTTTTCTGGAACCATTCATCATGCAAGATTGACATATAACTAAAAAAAAATAGACGTGAAATTGGCTTGTGTTATTTAACAACTATTCATGGAAACAGAGGTGAAAAGTGGCAAGGTAATTTATATCTACCACCCTTCACCAACACTGAGGTGAATAATTGTTTTAGCATATACCAATCCAGTAGATAGCTAGCACCAATTAGTTCCTTTTCTCCAAGAATTAAGGGAAAACTGGTGCACGAAATCCAGAAAAATTGTGGGAGGTGAATAGCAGCTACTATCCCAAGTTTGAGTAGCCAATCAGAGCACGCAAAAAACACTATCCACTGGTTTGGTATACAGTATACTAATAAGAGTTATTTTTCATTTTCTCAGTGATACAGATGCTGTGTGTGGGAGTTCAGGTCAGTCCAAAACACCCCTCATTGCAGCAGAGCAAGCAAAGAAAGTTACGGCAGAGACAGGTATGCCACATCTGCTGGGTTTTTAAATCATAAAAAAAAACATCTGCTGGTTTAACTCTAAGTTGCTTGAAGGGATTGCTGGGTGGCCTTCTCTGTTGCCACCTTTATGGGACAAATGAACAACTAGGTAGCTTATCCAGCATTGTGTAATTCCCCTGACAAATTTGTACACTTTTACTTACATTTTCCACTTTGGATTCATTGAAAAAGAAAACTACCACAGATATGTATAACTGAATGTCTTTCATATGAATGGTCACACTTCAGGATTTCACCCCGAGACTCTCACGTCATAACCACTTTGTCCAGGATAGTGAACACAGCACTGCTGGGTAGCTTTTATTTGAAAGGTTATACTTAGAATTTCATCCACAGACTCAAACGTTTGAACCACCTTGTACAGCCTATTTATAAACAGTACCACAGGAAAGTACACCTCAGTAGCTTTCATTGAATGTTCACACTCTAGGATTTCACCCACTGACTCAAAAGGTAGCACCACCTTGCACGGCATAATAAACAGCATCACTGGAAAGTACTGCTCAGTAGCTTTCATTTGAATGGTCACGCTTTAGGATTTCATCCACAGACTTAAAAGTTAGAACATCCTTGTACAACATAATAAACAGCACCACAGGAAAGTACTGCTCAGTAGCTTTCATTTGAATGGTCACACTTGAGGATTCCATCCATAGACTAAAAAGTTGGAACCACCTTGTATAGCATAATAAACAGCACCACAGGAAAGTACTGTTCAGAAAGTTTCATTTGAGTAGTCACACTTTAGGATTTCATCCACAGAGTTAAAAGTTAGAACAACCTTAAACAGGGAAATAAACAGTACCACAGGAAAGTACTGCTCAGTAGCTTTCATTTGAATGGTAACACTTTAGGATTTCATCCTCACACTCAAAAGTTAGAACCACCTTGTACAGCATAACAAACAGCACCACAGGAAAGTACTGCTCAGTAGCTTTCATTTGAATGGTCACACTTTAGGATTTCATCCACAGAGTTAAAAGTTAGAACCACCTTGTACAGCATAATAAACAGCACCACAGGAAAGTACTGCTCAGTAGCTTTTATTTGAATGGTCACACTTTAGGATTTCATCCACTATTGCTCAGTAGCCTTAGTATTATTTTGTAGAAGGGAAAGGGATGATGCAGACATCCCTTGAATTTATGCGCAGTGTGTAAGTCTTATTTTGTTAGGTATAAAAAAACTAGGTTACTTAAAAGTTCATCTCTTCTAATGGTTTCTTTGTTAGGTGCAAATCCGGGTGCACAAAACAGTAACACAGGGCCACCAAACAACTATACAAATCATATTCCCGTGACAGCTGACATCCAGCCTGGTGTAACAGGAAACAATCCAAACAGAACCGTACCTGCAGTAGGAAATCACTTTCTAAATGGAGAGTTACCTCACGTGCGACCGAGATTACCAGGAGGGTTCCCCGTGCGAGACAGTATAATAAGTAGCGCACCCAGTGATGGATATTACAGCGGTGGGGGACTGCAATCAACACAGAAGGGGAAATACCGCAACAGGGATATGAAAACTGAGTTACAAGACCTAGCAGTGGAAATGGATAGAATTACGTTGGGGGATTTGCTGGAAGAAGGTGAGATAGAGCTGTTTCAGTTGGGTAGTGTCTCGATACCCGGCAGCCTGGTACGAATGTTTAAAATGATTTTAAGTGTCGCAAACATCGCGATTTTCTGGTATGGACAAGCTCGGAAAACTCGTCAACTACAAAACCAAAATACTTTTTTGACTCGCTCAGCTATTCTAAACAAATGTCGAATACTTTCAGAACGTTAGAATAAGCCTTTCCGTCGAAATCGTTCGAAAATTTCGGACTACCGAGTATTTAGTCTTTAAAGATCTGTACCCAGCTGCACTGCCTTTTAGTTGAGTGTCGTAAAACCAAAACAATTAGTTCGACCAATCACAACTGAGACAAACAACACAATGAGCCAATCAGAATTGAAAGCAATACATGTAACTAACGTCAAACGGGGGAAATCTTGCGCGAGCAAATTACTGTTAGTTTTGGTTAATTCACTTCTGATTGGGTGAAAAAAAGCACGCGTTTTTTTTCTTGGCCAATCACAAAGCATGGTAACACAAAACCAAAGCAATCGCGAATTGCTTTCTACATGATAAACCACTCTAAAGTGTGATTTGGAAAAGGCTGAAAATTACCAAAACGGCATAAAAAATACTGGGCCAAAATTTGCATTGGCATTGCGGCTTGAAGGGTTGAGAGGGGGACTCACGTTAACCGTTTAAGCCCTAACCGTGATGAAAATGAAATTTCTCCTTATAGCCTCACTGCTTGTTCAAACATTCAAGTGATGAGAATAAAGGAAACAATCGCCAAGGATAAGATGTCTTGATATTTAGACAAATTCTTCTTACTAGTTTTTTACGGAATGTATGGAGAACATTAAGGAGAATATGCATTCTCATATCAGGGCTTATCGGGTTAACGGAGACTCGTTGAGTGGGGAACTAACTCAGCTATTACAGCAAGAAGGAACGTCATCTTTCGACATCTTACTAGTTTCCCCAACACTTTTTCATTTCAGGAACATTTGCTCGTATTTACAACGGAGTTTTAACTGGACCTGGAGAAAAACAACAGCGAAGTGTCTTAGTTAAAACAGTTTCTAGGTTGGCGTCGTCGGACCAAGTTAATCTATTACTAATAGAGAGCTCCATGTTAAAGGAATTTACTCACAAAAATCTGCTGCCTGTTATGGCGGTGTGCTTGGAGGATGAGAAACAACCATTGGTAATGTTTCCATTCATGAACAGAGGGAATTTAAAACTGTTTATCAAGAAATCAAGGTCACCGGAGGGAGGGTCTAAGGTAAGCTGCGTGCTGGATAAAAATGGGGACATTTTAATGTAGAGGGTCACGGGGGGGGACCCAGGAGAAAAGGGGGGAGGTGTAAGGGAGGTGGGAGTAGAGGGAGTGGAAAGCGGGATTCCCAAGATGGCGGGAAGCGGTAGAAATGGGAGAAAATTATGCAACATTGCGCAGGGCGGGAACCGGGATTAAAGGTTGCGGGAAGGGAGAATTCTAAACCCCCGCTGACCGCCACCCCCCCCCCCCCCCTACTTTAATGGACAAAGTACATCTACGAGTACAAGATCGCGTATAATTTTTCAAACTAAGTATAATTATCACGTGTCACACCAATCTCTTTCCTGTCTGAGAGTCCCGATGGGGTGAAATGTCAATTGACACTCGCGGGCAATTCTTACCATCAGAGGGTCCCTCGTGCAAGGTGGCAGCACGACCGAGTTGTTAAAGCACCAGACTTGAAATCCTGAGGCCCCAGGTTCAAGTCCCTCGCTGTCCACTAGCTGGAATTGTGTCATGGTAAACGCGAGTTCAGCTTCTCGTCCACGCTTGTAGCAAGCTGGTTTTTCTCCTGTCAGCTGGGATTTTTAACGCTTTAAGTCCCGTTACCTTCATACAAATTCTCCTTACTGGTGTTCATACATTTCATTGAATACTAATTTGGAGAACTTGTTTAAACATCAAGACAATTCATCTATGGTCATTTTCTAAATTCTCATGACCTGTAAGTGTTATAGTGCACAGATGTGATGAGGAGAAAATTGATGCTGGTCACTATTGGGGCTTAAGAGGTTAACCTGTTATGTTCAATTGATACTGTTTGTTTCTGATTGTTTGAATGGAGTGCCGGTGAACTAACTTGGGATAGCTAAGTGCTTATCCATTATAACACAGCACAGCATGACCAAATCAAACTTTAAAATAACTTTTGAGGCCAGAGTTGATAGCGTTGGCGTTATGGAGGTCTATGTAGACACACCACTACATCATGTTCTTGATTTCCTTTTAGTCTCTGACAACAGCAGATCTCCTTCATGTTGGTATTCAAATTGCTAAAGGACTTCAGTACCTCGCAAAGCGAAGAGTTGTTCACAAGGATGTAGCTGCAAGAAACTGCGTGTAAGTAGACTACAAAAATCAAAAATAGTTTGTACTACAACACGTCTTACAGTCACGTGAGCCAAACGTGATCGAGAAACTCCGATAGTCCAGTTGGCGAGAGATCAAACTGTCGTTCTATTTGGCCTGAAACTCTTGTATACTCGTATATGCTCTCAGCCACTTTTTGAACTAGAGTTGTTTGGGTCTTGCAGCATTGATGATGACCTTAATGTAAAAGTAACTGACTGCGCCTTATCAAGAGACTTATTTCCACAAGATTACTGTTGTCTTGGAGACAATGAGAACAGGCCAGTCAAATGGATGGCTGTGGAGAGTTTGGAGCAAGGTAGATACACAGTGGCAAGTGATGTGGTAAGTAGCGGAACGGCTCCTATCGCTCATATTCTCCCCTGTACAAATCGCTCTGACACCGTAAACTATTACCTCCGCCCCAATAATTATTGAAACAAACAGTCCGTTAACATGAGATAAGTATCTCCCTGTATAACTCGCCCCGGACTGTTGGCCCCCAGTATTCAGACATATTATTATAGTCACGTAACATAATGTGATTAGCCCCTTACACAAATCGCCCTGCACTGTTGGCCTGAAAATATTGAGACATAATCCCTTACCATGAGGCGATTTCCCCTGAACTCATAACTTACCTTTTTCAGTGACTTGTTTGTTACTAAAATGAAAAATTTCAACGATCTTAAGTAAACGTCTTGGTGTGAAACCTTTATAGATTATTTTATTTCAGGCCCCGAGAAAGGGGCTTACTAGAAAGGGGGCTTATTTAAAATCGTATAAATCATCACTTTGTCATCGCGTAGCGACGTGACGGCTGCAAAACTCGCAGACAATAGTCACAAGAGATTGAACGAGTTGCGCTGGACAAACAACCGAACTGTTGGGTTAAAGCTGTTTTCGTTACAAAACAACAGTCTTTTTAAGGACTACCTTCACCCAACCGATCACACTATACAAACTATATGTATACCCGGTGGCAAGTGTCTGTCCGTCTGTCTGTCTGTCTGTCTGTCTGTCTGTCTGTCTGTCTGTCTGCCTACCTACTTGTTTCCCAGTCTGTCTGAGTTGAAGCCATTTCATAAACAACAGGCTTTTTAAGGACTTTCCCACCTGGGCATTAACCGGTTTTTTTTTTTTTTTTATAACAGTCCTTTTAGGGACTCTCTCACCCGGGCGATCACACTAGACAAATTGCTGACACTTTCTGGTTCAAATCATTTACTTTACCAAGCGGTCGATCACACCAGACAGACTACCTATTCTCCTAAATGCAAGCCATTTATCTTAACTATTTATCATTATAACTAACCTAGTTACTTTTCTGTTATCTTTCTGTCTGCTTTCTGTCTCTCTCTCTGTGCCTGTCAATCAAAGTGGGCCTATGGTGTTCTTCTGTGGGAGCTATTAACCTTGGGACAGCAGCCCTATGGGAACATCGATGCCTTTGAAATGCTCAACTTCCTCAAACAAGGACACAGAATATCGCAGCCAGTGAACTGTCCCGATGAACTTTTTACAGTCATCGCCTGTTGCTGGGCTTTGTCAGAAGACGAGAGACCAGGCTTTGGGCAGCTCATTGTGTGCTTGACAGACTTCCTGAATGCGCTGAGCAATTTTGTTTGAGAAAGAAATGTGTGGAAATCGTGAGAAACGAAGAAGATGTCTTCACAGGAATGCATATCGTCAGCTCCGACTGATGTCGCTTGCAAATGAGTTTAAGGAACTCTTGCCTCGCCAACGCCGATCGGCGCTATCACTGGTAGGATTTGAAGGCAAGGCAAAAAGAACGACTACTGAAAATAAATTTCGATTTATGGACACCTAATCGTAGTGCCGAGTTAGTTGACTATATGCAGAATTTCTTGGAAAGTGAGGATGCAAGCTCATGGAAAAAAAAGAAAACGTATTATGGCGAATTTACTACGGAATTCCCTTCATCGCTTGTGCCGGAAGTGCCCCCGTAGAAGGAAAGCCCAGGAATCTCTGCTAGTACCGTGCTGCTTTGTTCTCGAATCCGACTCCTTTAAAGGTGTTGAGTTACCTTACTTCTTGCTAAACAGCTGAAAAATCGTACCCTTTGTAATAGCGTATAGTAATGTGGCAGATATAAATATATAGCGGAATCTCTCTGAGAAAACACTGTACTAACCAGAATTTATTGTCAGCGATAATCTCCCGTAAGCGATCACTTTGATGAAATTCAGTTTTAATCATTTCTAAGCCACACTGTATTTGGGATCTCTTGTAAGCAACTACCGCAAGATGGTCTCGAATCACCGGCGTTCGTTCGCGTGAGTCGTCGGCATCCGACAAGCGACGGAGCGAGCGCAATAAAAAAATCGCTGTCTTTCGTAGCCTTGTTCGTAGAATGGGTGATTCCATTCTTGTAAAGTTAATATAATTCGATTGTATGTATAGATTTCCTCAAAAATTTATTGTGTCAAAAGCTGCCCAGTAGAGGATTTAAAATAAACGATTTTATTTTACACATCGTGGTACCGTGGCCTGTTTTCAGGTTAATTAAAGGACTCAGCTCGACGCGAGGCTCCCCATGGGGACTGCGGTTCTTTACGTACCCTGCTTATTCTTAGTATGATGGGGCCCAGTGACGTTATTATCTCAACTAACTCCCCATGCGCACGAGCAAATTTTCTCTCACGAATTTTCTGTGACAAATGTTATTTGCTCGTGTAGATGAAAAAAATTGTCAAATTTTCATGACAAGGGGAAACTGGCACGCCAGTTTTCATTTGTCAAAGAGCATTTGCTAAATATGAAATTTGCCCGTGTAGATGGATCGTCAAAGAAAATTTGTCAAAGATTCGTGGAAAATTAGTTCCCAGATCCTTCGCGAGTGCGTTTTAGGGGGCTTTTATCGGACCTTACCAAGGATTTAGCCGTTTCAGTCAATTTCTCTGCTTTAAGATGCAGTCTCCATTTTTCTTGGTCCATTCAAACTCTTTTTCTGTTCAGTATTTTCAGCTGCATGTCCCAATAAAAGTACTGCTACTGAGCCACATGATATAATTTAACTGCCTCGTACCCAAGCGCCGGTTTAGCGCGGGCAAACAGGAAGCGCGGGGAGTCATGGGAAGGATGCAAAACGACCAGCTGCAGTGCGCCTATCCCCAACGCCACGCGCACCATCATACAATAAGGAGGGACGCCTGGAGACGAGACATAATTTAAATTGCCTGTCTTGAAAAACGAGCCTTTTGTGTTTTAATCACACTTTTCACTCACTTTGTGCAAATTTTTGGCTTTCCCTCCTTGGGCGTTTGGTGTTCCGCTGTCCAAAAGTCATTGCCGTTACACAAACAAGGCCATTTGTTGAAGAAAATTTGTTCGACCACGTACACGATCAAATCATTTTTCACGGAAAATTTGCTCGTGTGCGTGGGGGTGAAGACAAGGTGTTGAGCACAGCCAGTGGTAGTTTTATGTTTATTATGTTAGATCGTTATCTCGGTGACAGTGTTTTGGGGACACTTGGGTGTTCCATGGAGGATTCGCCTGGCTGGAAAGATTATGTCCGCCATAAATACGAAATGAATCAAAGAAACTCGTTCCCAGGGTCGTCACTCGGCAGCGAGAATGCAGAATACCCTAGCAAATAGCATGTCACTTATGTTCAAATTATTTGAAATTTTAAGCATTATTTCAGAACGGCGAATGGCTCTCTTTGGTTTGATGATCTACTAGTCTCGTCGCCATTTTGAATACCAAGAAGACCTTTATATAAGTCAGTCACATGAGGAGGTCTGGACTAAATTGGCTAATATTTCGCTTTTATATTTAGACCCCTTCCTCAGGACACCTGAGGGATGGACTCTTACCTTTATCTCCTCTTGTCGATGGCCTTATACTGGACTAGGCTTTGAACTTGTCCTAGATGCGTCTTTGGTAACAAGCGAAACTCCTGTTCCCCTACATGTATTTCTTTTTTGTGATCCCTGAGAGTCCTGGGGCGAGGGTAACGCGAAATTGCTCGTGCAAATTAGTGGGTTTACGGGAGGGCGAGCGTCAGGTGCAAGTTATGATTTTTTTTTTTTTTTACTTCTGATTGGTTGAGAAAGTGGCGCGAGCTTTCCAACCAACGACAGAGCGTACTTAATTAAAACCAAGGCAAACGCAGATTACTTTCGACAAGCGCAAGCACAAGAAAATATGCTTGCTTTAAGGCTGGTTCACACTTGTGACATAAACATAAGCATAAACATAAGCATAAGCATAAGAATGCTCACACATAGGACATAAACATAAGAAACGCGACATACACAGGCGCATTGGGCTTTAGATTTATAATCCTGAGCGAATGAGACGAGCTGTAGTTTCAAAATGGTGGGCGAAGAAGAAAACGAAGAAGCGCTCCTTTTGATGTTACTGCTCCGTTATCGTCGACCTGACAGCGGAAAGAAAGACAACCTGAAAGAAGATGGCGGTCCTGTTGGGTAAGAGAAACCTTCACGAAGAGAAAACAACAAGAAGGTTATCACAATCTTGTGCTTGAAATGCGACTGGTGGACCGAGAATTTTATTTATTTCAGGTAGTTCAGATAGTTAGTACGGACGGCCTCAGCCAGTTTCTCATTATAATAAGCGTGTTTATCACTGATAGAAGACGACGCCAGTTTGAAACTGCTAATCAGAGCAGGATTGGGAACTATTTTCGCTTGAATTTCTGCTGACATCAAATACTGCTGTTTCGCTATGCTTATGCTTATGTTGTCTGGTTCACATTTGCGACAACGCGACATAAGCATAAGCATAAGGAAAAAGAAAAGTTTCCTTTTTCTTCTGCTTATGCTTGCGTCACAAGTGTGAACCAGCCTTTAATGATTGCTTTGCCCCGCTTCACTCGTACGTAACTCATGTTTACTTTCGCGGCGTACCTGTAAACCAGTCTTAACTTTTTCCCTCTCAAGATTGGGTAAGCTCAAAACTGGACAAAATTTGAAATTTCCGAAAATTATTGTAAAATAAACAGGACCACAAAAGACTACTTCTAGGAAGCTACCCTTTGACCGGTCACATTTTAGGATTTTATCCACAAACTCGCAAGTTAAAACCACCTTGTACAGCATAATAAACAGCACCACAGGAAAATACTGCTCAGTAGCTTTTATTTGAATGGTCACACTTCAGGATTTCATCCCCAGACTTAAAAGTTAGAACAACCTTGTACGGTATAACTTGTACAGCATAATTAACCGCTTCCTAGGAAGATTCGGCTCAATATCTTTCATTTACAGTAACTGGTCACACAAACAGTTCATCCAGATTCTTAAAAGCTAGAACACTTTTGCACATCGTACTAGACAGCACAACCGGAAAGTGATAATCAATAGCTCTCATTTGAGTATAGTATACACCTCAGGATTTCAGACTCAAAAGAGAGAAAAACCTTGATAAACAGCATGGCAGTGGTCCACGCGGTAGACCTCAGTGACTTTCATTTGAATAGTCACACTCAAGAAGGATTTTAGCCACATGCTCAAAAGTTAGAACCAAGTTTTCCCTTTGGGAGTGAAGAGAGACTTTGTCTTGGTGATGCAAACCACCCACAAAAGCTACCGGTTTCGAGAAAATATGTTTAATTACGCCAGCAAGTTAATGAAAAACACTTTTTTCATTAACTAGTTTGCGACATCATCAGAGATATAGTTCCGTACAAAAGTCGAAAAGATAATTAACAATTAAGTGGCGGCAGAGAGCAGCGTTACAGAGCCACAATCATCGACAAACTACCGACAAGACGATGAATGATCTTTGTAGTAGTATGCCGATACAATGAAGAACCAGCACAATTTTTTTTCTGTTGCCAAAACTAATGTTAAAAACTGGAAATGCGCTAGCTATTTGAAAAGCGGCGAATTAGCGAACGAGAATCCACGTCTAAGACGGAAATCCTCTCCACGGACAATCGTTTGATATGAGTTTAAGGTGGCTTACTACAGTTTTTCTGAGACACAATTGCGCGCGCTGAGAAATTCTCTCTGACAACATTTTATTTTTCGCGCGTGCAATACTTTACGCCATCATCGAGAAAAAGCTGAAAACTCCTGTGAGATCTGGCTAGTAGAAATCGCTCGTGGCCTACTATTAACATTCTTTATCATGAATGGACGAAGTCGTGAAGTAGTTAGTGAGCGCTACCGGTATAAAATATCTGTAAAACCTTGAAAAAAACCACAAGAAGTTGTAAAAATTCTTATGTTTATCGCACGCGTTATATTGCGTGATTTCAGCGCGCGCTTAAGTCGCACGCATGCTCAGTTTTGCTCACGAAGGAGGTCACAAAAAAAATCGCAAATCGACTTTTTGAGCCCAGTTTACTCGAAAACTGACCGTATAACCCACAGTAAAAAACTCAAAAATCAATTCATAGTGGTAAGTTTCACCTGTAGACAAAATATTAGCAAAATCTGTAAGAGAGATTTTTAGAAATTCTCAAAAAAGCGAAAACTCGACATTTTCTTCATTAGCAAAAATTCTGCCTTACAGATTTTTATTTTCTTTTGCATAGTTGTTTATTTATAGCCACTTTCCAAATCCTGAAAAATTGAGGTAGGGTCGTACGGCTAGATTTTGAGAAAGAAGCCCTAAAAAGTCTAGTTTCCAGTCCCCTCCTAGCACTCGGTCTGTTGTATTTGATATTTTCTAAGCTTCTCATATTTCATTTCCAGGATAATGAGGGTTAATATCATTTCTTTTAACAGCTGTAGCAACAAATGACCCAAAGGAAAACTCCCGTTGCCTTTGAACTAGAGGTTTAAAAAGTTTATCTTTCTCTTCTGAAAACTGTAGTAAGCCACCTTAAGACGAGGAAATTGTCTTTGAATCACGGATTATATCAGTTTGATATAGTCTCAAGTCTATTTTGATTTTCTTAATTGCAAAATGAAATACGCCCTCGGACTAGTACAATCGGAAGGTCATGCGTCACTCACTGGTAAATACATGTTTTACATGAAATACGCCCTCTTTAATTTAATCGTCTAGAGTGAATTCTAGTTGTTTTTTTTTTCGAGTCACTTATTACAAGTCTCCTTTCTTAGATGAGTTACTCATCTTTGTTATGAATTTGGTTATGAGTGAATAAAGGGTATGCTCCGTGGAATAGTGTATCAGGGCGAACGAAGAATAGTGATAAATTACAAACCAACACAGTAGTGTGTTAGAGATGAAACTAAGAACTATAATGCAGTTTCATCGTTGAGGACTGGAAGGGCCTGGTTAACCCTTTATGACCTAATAGTGATAATAAAGAAAGTGATCACCAAGGACAAGATTTCTTGATATTCTCCATACTAGTTCCATAAGACGTGTACAGAGAACAGTAAGGAGAATATGCATTTTAATATCAGGGCTTAAAGGGTTAAACTACGAAACATTGTCGCGGAAGCATTGTTTCTTCCTATTGTTTCCTCTGTGGCGAAATTGCGAAACGTGTGCTACCAAAGCAAAGTTTGCGTTCAGGAAGCAACAGTGTTTTTAACTTGATTTAAAAACATTTTATTATTTTCAAGAAGCGAAAATTGCTTCCGCAACAGTTTCTCGCACGGCTAAACTAGGAAACATACTGCTGCTTCCACGACAATGTCTCCACAGCAATATACAGAGCAAAACAAAATGATGAAAAAAAAGAACCTCTGTTTTTTGTTGTTCTTTTGTCGGCAATTTCACCATCTTCCATAGACCACTTCGAGCTACAACAGTCGCAATTTCAGCAGCAGCAGCAGCACAGCAGTATTATTTGCGACAATACCGCCGCAAGCGTTTGTTTATTGATGCTTCGACTTTTGAGGCTGTCAGGTTTTGTATGGTGTATCCTTTCACTTTGATATTTGCTCCAGGGACTCCACCCCCAGCCATCACGAATTGGCAGCTCCAAGGACTGTCCGTTAACTCTGAAAGACAGATACTGAGCAACAATCGATTGAGCATTTTTTATAAAATCATTTTCGTGGATTTCCTCGATACTTTTTTGTTTCAGCAGCGCAAGTCGATCGGAATTACATATTTGTCATTTTGGTCTCGACTCGTTGGCGAACATCCACGTCACCTTTTGAGACTATCGCGTGAGTATTTAATAAAAGAATACCACTAAATGCAATTGTCAACATCATGAGAGCCCACTAAAATGCATTAAAACCCACGAAATGCATTAAGGCCCTCGAAATTCGCTCATCTTGACAAGGTCTGGTTGTTACGGTAAACCCAACCAGTCATTCTGGAATAAGAAAACAGTTTTTCTACTTTTTTCGCTAGTATTGTGACGTTAAATACATTTTTTAGTCATGAATAGGCATTCTTTTTTTTCTTTTTCATTTTACCACTTATTATGATCAAATAGAAAAGAAATCCCTGACGGAAAGAGACGTGAAAATGACGCTGTTGGGTGGATAGAATCGAGTTTTTCCTACTTAACAAGAGATTGATTCGTTTAGAGCGCAGAACAAACAGTCCAAATTGGAGTTTCATTTTTCACAATAGATAATCGAAATAGTGTCTGTCAAATAAGGTAACAAAAGGAAATAAATGATAGATAAATGCCGAGATTATTAACGTGAAATTAGTCTCGGAAGTAGAATATGGTCAACAAATTTTAAACTTTCCGGCTTAATCAATTTTCAAGCCTTTGGACTGTTTGAAGAAGACCTATTACACAAACATTGTCTTAACTCACGATGCAAATAACCAAGAAGGTTGTAATGCGTATCTATTCTTTCTGAACATGTTTTGTACCTGCATCTAGTCTCATCCAAAAGTTACGGGGATCCCAGAAGGTAATTTTGAATGCCCCCTCCGGGGGAATTGTTGGGAATTTTGGATCGTGTTATGCAGCCCAAATCTCAAGTCCCATTCTCTAATTCAGAACAAATATACGTATCCCACTCCAGACCAGAAAGTACGGCATACCCTTTTTCGGACCGGAATGGTGAAAAATAAATACCATAAATTAGACAGAAACGGAACAGAAACGTAGAATCAGAAACGTACAAAACTGTACCCTTCGGAGGGGGGAAGGGGGTATGCCGAATAGAATGGAACCCTTAAAGACAGTAGAATCAATCTTGGTTTGTGGATTTGGTTTTAACGGTTGTTTTCAGTTTTCTTCAATGGTTGAAATAAGAGGTATTTCCCAATGGCGTTGCAGTCAAAACATAGAGGCCTCTCTCATTCTTTTACCGCCAATTTTTTAACGTTTACCCTCCCTTAACGAGCAAGGGATTTGTAGATGGGCACTTTTACCCCTAAGAGGTAAAATTCTTTACAAAATGTTCACATAACCTGTGGAATTCTGTTTTGAAGACCCCGCGTGATACCTACGAAAACAGCCAGTGTAGCTCTAATAGCTACGAAGGGTTCTTTCGTGGCCGTACAGGTAGTCCTGAGGGGGAGGGGCGTGGGGCAACTAACTGCTCTTCCTTTGCATAAAACTGAACCATTTTTCTCGCTCGGATTTGTATTTTTCGTTCAGTTAAAACATTTTTTTTACAGCTTTTTCTAATAAAAAGTTTCTAGTTGATCATCGTAGTTTTCATGGTTACTTCTCTACAGAACCGAACTTACACGTGTATCAGCTGAACACTATCTGAAATATTTCGGCGATTTTTCAATTCCATTTCGGCAATTCAATTTATCGCGGAGAAGAAGTGAAAAATGAGTAATATAAAAACTTTACGCTTTGGTTAAAAACTAATTACGCTCCGTAAACCTCTGTGGATTGCTATTCCGTTTCGGCGTGATGGTTGGATTCAAAGAAGAAATAATCAAAATTGAGTAGCGTTAAAATTTTGCGCTTTGTTTAAGAAAATGATTACTCTACGTTGATCTTTTTGAACTGTTACTCCCTTTCGGCGAAATGGTTGCATTCAGAGTAAAATTAATCAAACTTGAATAACATGAAAACGTGACGCTTTGTTAAGAAAAAAAATTACATTTTGTAAATCTCTGTGGATTGTTTGCGAACCAAACGCGTTGCTGGGGTGTCGCGCAATTTATAACCTCTTTAACTCTGCAAACACTGGACACTACGCGAGTATAATCAGGCAAGATAAACGAAATTTTGACCGGAAATTTGCCTCATTTATTCGTTTGATTGTCACTGTTGTCAGCGAAAGAGCAAACACAATTTGAACGCACTAGCTTCAGCTGCTCTTTATAGATCACAGAAGCTGAAATTTGTGGCCACAAGAAAATACACCCCTCGACAGAACAAGCTCGGAGCCATGACTTGGAGTTCCTGCGTTTTTCTGATAATTGCGTCTTTTACAGGTATGTGATAGCTTCAGTCATGTCTTAATATATAAACGCTATAAATCACACTGATTTTCTCTGTAGCGTAACAAACATATGATTTCGCTTTATTTGTCAGAAAAAAATTGCTCTAAAGATGTTTTTTCAAAGTACGTTACAAAACGCAATGTGTTAATCGTTAGTTTTTTTTAATTTTTAGTAGAAATTGTTTGTCTTTTTCTAGATAGAGTCCACACGAAGGAAGACAAATCGTGAAAACGAACTTGAAACTTTTTTCCTGGTGAAAACATACTGTTAAAATTAAAATCCCTTGTAATCCTCGAGAACTTTAAATTTATGAATTTCAGATTTGAGTTTTTGTTTTTTTTTTAATCTGTGAAGCGGCAAACACCTAACAGGCTTGAAGGTGAAGCAATAATAACCTCAAATGTAATTTGTTTTGCTGAAATTAACTATTGTCGTTTATCGTAACGTTACGGAGATTTATTAAAGCCAACTTAGGAAAGACGTATTTCACTTTGCAGACTTCACTGATTTAGCAGCGATTTTTCTATAGCCAAAAATGTATTTAACAAAAATCGTGACTGTTTCTACTTATAAAGGAAACCTCTGCGCTATTGAATTACACTATGATATTACTGAATGAAAAGAAGAGAGAAAAAAGAGAGTCGATGTCTGCTTGCAGCTAAATAAACTACATGGTATTATAGTCTCCATGTCTGTCATTTAACTATTATGTATTGTTAACTCGCTTGAAACGAGAGCGTGTTCTTGTTTCTAAAGTCAGTCAGAAGATTACATGTAAAAGTTTCCAAATTAAACTTGCAAGTTTTTTTCTCCGCCCACTTGTAACTAAGATTTTCAATATTTTTTGTCAGTTTAATGTAAATACGTTATGCAAGCTACATTACCGCTCAAATTTATCTCATTTTACAAAAAGTGAGAGAGACTTCTGTTGTTTCGTTTCAGTTTTCCTCTTTCTTTGTGTTTCTCCGTATTGTACATAGTTGTCCGTTGTACTACAAAGAAGCTGAGAAGACTTGTTCTATTCAGTGAAAAGAATTCTCCCATTAACGAACAGTTCTTTGCAAACGCAAATCTTTTGGAGTAAATCTCTGAGTAGTGAATGTTGTGAACTTAAAATCAAAATAACCACTTCTAACGAATCATAACGGAGTGAAACCCAAATGAACCAATCAGAACTCGAAGCCAAAACATGTAACAGGTACAAAGGTCGGAAAAAAACTCAGACGCCACGTGATAATTCTTTTAGTTTTTGTGTACTAGTGAGTAACCTATAGAGCAGCTTTCAATCGAGTGTCGAAGGTAATTGACGCTCGCTTTGGCGTTCCTTTACTTCGCTCTGTGATCAGTTAAAAAATTTCGCGCCACTTTGTCGACCAATCAGAAGTAAAACCGAAACCGATCGTGGCTTGGTCGCACGCGTTTTCCCGCGCTTAGCACCGGTTATATGTATTTGTTTTGAGTTCTGATTGGTTCATTGCGTAATTTGTGTTTGCTATAGTTTTTTCAAGGTAATTACTTTGGTTATGGATTTATGACACTCAATCCAAAACCGCTCGATTTTCATGACCGTCCGAAAAATGTGAAATCAATGACTGTTTTAAAAATTTGCGAACAGAACAGTGTGGTTGCACCCTACCTTATGTCCATCTTTTTAATTCGGTCGCCTAAGCTGCTCAGTCTATTCGGTCATCCTGTATTAAAATACTGCACGGGTAATCACCTCTACTGTAATTTAACCCACTATATACCGCCAATCTGAAGTGAAAAAGGGGGGAGACAAAAATAAGCGCGGGGACCTGGGGGCTTTTCCGTCTTCCCCCTTGCACCTCCTCTCCTCTCCTTTCCCCCGTTTGTTATTTTCTCATTATTTCCCTGATTTACTCTCCGAGGAAAGAGTCATGGACCAGAACAGTAACATAATCAATTTGTTTTCATATAGTCCTTGATTGGAAAGCCAACCGCGGGACTTGAAACAACGTCAACTACAGACTGATCAGATTTTTTGTTACTTTCTTTATCCACAGTGTTCAGCAAAGGAAATGTCGAAATACGTATGTAAGATGTTTATACAATAATAGTCACGTACATTCCAAAGTTAGTTTCTTGGCTTACAAATCTGCTATCGGCCTGTGTGCTTGGTATTTAAAGCGACTTTTTACGCTTCGTCCCAAGGCCTCATCCTTGGGTCAAGCCATTTTTCGCTTTACTCCTCCCTCCCCGCCTTCTCCTCCTCATTCATCGATCCCCTCACAAACTTCTGCTTGGAAAGATGGTATGACAAAGATGAAGCATGCATTGCTTAAAGACAATTAAACTGGACGGTTTGAGCTTTGCCATTTCTTTCGTCTTCTTTTCTTATTCACGAAACCTTACTCCACGTTTTCTCTTTCCCGATGGAGTCTAGCGAAACTGATGTAGCCCTGCGATTGTTGTAAATCTCCTCAACATTTTTTGAAACGATTACTGCTTTATTCCCTTAGTGGAATTGCGAAGGATAAGCAGTCGCTCTTCTCTTAGCAAAAATAAATAAATAAATAAACAAACAAATAAACTGATAAATTGATAACCATAACAAGTGGAGCAACGATGTTCGTCCAGGTTGGTACAATGAATGAATTTAAGATGAAAAGTGAAAGTAAAACGTGTCATCCCATGGGGGGAGGGGGGAGAAGTAACAGTCTCAGTTGTCCTTATGCTAGAGAAACCGGGTTATGCCTGGGCTACCTGTGGCCTGAATCCGGCTTTTGTTTTATTTCAGAAAACCGAATTCGCCTGATCACGTCAGCAGACGATATAGGAGGGGGGCGTGTTGAAGTGTACCACAATGGCCAGTGGGGTACAATTTGTGATAAGAACTGGTCTGATAAGGCTGCTGAGGTGGTTTGTAAGGAGCTCGGCTTCAGAACTGCGTTGTATGCAAGCAAGAAAGCTTTCTTTGGAGAGGGAACTGGTCAGGTAACAGAGGTTATTCTAAGTGTGGGCCAATAACGATTTTAAAATCAATCTGATACGAGTACAATATTTGGCATTTTTATTCGATATCAGCATATCGACAGTACAGCGTGGAAAATCCAAGCACTTTTTTTTTTCAGAGTGTATCGAACTACATGGCAATCACCGAAACCGCGCACCAGTAATCGATATTTTTGGACAAACCCAAATATCGACAACATTGAGTATTTTATGGATATCGACCCACCCTTAGCTTAGTCTATAGAGCGGAATCTCGGGATTGCCGTAACTAAAAATATGTTGGCTCAGCGTATCTCGCTAAGAAGGCCTGTGTGTCTATTAAATAGAGGTCTGACATTTGAAAAGCTTTTTCGGACATGACCATTTAAAATGGTTTTTCAGATGTTTCTCAAAAATTTGTAGTTGTTCTAATATAAATTAACCATTGGAGCAACTTATGAAACGTGAAGGAGGGCCTCCTTTCGTGAATGCACAGACATCTTCAGTCTTTGAAAGAGGAAACCGGCCCTTTTCGTTTTTTATCGTTCTTGGTTTGCTTTTTTCTTGTTTGTTTTGTTTTGTTTGTTTGCCACATGGCGGTCTTCAAGGTGGTATTTTAGCCTTCGGGCACAACTTTCTCCAGAATTCTCAAAAAAGCAGACATTCTTTGGTGGGAGAGTGGCAAAATCCTTGTACATCGTTTGTTTTTCAAATCCAGTCGCGAAGAATTACAATTAAATCGGTATTAATTAAGAAGACATTTGCCATTGTCCTTGCAAGTTTTTCGCTCCAAACTTGCATGGCAAAACTCTCCACTGTCTCAGTTAACCTTACTTTAAACGGGCACTTTTTTCCTTCCGTTACTTAGCTCCAGGTGGAGGCCCCTTGCGTAACAACGAAGAGCGCATCGGTAGTTGAAATGCGGTTTGATAAAGTGTTTACTCCTCGATCTCTATTTTCCTAGGCTCGATTTCCGCCGCTCTCACTCTAAAGAGCGCGGGCTCATTCTCCCGAACAGCGGCTGGTAATCGAGCCTAAAATTTCCAAGCGACAACATAATGAGACCGTTTGAGATTACGGTTTTTTTTTTGTTTTTTTGTTTTTTAGATTTTCCTGTCCAATGTTAATTGCTCTGGAAATGAGCACTCCCTGCTTGAATGCTCCAATGATGGCTGGGGTGAAATCGGTGACTGCACTCACAAGGACGACGCCGGGGTCAGATGTCTTAAGGAAGGTGAGTGAGTTGCTTGTAAGAATGAGTGTTCCCGTCATTTGAATTTTCATACTTAGAGCTGCGAGCTGCTGACAGCTCGCTGAAAATGCTAGTTGGTCTTAATATACTCTCTAAACGACATATTTCTCCCTCCAAAAACAATAGCACTCAATCTGTCTCCTTGTCACGAGTGTCTAAGGTGATGTTTCGCCAAAGAAATCTTTAGTTTTCCTTCAATTAAATCTGAATATCCCAGGCGATTTAGGCCTTCCGTACAGATTTTCTCCGAAACGAACCGTTGGGTGCCCCTGAAAGCTAAAGCAACTTTGAACAGCTTAACAAACAGCTACTCCTACCTCAGTAGCTTTATTTTCAACGGTCACACTTTAGGATTTAATCCACATTAAGCCAAAACTTGTTTAGACTAATATATAGATTTAGCCAAGCCTAAAAGCGGAGCCCCCCTTTTTGTTTTGTTTGTTTGTTTGTTTGTTTGTTTGATTTTTTGCTGGCAGTTCTTAATTTGTGAAAATACTCTCATTCAAGTCGTTAAATTAAAAAAAAAAACCTACCCAAATTCCTACCCTCGTTGAGAGCCGAACCTGGGTCGTCGGCGTTTGAAGCCGGATATTAGTCCGCTAGGCTATGGGCATTTATTGTCATTTTTAAGTTAAGTTTAATACTTATTTCTTTCTTCATGACAAGCTGCCTATCAGCATGAAAATGCTGGTGTTTTTCCTGGCAAAACGTGTTCGGAACGCGGTAAAAACCATGGTTGTGGACAGAAAAAACCAAAAAGCATTAACTCTGCTATATTTGGCGTCGAAACCGCTGCGAAAAGCTGCAAACTCAAGTGGTGTACCGACCGAGTTCGGACAGAACCGACGAGGCAAATTTGAACTTTTCGCCTGAACTTTATCGCCTAATTTTTTTCGCCTAAATTGAACTTTTCCCCTTCCACCAAAAAGGCAACTGAGTATGCTTTTGAACTTTTTTTTTTCATTAACAAATTTGTTTTTGACTTTTGTTGTCTTTGCTTGTTTTGCTACAACGCGGGTCAACATGCGATTTCGCGCCAAAATCACACGGGATTCAGCACGGGGTTATATCCAGTGTATGAAGTGCATTGGTAACCCTGTGGTGCGGACGGATGGACGAACGGACAGACGGACGGACGGACGGTCCCGTGACTATTACGTCACTACCAAAATTTCTTGGCTTGATAGGTTACCAAATTTCCTTAGAAATGAAGCTCCGCTGACGCGCTAGCGCGCTGGCTCCGCTAATAACCAACGAAATTTGTTTCACTATGTGCGGTGTTTACACCAGGAGGTGCAATTACAATCACGTTTACGGGAAACGTCTTTCGTCTGAACATGTTTTAGAGCTAGTGTGAACGCAGATTTAGCGACACGAGGTCTTTCTTTCCAGGCACTCCCTTGATGGACTATCTGGGCTGCTGGATTGACAATCCGCACAACAGGATCTTGAAAGATCAGTATTCAAACCGCAGAAAAGGACTTAACTGGTACAACCTCGGAGAAACAGTTCTGGGCTGCGCAAAGGACGCTGTAGCCAGTGGCAAAAACTACAACTTATTCGCCGTACAGTTCTATGGCGAATGCTGGTCTCAGGAGGGACATCCTGACTACAAGAAAATGAGAGCAGCTCCTCATGCTTGCACATATGGTATGTATTTTACCCTAATCAGACTGAGCTTTTTTGGTCTTCTGGGACCGGGGCGAGGCAATTTTTTTTTTAAGCCCACTTCAAGATGGCGGACATTTGCGTTCTCATTATCTTAAATAAACCACAGGTAGCCGAAGCTTGAGTTATTACTGAAAATTAATAAAATTTTATGAAATAAACAGTGTTTCTTTGTTTATATCTTACGTACTTGCTATCTAGGGCAAAAATTCGCTCTCCGAGCGAGAATAACCGTCTTTCTTATTTTTGCTCCTAATTAGTATTATAATTGTGAAAGGTGATACACAATTCACCCGTACCAAGCATTTAAATGATCTATATTTCTTGAAATGCGCCATTTCTACTCACAATTTCCTCAAACCTGAATGAATCAATAGTCGAAAAACAACTATACGCCGGAAAAGTTCCATCTTTCCCAACATTTGTCACCATAAACGGCAATGGTTTGAGCTTCTTGTACCCGTAAGACACAAACAAAGAAACACTGTTTATTTCAGTCATAAAATTTTGTCAATTTTCAGTAATGACTCAAGCTTTGGCTACCCGTGCATAAACCGTCAAACATTTAAAATTTACCACTGTTTTACTATTTGGCTTTAGCAATAGTACGCAGCTCATGTTTAGAAAAATACCTGGTATATCGTTATTAGAAACGACCAGTTTTCGCATAATGCAAGGTGTCATGATATACAGGTTAAAAAGAAACAGAATTGTTTTGAATCCAACCAATCTTTCAATTGTTCAAACATTTGTTTTCTTTTTGGCTACTAAAAACGTCAATCGGCCGCCATCTTGAAGTGGGCGGCGAAAGAAAATTAGCTTGGGGAGTGGGAGGGAGAGGGGGGGGGGGGAGGGGGAGAATCCACCCTTTCGTGAACTCCAAGAATAGTAAAGCTATGATTCGACACGACGGCCCAAAATGTTTCTTATGATGTTCATAACACAAGCTGGTGACGTCACATGACATAAAACTTACGACATGTTCTCAAACGGCAACAATCGTGGACCAACCATAACATATCATTATCTATGATTTTTCCAAAACCTCCAAAAAACACCAAATTGTCTTCCAAAAAGTAAGCAAAACCCAATTACATAACATTAAAACAATCTCAAAATTTAAAATTACCTCAAACAAGTTTAATTTTCTAGTTGAAAATAGGAAATTTAACATTCTGAAAAGTTTTGCCTGTCAAAATATGGGCGCCATTTTTTTATCTCAACCTTTTTTTTTCCTTTTTTTTTCAATGCAAACCCTTTGGCATTGTATAGTTACAATTAATTTACGGCAGAGGCAGTGATTGAAAATGAGTTTTAAAGAAATACAACAGTTGGCACGAGGATTACACACTCTAACAATAACATAACATACGAAGCAGTGAAAAGTTAACAACCACTTATAGTAATCTCGTCATTTAACTACTGCCCTATATCCAAGAAACTATGTTAGCATACAAAGCGGTGAAAGGTTCTGAAATAATAGTAATTTTCTTCCTTAAGTTACTACCTTAACAAAAACTATATAAATTTACATATTTATACACAGATTTAGCGTCAAACATAATATCTTAAAGATTAACAGCAGAGTTGTGAATTCTACATATTTGCAAAAACAGGAGCAGACAAAAAAAATTCCATACTTAAGAGCCCTGACTGGCGAGTTTTTCGACTTCAAGTTTCAAGTTTATTTTATGGACAAATTCTTCTAGGCTGAGCGATTTCTCGTCGAGTTTTCTACTATAAATATAATATTTCATGAATAGCAAGGTGTAGTTTAGTCATTTCCTTTTCACTTGGAACGAAAGTACATTTGTATTCCTCATTAAACCAATCTAGAATCCTTGCAAAGAATGTTTTTGTGAAAGAGCAGTTCACAAACGTGTGTTCCAAGGAATCTCCCTCGCCACAGTAGATACAGTCGCTATCAGGCTTTATTCGATATTTGCAAAGATCCTTTCTAGTAACAACAATGCGAAGGAGGAGCTTACAATGGAATTCCCTTAACTTCGGTTCCTTACACAGTTTAGGTATAGATTTAAAGAACTGGGCCCACTCATCATTATTCATGGGTATACTTTTGTTCCAATTTTGTGTTCCAGTCTGATCTACCGTATGAATTTTGTTATTTAAGAGTTGATAAATGTTGTTCGCTTTCAGCTTACTTAAATCAACTTGAGTGGTGGGATCCAAAAGGAACATCATTGAGCTGTCAGTATAGTTTGATGGCAGAGAGGATATTCGTTGCTGTGCTATAGTTAAGAGGTGGCTAGGAATTGCGCTTATTATTTGATAAAATTGGAGGAAATTTGTTTTACAGCGATATGTCAACTGAAAGTCCGTGAAGGTCATGAATTTGCTGTTTTCATTTAAGAGCTGCTCAATTGAAATAATGCCTTTAGAAAACCATTCATGGTAAAATACAGGTTTTCCTCCTATCAATATATTTTCATTGTTAAAAGGATGGTATTCTGATCTTCGTGGTTCTGGTATAAATCTTTTAGTTCTTTGAAATAATCGAGCATTTCTCTATAAAACTTTGGTACGCCTTCTAGGTATTTTGAGTCATAGTCGCATCTAAGGAGGAAGTTGAGACCACCACATTTGTTAAAGAAATAGTTCGGAATTATGTCAATATCAACCATGCGTAAGCCACCCTTGTCGTAATTTTGATATATTCCTTCACGTTTGATCTTGTCCCTCTTATTGTTCCATAAGAATTTAAACAGCTTAGTTTTGACAGTTTCCAGGATACCCCTTGGAATACAGCAATTTGAGAAGGAATGCACTAACTGAGATATTCCTAATGACTTTGTGATCAACACCTTGCCATATAGGGTTAACGCCCTAGACTTCCACATGTCGAGATTAGACTGCAGTTTTTGACTTTTCAGATTGAAGTTGGAATTATTGTTTCCCACTTCATCGTACGAGACACAAGTTCCTAATATTTTGGTGGGGCCCTTTACCCATTTCAATTTCAATGGTTTGATGTCGTTCGAGGTCCATTTTCCAAGCTACTTGGCTTTGGTCTTCTTCAAGTTCAAATTTAAGCCCGAGAATCTACTGTATTCGTTTACGATATTCAACGCATTTTCTACTGAAGTCACACCTGAGCAAAAGAAATTTGTATCGTCGGCAAACTGACCCAGTTTTATTTCCTGTCTAAAGATACTAATTCCTTTTACATCAGGGCTTTGGCGTACCTTATTCGATAACATTTCTGCTGCTAAGATGTAGAGATAAGGGGATAGTGGACACCCCTGTCGTACTCCTCGTGAGAGGAAATTTCACATTCTGAAAAGTTTTGCCTGTCAAAATATGGTCGCCATGGTATCGTCAAATTTGATGAACCCGTGAATTCTTCAGGTTCTTTGAGTATTTCGAAAAATCTGTAGTCTGACGCCGTAAGACTTTTTCACGCGTGTGACGTTAAATTACTGCAACGGCTTGTTGTTTGGTTCACCATCTTCTCAGATTACAAAACTACGAAGTATACAAAACGCAACGGCACGGCTACTTTTTAGTGTAACACAAAACTTTGGATTTATCAACTGAGTTCGAGCGTCAGCCCTTTGTCAAAGCGAATCGGGTTCGGAAATGGATTCGCTCTGAGGAAGGGTTAACGCTCGAAACTTCAGCTTTTGATCTCTTTACGGTGGCCAATTTACCTTATCAACTCAGTTGATAAATCCCAAGTTTTGTGTTTCACTTCCCCACTAGCGCAGCACCATAGTTTCTATAGAAACTATCCCTCTTGTTTGTTCAGGTTGTTGGTGTAATCGCACAAATCACGTAGAAGCTGCTTTACGCATAAAAAAATGTTATGTATCACACATTTCTTATACAGGTGTCGGTGAACTGTCGCATAATGCCGTGTATGGTTTTAAACCTTATTTCGATCTGGGCTG
This sequence comes from Siderastrea radians, assembly GCA_964017195.1. Taxonomy (NCBI): domain Eukaryota; kingdom Metazoa; phylum Cnidaria; class Anthozoa; order Scleractinia; family Rhizangiidae; genus Siderastrea; species Siderastrea radians. The sequence continues at coordinate 38,858,760 of OZ024895.1, forward strand.
CTGGCAAGACAAACCAAGAGAGAGGCGAACAATGGCTCTTCTTAAGAATATGCGCAAGCAGATCGACTGGTATGACTTGGGGAAAACAGGTTTGTACTTTGTAATGTGGAAGCAGGGAGGCACTTACTTCACGATTGGGTGAATGAAGCTATATTTCCTTGCTCCAAAAATACCTTTTGGTTTGAACCAAACTAAAAATACCATAGAGAGGGAAAGTAAAGAAAACTACTTTCTTCAAAACTTTCTTTACTCCTTCCTTTCTGTTATTGAAAATGCTATTTTTCTTTTTCTTCTGTTCCACACTTTCGTCTTTTACCCCACTATTAAACACCAACAAGGAAGCAGGAACCGCGCATCACCGCCATCGCACCGCCATCGCTCATTCCTTCTGCACGCATTACGTGCCTATATATTTTATATTACATTTGTTTTTGCACCTCCTCCTCCCTCCTCCCTTCCCACGGACCCCTCCCCACTCTGCTGTTGGTGTTTTTGTCGAGGCTGGTGTTGTTTTTCTTCCTTCTATTGCACACATTCCTCTTTTTCACACTCTTTCACACCCAAAACAAGAAAGAAGAGCCATCATCGCCTCTGCACGCATCGCTTGCCTATGTTTTTAATCTTGCAGTGACTGCCTGCTACAACTTAGCTAAGGCAGCGGGGAAAAAGTACTTTTCCATTCAGTTTTATGGCGAGTGTTGGGTGTCTGACGACGATGAAAAGTACAAGACTTTCGGCCAAGCTACGAACTGTTACGAAGGAGTCGGTGCCCAGTGGTCTAACTACGTTTACAAGATACGTGCTTAAGGTAAGAATAACTGTGTTGGAAATTTAGTACTAACAAATGCGGAGGACTCCCGAAGACGAAACGAATATTAATATTTCCGAATTCGATCCGAACGATCAAAGCTTTTGGAAGGTCGTTAAGATGGCTGGCCTGATTTACACAAACTGTTTTTGTTTTGTTTTGTTTTTTTGTTTTTTCAGATTACATCGACTGCATGCACAGAATATATACAATAAAGTAGTTGATTTTAGATCTATTAGCCGCGTAAACGGAATGTCAGAAATTAGCCTGTATGCGTGAGATCGATGTTTCAGCCTCACAGGTGCATAAGGCGTTGCAACTATGGCTTAAAGCCTCAGTTAAACAGATTCAACGTCTCTCAACATTGTTGAGTACAACTTGTTGTACGACGTACAAGAAGGTGGCCAAACGAATTCAACATTGTTTATCAAACCTGAGAACAATTGAAAAGTTGAATGAACATCAGGCAACAGGGTGGCCAAACGCGTTTAACATTTTGAATTCAACAATGTTGAACAGTATTCCCGGGGAGTAACTCCCATATGAAAGTGACGGGGTTGCTCGTCGTCTCGCTTAAGGATGTAAATTGCAGATTTTGGTCTCACTTAGGGTGTTCAGGTATCGCTTAGGTTAGTCTATGAACCTAAACTAAAGATTTATGACAATGCTTCTAAAATCTAATCATAGAAAACAGCATTCGATGTAAACATCTTAAGCGTAATTTAAATTACCATAGCTCCTATTTGGTTGTCTGTTTTTAGCATAGTCTCCTTTAGGGGTCAAATAAAGCCTGAGCCACGCCCAGATTGGTTTCATTTAGGGTTTTAATTTTAATTTTCCTAGCATCCCCATCCCTTTCGTATGGGAGTCCCCCCCGGGACAGTATTACATCAAAACGTCGAACCCATTTGTCCGAGGCGGAACTGAAGGAGGAGGGGGTTTAGAATAGGGAGCAGGGCGTCTACGGGAGGGAAGTTTAGAGGGCAGGAAGCGGTATTCAAAAAGTGGGGAGAAAAGGGAGAAATTGGGGAAAAGAGGAAAAATTGCAATTGTTTGCAGCAGCAAAAGAGCAATGAGGCAGGAGCCTCAACTGATGGCTGTTGGCTAAACATCACGCTTCAAACTTAGAGTATCAAAACGAACGAATTAAACTGATTAGACAAGTTTAAGCGCAACTATAACATCGTGCAATTTAATTATTATTTCATCTTTTCTCCTTTTTTTCTTGTTTCAGATCCACCAATTTCCTGGCAGAGCCTCAGTAACGCTACCACTCGACGATGATGACCAAATCTTTCATAGCTACATAGTGAATGTTAATTAGGCGAGAAGAAAATGAATGGGATGACACTGCATGACGAGCTAATATAAATAACAAAGTTTTCGGTGACATAGTAATCAAAGGATTCATTATGGATTAATTTGTGACATAAAAATAAAAGGCTGAAGTGAAATATTTTTCTTGTATTTTTTCCTTTCAAACAAGTTGGTTCCATTTTTTGCCTCAACGGATTCATAAATATTGAGAGAATGTACAGAATATAACAGGTGATTTTCAAAGCGCTGAACCCAACAAAGGACCGAAAATTTTGCTACGTTTGAAACATTTTATCCTTCCCCCATACCATCCAAATCACACAAGCAAGCACCCACACACACACACACACACACACACACACACACACACACACACACACACACACACACACACACACACACACACACACGTTTACTCGTGGTCCGATCCCCAAGTCTGGAACTGTCACTTCCTAGAGTGCAACGCAGTCCGTATTTTTCCGTTTAATAGTTGGTCCTCGATGAGGGATACGAACCCGCCCGGTCTAAGAACAAAAGTCTTGAGCAAGTGTGAATACGGAGAGTGAGACTGGGGAGAGACTTTTCTCGCCGCGCTTCACACGCCCGTAAGATGCTTGCGCGCGACAATTCCCGCTTTCCGCGCTTTTTGCCTCTCGAATACCTGTGTTTTTGGCCAGGTTTGGGTGCTTCAGATTTGGCGAGAAAAAGCGGCTGCCTTTCAAGTCTTGCCACTTCTTGTTATCGTGTTTTAAGCCACCCTCTCTAAATTTTCATCGCCAGATGTAAACTTTTGTGAGCTAGGGAAGTGTTTCAAAATGCGAAGGGCTATAGGTAGGCTGATATGATCTGTAGTCGGCTGTGGTCACGAATTGGCGCATGAAATGGGTTTACACTGGCTAACTTCCTGAAATACTACTGTATAAACGATAACAGATGAATTCGGAAGCTGAGTGAGAAGACATTGGATAGAAAGGCGTCCGTGACGTGAAGAGGTTCGAATGTGCTTTGAAATAACCTATGTTGAAGAACCTTGAATTGTGAACCATCCAAACAGAACAGACACCCCACTAGCCCACTAGCCCACTAGCCCACTAGCCCACTAGCCCACTAGCCCACTAGGTGGATGTCCTGTGCGGCGACATGTCGTGTGTCTCATGACTGACACGTGACCCTCGTTTGGACATTTTGAGGTTCAAGATGGCGGACGACAGTGGAGAGAAAACTCCTCTGATAAAAGATAAAGGATTGTATGGCTCAGAAGAAGAATTAACCGGTTGTGGGGCCACTATATGCTGTGATCCAAGAAGAAATATCCATCGTTATTTTGTTCTGGGCCTGATTTGCTTCTTGAGCTTCGGTAAGTCTTGTTTTTCCAAGAAAATTGATGGTCACGAACCTGTGCCTCTGGCAGAGCCTAAAGTTTCCAATGAATCATCTTTCAGGTGTTTCTCATAATATATGGGCTTCGGTTTAATCGAATGAATAGGAATTTTAAGCGTTTATTTCTTGGGCAAATGCAGTGTAAGCTGCAAGCTGTAGCAATATAGAATCCTATCCTTCAGCGGATGCATTTCAGCTCCTTGTGAGAAAGAGCTTTCATTTACCAGTTCACTTCCGGTGATGGACACTTCAGTTAAGCAACCTTTTTTTTGTGTGTGTGTGCTCCTTCAACTTTTCAAAAACCGGGAATGCCCAAGGCCAGATGAAAAAAAAATCTACTTCAGATTTTGCAAAATTTCCCTGATCACGTTTAAGTTGTACAAATAGTATTTACAAACACAAAAGTTCGAAGAACCACACTGCATTGGAAAAACTAAGACTGCAGGTGCAAATAGGCCCATCATAATTATATAAGCTTATATTTTTTGGTGAAGTATTGGCATTCAGTTAATCAAGGGCTACTTGTGGTGTTCAGGAATTATCCGTTATTTGTGCGAATAATTGTCCATGCAAAAGTACAGTGATGTCCAAGAATAATTTCAGACACCTTCAAACTGACAGATTGCTCTTTATTGGAACTCTAAGTAAATTATCTTAAATGGACAACATTTTTACTTATGATTTATAATTTTATTTTTCTTTGCTGTAAGGAGCAAAAATTGATGAAAAGTTAGAATTAGCCATACTTAGGGGCTGGTCATTTATTACCTTTGAGGGGAGAGGGAGCCATTTTGAGAAAGCTTAGAAGATTTTCAAACTGACCCCCCACTCCATCCTAGTTTTTCAGATATGACCCCCCATAAAGTTGAAATATTGTGAAAGTGATCCCCCAACTGATTGTCGTGGAAACTACGAATATTCTACTAGCTACATGTACAAATCGTGCCGAAGTTCACCACATACTTTATCTACAGTTGTGTTTATAAACATCGGTGTTTACTGTTCATGGCTGTTTACTACCATTTTCGTTCAACCCTGAAGCTTGACGATTTTTTCGCGTATGTTTACTTTTTAAACGTAACGGTTTTGTCTGGTTACGTGTCACTTTAGACCAATCAGTTGTGTCGCGAAACTGACAAGGTTCTTGGCGCCATTCGAACATGTTTTGTTCACGTGCTCTGAGACTTTTCAGGTTTTGCCGCATGAAAGTCTTTAATTTTTTGCAGTGAAGGAGATGAGAAAAGCTAACAAGTTAACAAGTTTGGAAGGAGTTACCGTCCAGGAGTCACTTTAGATCAAGGTTTAAAATGCTCCATCATTGAAAGAATGTTTTTTAAATATCAGTGAGGGTCTGAGTGAAAGGGGTGAACAAGTTACGGGTTATATTCCGCGGAGTTTTAGACAATTTGCGAACGAGTTGCGTGACTGTAAACACCGCAAAATCTGTATGGCACAGATACTGCGACAAAATGCAAAAATTAGCAAAGCCTAAAGAGGCCTGACATCTGAAAAATTACAGGAAGATGACCTTGAACTCATCGAAGTATTGAAAGTCCACTACTGATCTATTTCTCTTTCCCAAATCACCGAGGAGTTAGTGCAGTTTGGAGCACAACAAATTTCAATGTTGGCCGTTTCGCGGACCATAAAGTTTCAAAGCACGTGAACAAAACATGCTCCTGTGCACGGAAAACCTGAAAAGTTTCAGAGCACGTGAACAAAACATGTTCGAATGGCGCCAAGAACGTTGTCAGTTTCGCGACATAATCGACAAGGTTTCATTGGTCTAAAGTGACACGTAACCAGACAAAACCGTTACGTTTAAAACGTGAACATACGCGAAAAAATCGTCACGCTTCAGGGTTGAACGAAAATGGTAGTATTACGTTCAAAAACTTACCTTTCAATTCATGCTCGTTAACTGCTACCAGTAATGAATGTTCTGCTTTATATGATCGGAAGCAAATACTACTGTCGCTACTGATTGTTGATGTGCATGCTAAACTTTAAAGATAATTTCCAAATGGTGTTTATTGCTATTTTAACAAAAATAACAGTTAATCATCAACAAGCATCCTCTTTATTACACGAGTCACGATCTCGCGAAGCAGTGTTGACAGCTTAATACCCTTCTAACTGTTGTAAAGTAGTATTTTAACGGTAGATCATTCGAAAATCATCAATGGGAGTAGATTCAAGAGGTGTAGAGAGTGGAAAGTACACCAAGTGCGACTGTGAGGAGTACAAGGCAAAAGACGGGCAGAACGAGTGCGGCTACTGTGGTTGTTTTCCAGCACAACTTGAACGGTTGAGATCAGAGAGCAGTGAATGCCAGGAGGTAGCAGAAGAAGAAGTGCCAAAAACAGAAGGAACACCGAAATGGATGAATACTAGTTTAGGATGGCTCCCATATGCCAAAACAAAAGATGCCATTTTTCTCAATGAATTGCTGCCTCAATTTCACGAAAGTGCATGGCAGTTTTGGCCAAACGGCGTCAGTTTCCGCCAGGCATTTGTGGAAACATAGAAAAACATAGAAAAGCAGCTAAACGAGCTAGAGAACAGGATGTCATTCAGGATGAGCAATAATCCTCCAGCTATTGGCAACATCTTGTCGAAGAATGACCATATTTTGAAGCAAAGCGATAAAGTATAATTACCAAAAACCTGAAGGACATTACATTGATACAGAGCAAGGTCAAGGAACTCCGAAAATGACCCCCCAAAAACAATCAAGATTTTGAAAATGACCCCCCCCCCCCAGCAAAATGGGTGGCCCCCCATCACAGGTAATAAACAACCAGCCCCTTATTGCTCAATATTTTCCTCCTTGGCTTGGATTTATAGTTTGTTATATAACATTCTGACACCTGTACAGGCTGTATGTATTAGGTTACATAAATTAATGAAAGCCAAATTAAACCTCCAGTACAGTCAAACCTGTATTAAGTGGCCCAGTTTTAACCCTTTAAGCCCCAATGGTGATCAGCTTCAATTTTCTCCTCATCATATCAGTGCATTACAATGCATAGAGGTCATGAAAATTAAGCAATTGATCAAGAAAGATGAATTGTCTTGATGTTTGAACAACTTCTCCCGATTAGACCTCAGTGAAATGTATGGAGATCAGTAAGGAGAATTTGTATAAAGATGCCAGTGCTTTATAAAGGGTTAAGAAGGCAATTCTTAACCCTTTCACTCCCAGAGTCAGTTAGCCTGTTCCAGGCGTTCAGATAGTGGAGCGCGAGCGAAAAATAAAGGCGCGAGCGAAAAATAAAGCGAGCGAAAGAGCGGGAAAAAATGAGGGGAGACTGGGGGAGAGGACGAGGGAACGCCTGTGAAATTTTCTCAAAGGAAGCCGTTCCGGTATACCAGAATCTGGTATACCCTCTGATTGGCCAAATTTGACACCTCCTGTCAACACCAGAGGGTTGCTGACGCAGACAAGAAATGCGATATGGCGTGCCCGTGCGAAGGTCATCCTCCATCGAGTCACGCACGGTTAAATATCTGTTTACGACAAATGTGGATACTTTGCAAATGGAATAAAAAGATTGTCTTCAAAACGTGTTTCTGGGAAGAGGTCTCATCGCCATTCTTCCAACAGGATTGGAAATAGCTTGATCTTTCAACTATTTGCAAGGTTAATCAACGCATTGCAAAGAAACGCTGTTTCTATTAAAGATAATTGTGGTCACTCCGCTTGTCGTAATCATGAAAGACCAAGTAGAACAGCTTCAAAGCATTGGAATTAGAGCGCTGGCTATCGAAGTAGACGAAGAAGAAGCAGGAGAAATGGATCGGCTAGATTATTTGTGAAAGTCATGAAAGCCTGCTGTCGAAGGAGTGGAGGAAAGAACAAAAACAAACATATCGTAGCCATCGCAATCGATGAAGACGACGAAGTTCATTCCGTCACGGAGTGAAAAGCTTTCTATTCATCAATTTGATAAACCGATGTGTATATAAAGTCGTCTGTGATTCTCGTTACCTTTATTGGTCCAGTAGTGGAGATGACATTAAGTTTTGCGTTTCCGTATCGCAGAAAATTTTGCAATGTCCATTCGGCATGTCAGATTTCTTAAAGCATCACCAGTACTTTTCCCAACGCTTCAAACTCGGGAGAAACCTATTTCGGCGAGCATAATTACATAACTTTCTTGTTTACTTTGACCTGACCTTGGGTTCATGTTTCTCTGCCGCTGTCGGCGGTCTAAAGTGGGCGGCATGGGCTTTTTAAAATTAATTTCACAGGCGTTCCCTCGTCCTCTCCCCCAGTCTCCCCTCGTTTTTTTCCCGCTCTTTCGCTCGCTTTATTTTTCGCTCGCGCTCCACTATCTGAATGCCTGGAACAGGCTAAGAGTCAGTTAAAGAGACATTTAAGGTGGTTCTAACTTTTGAGTCTGTGATGAAATCCTATGGTATGACTACTCAAACGAGACCTCTTCAGAAGTACTTTCGCATGGTACTATTTATATTTAAGAATTTTACAAAATGAAATTTTGGATTTTTCTTGAATTTTGATTTTAGGCACTGGTGGGATCCGGAGTGAAGGGTTTTATAGTTTAGGAAATTGCTTTCCTTATTCACTGTAAATGTGCAGTCTCCTCTGCAAAGCAGTCATAGTAAACTAAAAATTGATTCCAAGAATTGTCTTCTTATTTTTCTTCACATGACTGTATTCAAACAGTACAAGGTAAAAAAAATCATACCAGTATGCAGTACATATGGCCATATTGGTGATCAAATGTGGTATTTTTTTCCACAAAGCTCAACAAAAGATATAAAATGCTTCACTGTCAATCCAGTGCAGGTCTTCTTCTTCTTTCTCTGGTATCTCTTTAAGACAGTTCAATCTGAATTACAACAATTTTCAGTTGAGTAAGGCACGAGAGAAGTTTGGTCACAAAGTTGTAACGTCCAAATTACCATGTTGACAAGGGCAACCTGCTCCATTTCTAAGGGAGACTGCATGAATCGATCACATCACGTCATACAAAAAAGTGATTCATGCAGTCTCCCTTGGAAATGGAGCAAGTTGCCCTTGACAACATGGTAATTTGAACATTAAAACTTTGTGACCAAACTTCTCTTGTGCTTCACTCAACTGAACATTGTAGTAAATGGTTCAACCTCAGTGTACACTGTAGATGTATACATCATGTGGGCAGTTATTCATTCCCCAGGTTTGATGGTTTTAGTAGAGACTAAATTACTGTTATTGTGTGCAAACACAGAGAATACACAAGACTTAAAAGCTTTGGTGGGCAAAGTTGGGCAGGAAAATGCCAGCAAGGCTCAGATAGAGCCCACTGACTGGATACCACCCTATAAGGAGCCTCAGCATGTGGCGACATACTGAGAGGGTGCCTCGTGCTTGTACTGCATGGCGGCCCCCAGGGGTGACCATTTAGTGGAGGCTTAACACATGACCTTCCATGTTGGTTGGATGTTGTGACAACATTTATCTTGCCATTACTGATTCTTTTTTTTTAATATTTTGTCATGTCGGTTTTATTATTGTAGGAAGTTATTACTGCTATGACAACCCAGCTGCTTTAGAAAACCACATAAAACAGGTTAGTTTTTTTAAGGAATCTCTGAGTATTGGGCCACCTGTTCCCGGGGATGGGGGAGAGGGGGTTCTCCCTCATAATACCTATACGGGTATGTGCTGCTCAATGGGGTTGTGATTTTGGGACTCCTGATCTAAAATGGGGAATCCATATTTGAGACGTTTTCTAGAACAGGGTGCAATACCCCCGGTATTGCAAATGCATGAAAGCTTCAAGACATCAGCAGGGATTTTAAATTACTTATGAGGGAAGTAAAAACACACAACCTGGTTTGCCTAGAAATAGTTGTATTTTGGAGGTATAAGTCAAACAAATATTAAAGAGGGGTATTAAAATATTACCTATTTCTAGAACAGGGGTATCACTTTGAATGCAAAGCCCTGGCCTTCTTAAACAGGGTCTAATTTTGGAGGCCTGGGCGGCACACCCACCCAAAGCACCTGGACCTCACACCCCAGCCAACATAATTATTATACAAGAGTACCTCCTTTCCAGTGCACTTTTTTACCCTACATCTGTCATATTTCTATTTTTAACATTTTGAAAACTGCCCTGGTAGAGATCCTAACCCAGGATCCTGATAAGTTCTTATTTAAGATTTTGTCTTGGATCCTATAGGATCTGTCAGGAGCTTGTTTAGTATCTTTTTTTTTAAATTTTATTTGAATAACACACATGTATACACAAAAATTTACATACAAAAGTTTCAGTGCCATTAATTACGTTATTATATACAGTTTACAAACTAACCTAACTTACAGTACATAATATGGATACAGTTAACAAACTAACCTAAATTTATTACAATACATAACACACATACTTATAGCATAAATTACTTAACTACATAACTTGTAAACTTATTAACAGTTCCTCTCGATAGATAGTTACAAACACGATTGCATTTCTCACAATAATTATGACTTTACTTATGATACGTACAAAACTGAGGATACGAATACAAACAGGATATAGGAGAACACATTAAATACCAACATATTACAAAATTTACAGTTGTCAAACTATTGAAAAAATGCTACGTACATTACTTAGGGATTAATACCCACTTTTTCTTAATTCGTAATTCAGTAAGTTTAGTAATGGGCATGGTTTGGTTAATATTCCAAATAAATCTTGAAGGGAAAGATAAACCTGTTGGTTTGAGATTTGATGCCAGTAATCTTGAAACTCACTCCAGAAATTCCTTATGTGGGAACATTCTAAAGTATCCCATGCTATTAGATCTTATGTAGGATCCAGAAAGATTTTACAAGATCCTGATTAGGATCGTATAAAACATGATAACGATTATTGCCATTTAGGATCAATAATCCCAATTGAAATTTTTAATTTAAATAATCATGGAGTTGAGTAATAATGTTTTTTTTTCTCTCTCTCTATAGGACATGGATGTACAAACAAATGAATATGTATTGCTTTACTCACTATATTCGTACCCCAATGTAATTTTGTGTTTCTTTGGTGGGTTTCTACTGGACAGAGTGTTTGGTGTAAGGTAAGTCACATCAAATTTTATTATTCCACTGTTGTGTCATTTTACCGTTTAAGGGTAAGAGAACGTGCAAAATATGCCAGTATATTACACTGTACAATCCTGGTTTGACTGGTTTTTTGCTGAAGGAGGATGAAGCAAAAACAAAATGCATTTTACTCGACTTATAAAATATCTGTACATATTATCTACCAAAACACCGAATAAGGTGTGTGTATTTATCAGACTGAACTACTTTGCAAGCAACTATCTAGTAACTCATTTTCCACATACTGCAGGGGTTTCAATAAAAATTGAAGTAGGCAGCTGGTTTGAGTAGAGTAACCGACTGTATCACCTAGGGGTTTGAAAGAATCTTCCTTTACTTTAATTTAGGGCAAAAAGTAGCCGACTTTTTTTAGCAAAATAGCCGACGCTTTTTGTCGGCCGTCGGTGCTTATTGAAAGCACTGATACTGGATGGTTTATAATGGTCCGGAGCTAAGTGCTTTGCTTGTAACTCTTAAAGTACTCTTCCTGAGCTCCTTCCAGACCATGAACAGGAGCATAATTTTATCAAGCAAATGTTCCAAGGAAGAATGAGCTACAATCAGGGTTTATCAATTTTACTGTAACACAGTGCTCTCAATAAGCACTGACAGCCGACCAAAAGCGTCAGCTATTTCACTCAGAGGTGTTGGCTACTTTTTTCCCCAAATTGAAGTAATTAAAGAAAGTTTCTTTTAAACCTGTTATTGATACAGTCGGTTACTCTACTCAAACCAGCTGCCTACTTCAAATTTGATTGGACACTCTGGTAACATAAGGGAAACCATTTCTGTCTTGGCCATTCAAAGCCAAACAGAAATATTAACAGTTTTGGGGTACTAAATGTAGAATAGGGAATTGTAGCAAAATTGACATTAGTAATTTAGACCTCCATTGTGCAGATCTATGTCATTTATTTACATTCTAAAAAGTGATGCTAAAAATAGTTGAAACAGTCCCTTTAGTACACTTGGGTTGAGAGAGACAGTTTAACCCTTTAAGCCCTAACAGTGACGAAAATGAAATTTCTCTTTTCATCATCACTTCTTGTTCAGATATTCAAGTGATGAGAATAAAGGAAGTGATCACCAGGAGAACAATGTCTTGATATTTAGACAAATCCTCCTTCTAGTTTCATAAGAAATGTATATAGAACAGTAAGGAGAATATGCATTTTCATGTCAGGGCTTAAAGGGTTAAAGTGAAGTTTCTTGTCTAAGAAAACAACATGACAGGATTAAGAGACCAAACCGTTGGCCCTCCAATCTGCTGTTCAGAAGTCCAGTGTACCCAGACCCACTACACATATACTGTGCTATTGGAATAAATGTAATTTGCCCTTATATATTTTTAGATGAATACAATAATTTCCTTCCATGTTTGGACGGATGGACAACTGCTTCAAGACATCATATGATGTTATTATTTTGTGTTTCACAATCACTTGGAAGGTTGCTACAATAACTGTTTTTCTTTTAGACTTGGGACTATCATCTTCAGTTTGTTCGTATTATGTGGCCAGGTAAGGTTCAATTATAATATCCAGTTTCTGGCATGTGATGTGAAGGGTAGGTTCTCAGTAAATAGTAAAAAATAAATAAAGGGTCCATTGCATTGAAAGTGTTATGTTGTAAATTAAACCCTAAAATGATATGTTCCACAGTTGATTCAGGTTTGGAAATGCAACCCTTTAAATCCCCAATATTAACCAGGATCTACTTTCCTCTGGAAATGGCAAAACTTAATCAAACACACAAGTAATAAGAATGAAGGGAAGAGACGTATCTGTGGGCAAATTGTGATAAACTGATGGTTTTTACAAAAGATACTGATACAAACCGAGAACAATGTGGTGTATGGAAACAAATCCAGATGCCAAAAGAAAAATTTTTAAAAAAATTGTAATGGCATTATTCCCATCAACAAATTAATTTCAACAAAGTCACGATTTGCAACACTCTGGCAAAAACCCCTTTAATTGAATTTACATGTGCTTACCGAGTTTGTCGATCATATTTTAGGTCATTTTTGCATTGGGAGGCTTTATTCATAGTTATACATTGATGGAGATAGGAAGATTTGTTTTTGGGTAAGTACTTCAGTGTCACGACACACTGTGCAACATGTTTGCATGCTATTGTGTGTGTTGAGAAAGGTTTTACTTTTTGTTCTCTTCTTTTGTATTCTTAGCTTAGGAGGAGAAAATTTGGCTGTTGCTCAAAATACCTACTCTGTCAATTGGTTTAAAGGAAAGGAGTTAAACATGGTCTTTGGGCTTCAGCTTAGTTTCTCTAGAGTGGTAAGTTTTTCATTCAAAATTATTTATTCTTAGCAACCAGTGTTAAGTACAGTTCCCATCTTCTTTTCTCCCAGTTCTCACCCCTTTTCTCTCCCAGTTCCCACATCCTTTACTTCCAGTTCCCTCCCAGTTCCAACCCTTTTTCTCCCAGTTCCCACCTTCTTTTCTCCAAGTTCCCACCTTCTATCCTCCCAGTTCCCACCCCCTTTTCTCCCATTTCCCACCTTCTTTTCTCGCAGTTTCCACCCTTCTTTCCTCCCAGTTCCCACCCTTCTTTCCTCCCATTTCCCACCTCCTTTTCTCCCAGTTCCCACCTTCTTTTCTCCCAGTTTCCATGTCCTTCACATCGAGTTCCCTCCCCCTTTTCTCCCAGTTCCCACCTTCTTTTCTCCCAGTTTCCACCCTTCTTTCCTCCCAGTTCCCTCCCCCTTTTCTCCCAGTTCTCACCTCCTTTTCTCCCAGGTCTCACCTCCTTTTTTCCCAGTTCCTCCCCCCCCCTTTTCTCCCAGCTCTCTCCTCCTTTTCTCCTTGTTCTCACCTCCTTTTCTCCCAGTTCTCACCTCCTTTTCTCCCAGTTCTCACCTCCTTTTTTCCCACTTCCCACCCCTTTTCTCCCAGTTCTCACCTCCTTTTCTCCCACTTCCCACCCCTTTTTTCCCAGTTCTCACCTCCTTTTCTCCCAGTTCCCACCCCTTTTCTCCCAGTTCTCACCTCCTTTTCTCCCAGTTCCCACCCCTTTTCTCCCAGTTCCCACCCCCTTTCCCCCAATTCTCACCTCCTTTTTTCAATTCATGCCTCCTTTTCTCCCATTTCCTGCTCTCTTTTCTGTCAGGTTCCTGTCTCCCCCCTGATTATTCCCCTGACCATTGTCCTCATATTCCATGGCATGTTGGCTCCCCAGTCAAGTTTTTAAGAGGCTTTAATTTGTAACAGGGCTTCTCATTTGCTGTAGAACAAATTTCAAAATTGTATGTCCTCTTCAGGGCAAATTGCATGGAACAGCTTTAATCTACATAAATTTTTCTAAATAACATTAATTTCAGCTTGATTTTTTTTACATTCTGAGTAAGACAGGTTTATCTGTGCATCAATGATAATATTATATATACATAGTAAAACAATACTGGCAATGAACAGTTCTAAAATTTATGTTAACCTACAGTAAATATTTTGTCTTTTCTTTCTTTCTTTCTTTTTTAGGGCAGCACAATAAATATGAATGTAAACAACCCCATTTACAATGCATTTCGAAAACCTATAACTTCACCAAATGAAAGCTACAAGGCCTTAGGAATGACACTATTTGTTGGTAGGTTGTTATAACTAGTGAGATCTCATGTACAGGTGTGATAAATCCTTTAAGCTCCAATACTGACCAGTATCACCGGGTGGTGTTACTCTGTCAGTTTTTGGGTATTTTCCAGACCGTGGAATTATGTCCTTAGTGACTCTTGATGTAATGTCATATTCTCCTTTTGTTTCACAAGTATTTAAAAGGGAATTTGGAAGGAGAATTTAGCAGTTTATCAGAAGTCATTTAGGGCTTTTTTCCATGCACCCCTTCAATTGGAATTCTATTCTGTAGACAAAAGGTTTTCCTTAGACTATCAGTTCCTTTATTCTCATAACCTGTGAACCTGTCTGTCTTGTTTAATCTGAGGAGATGTTAGACACTGATCACTCTACCTTTATTTGACGATCAGGTGTTGGAGTTTGCCTCTTCTCACTCGGCTGTGGATTGTTGTTGGGTTTTCTTGACAAAAGGGCTGCACGCATTCTCAAGAAAGAAGATGGCCAGACAGGTTTGTCATTGTGTAGATTTTCATTTAATGTTTTGCATCCAAAATATCAAACAAGAGGGAAACAGCAAAGCAATTCTTCTAGATTCTAGATTCTAGATTCTAGATTCTGAATTCTACCAAGGAATGTAAAACACTGCTTTAGTGCTAAAATAAATAACTTTGATTTGAATGGTCACATTTAAAGATTTTCTGCACAGACTCAACTGTAAGCACCACTTCATACATTGCACACTGTACAGCTTAAAAAGCATGCGAAAGCACTGCTGATTGGCTTTCATGTAAATGGTCACACTCTAGAATTTCATCCACAGACTCAAAAGTTAAAACCACCTTGTACAGCATAATAAACAGCACCACAGGAAAGTACTGCTCAGTAGCTTTCATTTGTCAATGAATGGTCACACTTTAGGATTTCATCCACAGACTCAGAAGTTAGAACAGCATTCTGCAGCATAATAAACAGCACCACAGGAAAGTACTGCTCAATAGCTTTCATTTCAATGATCACACATGTACACTGCATTGAAGAGTTCACGCACAGACTGTCACTAAATTGGAAATGGAAAAAGTGGATGGAACAGTTGCATTTAGGAGGAAATATGCCATGTTTGCCAAGTAACGTTGCATGGGCTCAAAATTATAATAGCTGAGTAAAAACTGTGACCCCTGCCCTAACTGAAATTTCTCTTGTTTTGTCCAATGTGTATTAAGCAGCACCAGGGGAAAGTGCTTCTTACTCAGTGGCAGATCCAGGACTTTTGAAGGGGGTGGGGGGGGGGGGCTGACCTGACTGAATGATATCAGAACAAAATTGCCTCACTGATAGTTTTGTCCCTTTTCCTAATTTCAAACTTAAATGACCCCAGACAGGGGGGTGGCTAGCCACCCAATCCACCCCCCTGGATCCACCCCTGTCACTAGCTCTAATTATATGATTCCACAACGGAAAATCAGATAGAATAACTTGCATAACATACTGGTACACGCAATGGTAGATGTGAACCCAGTGTAGCAATTCAGATTATAGTAACAGATTTTTCCTCCTCACAGGGGAAGTTATACGTTTATCAGATGTGAAAGATTTCCCAGCAACTCTGTGGCTGATCTTTATCATCTGTGTTGCCTATTATGTGGCTATTTTCCCATTTATTGCACTTGGTCTGTAAGTGGACTTCCAGTTGTTCACTTGTTAAGTTACATTTACATTGTGTAATGATGATTATGCATGTCAGCAAACGTCTGATTGTGAAAATGCATTGGCATTTATTTATAAATAAGTTGGCTTATTTTGGGAAGCCACTCACAAAAGAAGACACTTATAACTGTGTGCTGTTGTTGTTTTTGTTGTTGTTGTTGTTGTTGTTGTTGTTTTATCATCATCATCCTCGTCATCACATCATCATCATCATGTTCATCGTCATTGTCATCACTGTTGTTTCAAAATGAAACACACACTCCCTTTTTTGATGGACATGTACAAAAAAACTACATGGAAAATAAGTTATGATAACTGATTTAAATGGTATTTTGAGATATTCACCTGGAAGAAAACATACATGAAAGAGTACACAACACACTCGTTGTGGGGGATCAAGGGCTTTGTCAGCCATAGACATTAGTTGTACATAAAGTCATGCCAAAAACAGTAACGCTTCTTTGGGAGAGGGAGCGTGGGTAAACAGTCATTTGTCATCACACTAAATTTGTTGCTATTAGTAAAATTTAATGTGACAAGAACAGATGTCACTATCCCTCACTCAACATTCTACATAATTAAAATGTCAATCCAACCAAAGCAAACCATCAGTTGTGCATAAAATTAATTATTAACATAAATATGAATTTGTAACAGTTATATACCATTGTTCCAACTGTTAGAGATGTCCGTGCTGGTATCTTTAGTTAACATTGTCCTTAAATATGTTCTGAGGATGTATTCAAAATAAGACAGAAACTCAGAAACAGTAATTGCAAATGTTCCTTTTTTCAGTGCATTTTTTCAAGCAAAGTTTGATCTCAGCCCACAAAGGGCTGGAGCAGTCAACAGGTAAGAAATCACCACAAAATGGCCAGACTTTAATGTGAAATTTCTGAATGCTCTTCAAGATGACAGCTTACTGTAAATAGACAACTATGATAACAATCTCACTCCAACAATCTCAATCTTACAAGGGTTTAGTCTAGAAACTGGCTCATGAGTGCCTATTACATGAAGGCTCCTTTCAGAAATTTTAGAAGACCTGTTTTTGCAAAAGAAAGAAAGCCCAAGATATCATGTGGTGTTTATAGTAATTAATCTTTGGAGGTATCATACTTCATAAGTTTCTCCAATATTAGATTACATTTTTGATAGAACTATACCCTGTTTGTAATGAAACAGCTGAAATGTGACTAGCAAATGGTCCTGTTTGAAAACTTATTCAGATGTCAAATCTTGTTACAAAAAAAATTCAGGACTCCAGGGCTAAATGTTGTGTCCTTTGACGTGCTGGAGTAATTTCACAAATGCTACACTCTTTGAAAAACCCTGTGTTACTGTGCTTCCCTATCTCATCCTTTCCATTGCTTGTTCATGGGTTCTCCCTGTACATGTCGGTAGTAAACAATAAAATTTGGTATTTTTAACACTGCTCATTCCTACCTTGTCCTATCCCATTCCCTAAATGGCCCGTTCCAGGGTTTTCCTTATCAGTTGGTAAAAAATAAGAGTTGGCATTTTTAACACCACTCATTACTACCTGCAACCTTTCCAGTCACCTGGCCAGAAAACAGTGTTATATGCTGCAGTTGAATTAGAGATAACTTCACTTTTCCTTTCTTGCACACCCCTTTTCCTTTATTGCGTGAGCACGTGTAATATCAGTCATGGTAACTTTTATTAGATTTGTGAAACTGAAGGAGTAAAATTTACTACAGTTGTTCTGAAGTCTTTCTATCTTCTTTGCAGTGTCGTGTTCATCATCTCAGCCTGTGCTTCTCCGTTCTTGGGATTCATGGTTGATAAAGTTGGCAAGAATGTCTTTTGGGGTGAGTATATGAAATATGCTTTAAGAGTTTATTTTATTCAACTCCCATTTTAATGGATGGCCTCAGCACTGTAATTAATGTGCTGTCCATACCATAGGTTCAGTCTCCAGCTGTGAGTGTCTCGATGCGCCCGCGATTCTCGCCACCTTCACGGCTGGGCGCACGGGTTTGGTTGCATGTCTGTGACGTCATTGCAATTTTAATAATTATGCAGACAATCCACATGTCATTTGCTCAAATGTTATCTGTCTTTTTTTTATCGTCTTGAAAAAAAGTGAAATGCGAAAGGTTTGCCTGAAACGTCCTCCTAAAAGTTTGAAATTTCGAGAGAAAGATGAAATCCCACGAAATTATGCCGCACATTCTGTCCCGCAAATTTCAGGGGGCTTGTCTCTGATTAGTCAGTCTAAACAATAACCAAACCCGTGCGCCCAGCTGTGAAGGTGGCGAGAATCGCGGGCGCATCGAGACACTCACGTCTGGAGACTGAGCCTATCCATACCACTGAGAGTCTGTGGAGGCATGATGATCTCACTCCCTTGAGTACCCAAGCTCAACCCTTAAAGCCCCAGTTGGATCAGCATCAAATTTCTCCTCATCATATCACTGCATTATAACACATAAAGGTCATGAGAATTGGGGAAATGGTCACCAAAAATGATTAGTCTTGATGTCTTGACAAGTTCTCCCAATTAGTACTCAATGAAACTTATGGAGACCAGTAAGGAGAATTTGTATAATGATACTGGGGCTTAAAGGGTTAAAAGGGGGAGGAATACAGTTGACTCGCAATAACTCAAACCTTCAAGGGAAATTATAAAAGGTGCGAGTTGTTGGGAGTTCGAGTTATTGAAGGTAGAATTATAAAGAAAATGACCTGAAGACCTGACCTGACTTCGAGTTAGCAGGAGGTTTGAGTTATTGAGGGTTCGAGTTACCGGGAGTCAACTGTACTAAAAAATCATTGCTCAGAAACTACTTAGAAGCTTTCATTTCAATGGTCACCATTAGGATTTCATCCAGAGACTCACAAGTTAGAGCAACCACATACACCATAACAAACAGCACCACAGGAAAGTACTGCTCAGTAGCTTTCATTTGAATGTCACACTTTAGGATTTCATCCACAGACTCAAAAGTTAGAATCACCTTGTACAGCATAATAAACAGCACCTCAGGAAAGTACTGCTCAGTAGCTTTCATTTGAATGGTCACACTCTAGGATTTCATCCACAGACTCAAAAGTTAGAATCACCTTGTACAGCATAATAAACAGCACCACAGGAAAGTACTGCTCAATAGCTTTGATGCGAATGTCACACTGGAGGATTTCATCCACAGGCTCAAAAGTTAGAACCACCTTGTACAACAAACATAATAAACAGCACCACAGGAAAGTACTGCTCAGTAGCTTTCATGCAAGTGGTCACACTTTAGGATTTCATCTACGGAACAAAAGTTAGAATCACCTTGTACAGCAGAATAAACAGCACCACAGGAAAGTACTGCTCAGTAGCTTTCATGCAAATGGTCACACTTTAGGATTTCATCTACGGAACAAAAGTTAGAATCACCTTGTACAGCAGAATAAACAGCACCACAGGAAAGTACTACTCAATAGCTTTCATGCGAATGTCGCATTGGAGGATTTCATCCACAGGCTCAAAAGTTAGAACCACCTTGTACAACGTAATACACAGTACCACAGGAAAGTACTGCTCAAAAGAATGGTCATGGTTAGCTCAAAAGCTGGAATCTTTTAGACACAGTTACGGTTCTGAATCTGGGTTTTAAGCAGGTTGAACTTTAGGTTGGTAAGGTTTTTTATAGATACAATGTGATGTACAAACGTTTAAAGCAAAGACCCGTGTTTTATCTTGCATGTTTTACTCTTTCAGTTATTATATCAGTGGCTGTTACACTCGGTTGTCACTGTATGATGGCCTTCACTTTTTGGGAACCATTTGTTGCTATGGTAGGTCTTACTTTTCTCACTTGCTGTGCTTTTCATTAACATGCAAATCCCCAAAGCCTCAATCACATTTTTTGGGGCCTCCAAATACTCTCGATTGTTATTCAGTCATGAAAAATTTATTAAGCCTGAGCAGTTATCATGCAAAGGCTGCAAGACGATTGGCAAAACAAAGATCATGTTTGAAAAAGCTATTCAGTTGCCAGGCCTCTCAACAACAAGAACATGTGCTTTGTAAATGGTTTGAACACAGGAGTCATATCATAAGTTGGTGAAGTATGACTGTGCGGGTGAATGTAGTCCTGAAAAGGACTGCCATTAAAAGATTGGCTACATAGGCATAGATGGAAGCACCTCACCACCAGCAGTATCTCAACATAGCACTGTACCCCATAGTCTTTAAGACTGATGTTTGCCTAGTACCACATGTAACCTTACAATGTTGTGTTCTAGAGTACTTGCTATATGCAATAAGTGTTGTATTTTAAATTGCAGAGTATACTGGGTGTGGCCTACTCTATGCTGGCATGTGCTCTATGGCCTCTTGTAGCTCTGGTTGTACCAGAAAACCAGCTGGGTACTGCTTATGGATTGTAAGTACGCCACATGTCAGCCAGCAGATACTGGCATGTCACATATTACTTCCACACAAACGTCTAATCAACTGAGTACTAACTTCCATTCTGAACGGTGTAATGTTTGAAGGGCTGCATGTCGTATTTTTGTCCCTCGCACAAAGTTTATGGTTAACTTTTGGCAACTTTTTGGTGGCTTCCATTTCAAATGACCAGCATCATTATTAAAATTCTTCTTACTGGTCGTCATACATTTTGTTGGGTACTAGTTTCATGTAGGAGAACTTGTTGAAACATCAAGACAATTCATTTTTGGTGATCATTTTCCTAATTCTCATGACCTGAATTTGTTTTAATGCACTGATATGATGAGGAGAAATTAGATGCTGATCACTATTGGGACTTAAAGAGTTAAAGCACTAGGAGAAGAGAAGTCCTGAACGTAGATAGGAAACTTGTCAACCCCGCCTCTCACAGTTCTCTTATTTTAACTGGATGTCAGAAAGTTATCGAAAACTTATAAATACCTTTGTACTTAAAGATGTCTTTCACACACTAATCCGTCCACATCCACAAAATTAGAACCACCTTGTACAGCATAAGAAACAGTACCACAGTAAAGTACTGCTCAGTAGCTTTCATTTGAATGGTCACACTTTAGGATTTTATCCACAGACTCAAAAAATAGAATCACCTTGTACAGCATAATAAACAGCACCACAGTAAAGTACTGCTCAGTAGCTTTCATTTGAATGGTCACACTTTAGGATTTTATCCACAGACTCAAAAAATAGAATCACCTTGTACAGCATAATAAACAGCACCACAGTAAAGTACTGCTCAGTAGCTTTCATTTGAATGGTCACACTTTAGGATTTCATCCACAGACTCAAAAGTTAGAATCACCTTGTACAGCACAATAAACAGCACCACAGTAAAGTACTGCTCAGTAACTTTCATTTGAATGGTCACGCTTAAAATGTCATTAAGGTGGCTCCATAGAGTTTCTACAAAAGTGACTATATGAACTGGCAAGACTTGCAAAAGAAGCCCTAGTTCTGTTGTCTTGCAATCTTTGTTCCTGGATTTTACCAGTGAAGTTACCAACATAATTACCCTTATTTTTCAGGTTTTGCTTCTTAGGCATAGGCCGTTGTCATGGCAACAAAGCAACTAAAAGATGACAGATATTTGCCATTAATTCATCTTTTTCCTTAAATATTTTGATTTTCCCTCGGTGAAATTTTTTTAAACTTTCCTATTTTGTGAAAATGATTCTGACTAACATTTTGAAGGGGAAAAAATATGGGGTCGTTCAGACGGATTCACTGATATCACGTGATTTCTTATTTTTAACCATTAAACTGGATTGCTCTGACAGAATTTTTCCAAAAAATAATATGTGAAAGGTAGCGTTATTATCTCAAAATGTGCAAAATTTTAAAAAAATTCACCGAAGGAAACGCGAGAAAAATTACTGTTAACTTTGCTTTTTTTGGCTATGCTGACGTCATAAAAATCAGGAAAAACCTACGATTTTATGTGAGCGCGCGTAGATTACTACAACTCGCATCATCAGCGCGTGCGCGGTCATAACACTATAGGGAGCCACCTTAAGACTCAAAATAGGACACCTCAACGGTACCATGTCGAGATATACTCATCTATAGCTTTCCTTTGATTTGTAACAAAGTAGGATTTAATGCATGTACTTGTACTTTCTTGCAGCATGCAGTCTATTCAGAACCTGGGACTGGCTACTATTTCACAAGTTGCGGGAATCATTGTTGACAAAAAGGGTTATTTAGTACTGGAAGTGTTTTTCTGTGCATGGCTTTGTGGTGAGTATGTCTTTTGAGAGTCGCTCTTGTGTCTACCGTGTTAAATCTAACCTATGCACTTGCTCTACTATTGACTGCTACATTCATATAACACTTATGCTATATTTATGCCGTATTCAGGTCATCTTTCATGTTTGCTCAGATTTTCTTCTTTCTTTCATATGGACTTTGGGTTTTAAGTGCGGCACATTATGCACATTTTGGATTTTAAGTGCGGCAATCACTTTCGACCAGTGTTGCAGTTGTTTGAATTGTGAATTACTCTTCAGTTCATTGGTTAAGGTAGAGTGAAATAAACGTTTTATTTTTCTTTTGTTACAGTCGCATTAATTGCCAGCATATTATTGTACTTAGTGGATGCTGCCAAAGGTAAGCTGAGCATTTTTTTTTTTTTTGGAACCAGGGCCATGTAGTCATTAGAAACCAAGTTTGCCGTAGAATAATAAAGTTATAAGTACAATGTAACACAGATCCAACTTAAAGCCAATTTAAAGTGCACTACAACCTAAAGTTCGACTTGGAATTGAGACGATTTCCGCTCAACGTTCGAGCAGTAGGTGCAAGATTTAAGTTACCAAAAAAATACTTGCAGCACAGTCACATTTTGAGAACAGATAAGAAGAACTTATCGATACTTTTGCTCCCAGGCTGACCCCGCGAGAGACAATTGGATTTGAAGTTATCCATATTTCAATTAAAAAGACGCTTCATATCAGTTCAAAACAAAATGGCGCCCGTTTTTAGCATATTTTTACGAGATTTGACATTAATTTTCTCGAAAATGCTTGAGAATTCCATTGCGGGGTCACTTGGAGAAGTGAACTAAAGTGAGATGTTCAAATAGCATTGAAAATGTTACCGTGCTATGAGAAGTTTTTTAGTAAATATTTTGTGTACTTATTGCTCGAACGTTGAGCAGAATCCGTCTTAAGTTCAACTTATTTTTCGCTGTCCTAGTGGCCCTGGTTATGGCAGTTGATCTTTGTGTATACATTGGAATCCCAATATATAAACGTACCCCCACATAATGAATACCCCGGTGTGACAAACCATATTCTCCAGCCCAGTATTCACAAAATGTATGCAAAAGAACCCCGATAAAACAAACCCCGGTTAAGGACGGGACTCCTTTTGTTACTGCGCATACGTTCTGCGCATCTCGGGATATTCGGGTTTCGTAAGGAATTTGCCCATTAATACAACAATATTTTTGCGCGGTTTATGTCTATGTGGAAAAAGCAGATCTGAGCAAGGGCTATCAGAATCCAAAAAGAAAATTGGGGGTAACCACGCATTTTTCAGAGATAATTGAGCTAAAATTTGGAAAGAAATTGCCCTACGTTCTTTGTATGTTAACGCTTTTTTAGAATTATGGTTGCTTAATTGTCTCTGAAAAATGCGTGGTTACCCACATTTTTCTTTTTAGATTCCAGTAACCCTTGCTAAGATCTGCTTTTTCCCCATAGTCATAACCTTTGTAAAAATACATCTGTATTGAGTGAATGAATGAATAACTTTATTAAAGTGTCAGGGTGGGTATTTAGCTTGTGACAGCTAATTGGGGACACTCTACTACTTAAAATAAATTAAAATTTACAATATACATTTAAAAATTACAAAATTTTACAATATTAAAATTAGGGGGAATGAATAAGAATAGGAATAGGTGGCTTAAAAAACGGGTTCTAGACTCACAGGAGGAGGCACCGTCCTTAAAGTGAACACAATTTGTTAGTCTCTTGGCCCTTCAATACGTGTATATCGGGGTTCCACTGTATGTAAAATATGAAAAAATGTAGCTTCATAAAAAGTGGATGTGTCCTTAGCTATCCCAGCTTCTTTATGTTACAATTTATTCACCAAAATAATAGGAAAAAATTATTAAATTGAGAGTGATGTGGTTAAAAGCCCCAACTGGCAGACAGCAGCCAGCTAGCTTCATAGGCTTTTCTTTAGCATGTCACCTTAAACCAAGTTGTACCTCTAAATCGGCCCTTAAGATACTTGAGTTTCTCGACCACAACAAAGATGACATGCCCAGTTTGACGAGCAGCTGTGTAAGAGAGGTCATTGCGTCTTTACTTTCATCTGTTACAGGAACTGGCCTCAACCTTTCCACTCTAGAAAGAAAGAAGTTAGCGGCTGAGAGTAGAGTAACACTGTAAGTAAGGAAAGGGTTGAAAGAAGGGGTCAAACTGCGTGCTAGAACAATGTGCCCTTCCCCCCCATTATTCCCCATTCCATAGTTGAATAGCCTCTCGTCATTCAGAACAAAAAACCTGAAAACAAAGATTCAAACCTCCCTGTGCTTGTTTTATTAGCCATGCAAGCTTTTTGCTAACATTAAAATGTCTCTTTAATATCAAATTTTTAGTCCAAAAAAGTTTGTCAATGTGGTTTGTCAGATAGGTGGTGTGTTGTGACCCCCCTCCCCCCCTCCACTGCCCGTCAAAAGGTGGGTCTCGCTAAGTACACATGTTATGAGCACTTCCCTTGGTTACAAAGTATAAATTTCTTATAGGCTTTTTCCTAAGTTGGTTAGATCCATTGGGTGGTGACAGAACGCCATATGCCTTGTCACACTTAACAGTAACTAAGTAGGAGACGGTCAGTGATATCACCTTACTGTTCGGAAAGAGAACGGATATAGTCCACATTCACTTGTGAGTTGAGTGGATCAGATGGCCGGTGAGATCATGAGTGGATTGATAGAGTGTACTATTTTCACCTAATAATGATAATAGCAATAATAGCACTAATTATAGTAATAATAATGATAATCATTATCATAATCATAATCATAACAATAGTAATTGATATACTGACGTCCAGTCGCATTCTCAGTAGAGTTGTAAAGCACCTTTGAACATATAAACTTGAAGTTTGTACTTAGTAAATCCATAACTACTAAAGGTCTTCATGAGTTTGCTTGACAAACGTTTATTCTTAATAGCACACAACTCCCTAGACTGACAAGTTTATCTCACTTTCACTACACCCAACTTCCTTTTCAGAATATCTTCGGGAGAAGAAGAATCTCGTAAGCGAGACTATGGCGTCAGTCCAATAACTCCTCGGTCAGCAGCTCAGCTTCGCTTACGCTTTTTGTCACGTGTTGGACAACAGGTGGGTGAGAAACTTGCGGAAAAACGTATTTGTTTTGTGAATTTAGGAACTTTCTCAAACGCTTCCTTTCATTAACTCGTCAAGCCCTAACAGTGACGAAAATGAAATTTCTCTTAGTTTACATCATCACTACAATTCAAATATTCAAGTGATGAGTATAAAGGAAGTGGTCATTAAGGATGAGATGTCTTGATATTTAGACAAATTCTCCTTACTAGTTCATAAGAAATGTATAGAGAAGAGTAAAGAGAATATGCATTTTCAAACTCCCCCGCCATCTCATACTGAAAACCTTTTCTTTGGTTAATGTTGTGCGCTTTCTCTAACACTTTTTCTTTCCCGTGCGTGTCTGAGGTATCGGGAGTTTTCTACACTTAATTCTTTGCGGTACCGTGGTCCTAAGATGAGGTGAAACGTCTTAGCATTGCTGTAACTTATTAGTCCAGGAAAGATATCGCGATAAAGTACCGCGGGGTCAAAATGCTTGCAACAGAATTTTTCTTTTCACAAACTTTTTATTCAAGGGCTCCAAGTAAAAATACTAAAAGTCAACAAAAATCAACTCATGCGGAATACGAAAAAATCCAAGTTTTGTTTTTCCATCATTTCTCCCTGTAGACGCCATGTTTTTATGCAGATTAGCTGTATTACAAGTATGTTTTACAGCAAAAAATTCATTTTCAGGCGCACTAGACTGACAATCAAAGTACATTTCATAGAACGAGGGGATCGAACGGCTTATGCTGAACTACTGGATAACCGTTAGTTTCCATAATATTATTGCATACTGAATAACTGTAGTTCCCTTTAAAATATGATTCGCTTCTGCAGTGCATTAATATCTGCAGCAACATATAAAATCGTGAAATCTAAAGTAACGAAAGTAATAATAAAAATGTAATCAAGAAGTGTGACCAAGTTAACAAAAAAGGGTGACATGTCATGTCGATGGTGTCTATGCTACAACGATCTCCAGTTGCAGTAGCTTCAACCAGCTGTGAGAGATTTTACGTTCCGCGCAACAAGCCGAGGATATGCCTGGATATCCGCAAGAAGACATTATTACCCTTCGCAATAAAGGCAGTGTTACTGTTAGCCGAAAAAGCGAAGAAGGGGCATGCAGTGACGTACGCACTCAGGAAGGACAATATGTCTAGAGGGAATGCAGGAATAAAATGGGGCGTTACCCATCACATCCAAGCTGCAAGAAGTAAGGTTCAAATCAACGCCTCATTTTCCATTCAAGCTAAAACTAAAATACGGATGTAAAATAGGGGTTCTAACGTGTTCCAGTGAAAAGCACAGCGTTTGATACAACAATAAAACTAGTCTACGGGGAACGTAATACCGTGGAATGAGAACGTGTGTGCGAAAATGCGGTTTATACCATCAGTGCAGTAAAAAACTTAGAACTGGTAGAGGTATTTCACAGCACTCAAACGTGAACTGTTCTGAGTCTGAAGAAAGGGGAAAAAACTCGAGAAATCTCAAGCAAACTTAGATAGATAGATTAAGAAAAATTAAGTTACCTACCGAAATAGCTTATATTTGCCATAATGATGGAGGGGGCGGCGGTTAGATTGAAGATGCGCTGGTTTACTTCAAACTTTAATTTCTGACTCACGGCAACTGCTTTAAAACATTTAGAGATGTAGCACTAACTACTTGACTGGGAAGTAAATTCCGCATTCTAATGCATCTTGGAAAAAACGAGTAACTGAAATCTAATACACTGATGTGCAATTGTTGTAAACTGTAAATGTGGCGTCGAAGAGATGTAGTATTACCCAAGCCAGATTTACAGTTAGGAAGCGTACATGGAACTAGGCCACTGTAAAACTTATAAAATGAAACAGATTGATTATATAATCGCCTGACTCCTAGTGCTTCCCAGCCCAGGGAAAGAACTAGTTCAGATGAACTAACACTGTAATTATTGTAGCTGTTGCAAACGAATCTTGCTGCGTTCTTCTGCACCTGCTCCAGCTACGACATCTCGGTACAAGTGGAGGTAAGGCTGCTCAGGCTGCAAAAGCGTACTTCAGGGAGCTCCCGACGAAAGAAAAGTAGGTACTTTCTTTAACAGAAGGGTTGCAGAGCTTCAGAGACTTAGGTATTACGACCAGTTTTCCGTTTGCTGTGGCAATGACCCTGCTGCACTGGTGCATCAGCCCCCAAAGAAAAGACCCACTACAGTGAATCCCCAGATA
Source organism: Siderastrea radians (assembly GCA_964017195.1). NCBI lineage: Eukaryota > Metazoa > Cnidaria > Anthozoa > Scleractinia > Rhizangiidae > Siderastrea > Siderastrea radians. Next base: position 38,886,232 of record OZ024895.1, read on the forward strand.
ATCCTATTCAGAAAGCTGGGTCAAGGGCCCTGTCTCGGCCATGTAAGAAAATTGGAATGCCTGCTTTCCAAATACGAAAACGTCTCTTTCTGCCTTGTCGCAAAATATTGCAAAGAAAACGACGATGAGCACATAACAGTTACTAAACTAACCAAATACATATAGGAAACTGGTTAAATGCAGAAACCGTATAACAGTATCAATTTAGAAGGCAAGGCAAACATTGTGACATGGAGATACATTGCTTCCTCCATATTATATCACTTACATGACAACTATCAGCTGCCAAAGTGTAGTGGCGGTGGACATGTTTCAAGGAGAATTATCCAAACTGCTAGTACAATGGACTCGATTATTTAATTGAATGTCCCACTACTGAACTGGCAGTGACCTGTTTACTAGACAGCCCAAAGCTCCTTCTACAAATCCTGTTTGTAGGAAGAACAACTTCTCGGGGACATTATACTGTTCAAGCTACAATGCCAAGAGGTTGTGTTGTGGGCTGCTGTGAGTGTGTCCTTCAAAACTCAAAAACTTTTTTGAAGAGCTTTGTCAAAAACGGTCCATAATCGAACCAAAGTGAATGCCTTACTGTAACATATACTTTAAGGGGGGAATATGGGTGAATTGCTAGGAAATGGGATAAGATTAAAAAAATAATAATAATAAAAGAGGGATAAATTTTTTGTACACACCCCCAGACAGGCCACCTCCACGCAGGAACACTCGGGCTCGTTTGTTGCCCGTTTTGGTGTCCATCTATTAATTATTAACTTTAAATTTAATTTTAGCTCACCTTTAATTCTTTACAGTTTTCTTTTTTTTTTTAATTCATCAATTCCGCTCCCCCTTATTCTTCTTTACTTTTACTTTAAAAATAGCGAAAAAATTCCCTCAGATTCATGGGAGCTCGCACTATGATCCGATGATAGCAATTTTGGATTGAATGAAATCTCACAGAGATAATTAAGAAAAAAGGCTTAAACGGTTCCAGGGGAAAAAGGCGTCTAGGTATGTTGCCCCCTCAAGGGTTAATTTCACCAATTTTAGAGTTGATTGTACCCAAAAAATGCAGAGTTTCACTGCTAAGCTTTTATGAGCGGCTAAGTAGCATAAAAACACGGCGCTCATCAACCTGTTGATATTTTTTGGTATTTCGCCTGGGTTGATTTTTGTTGACTTTTAGTATGTCAATGTGAGTGCCTCAAAAGTCAGTACTGTGAAAAGAAAAATTCTGTTGCAAGCACTTTGACCTCCTGGCGTGACCTTACTGGACTACATTTGTTGATCCAACAAAGGTGGAACGTTTGGTTTCCTAGGTTGGGTATTGTTGGACCCAAGTTTTTTGTTGACTGAATGTTGGCGAGATGTTGGACGACGTTTTCTGTTGTCGGCACGTCCAAAATTGCCATCCAATAAATGACATCATGATGTTCAACATTGTTGAAAAAATCTGCCAATATTGTTGAAACATTGCCGTCCAACAAACGACACATGTACAACATTGTTGGCCAATATCGTTGAAAAGCTTTGCCGAGGCTTTTACCTGTAATAAGCGTGTCTGACTTTCTGTGAGGTTTGGTGGTTCTAGCCTGTTCTCTGACGTCGTGTTGTTTTCCTTCACAAAACATTTCGTTCATTCTGTCTTTCTCTAACCAGGTGTATAAATGGTTACGGTGCAAACCATGAGTCTAACAATAACCCTGCAGTGAACGAACAGCCGATGGGGTTGGGTAATAACTCTAGTTATTTCATACTTCAGAAACCGGGTGAAGCTCCGTTCTTGTGCATGATCTGTGGCGCCTGTCAGGCTCGACGTTAAAAACCTCTGATTTGCAGTGGCGACACAAGCACAACAATCCATCTAAACACCCAGGCCCAAGCACAAGGCAAAAGTGCTTTGATCATCGTGTTTGCGATTCTAAGTTTTCTGGACTGTTGTGCTTGTGCTTGTGCTTGAGCTTGCATCCCTAGTGTAAAAACCAGGCTAAACCAAACGCCTCATTTCTTTTATTTTCCAACAGTACTTTCAGCTCCCCGAGACCTACAGAGCATCTGCGTTGGCCTATCCTCATGTGCTGAAATAATCTCAAACTTGCTGCCGCACGTGGATTTCCTGCTGGCTTCATACAATTTCTCCTCACAGACCTTGTGGTACTACACAGAGTCACCGTTGGGAGAATTTGATAATTAATGTTAAGAGTTCAGTGATCAATAACGTTAAGCTATTGATACTCTCCAGAGAGCACGGTTGTTCAAAAGTCGATTAACGCTAATTTAAAGCTATAGGAGCAGAGTGAAGCACATTATCATTGTGAAATCTTTATAGAATTGTTTTTTAACTAGCGTCAAGGTTAAAGCTATTCCTGTTGTAGCTACATCGGCCTTGGAACAACGTGACCCAGAATTGTGTTGATATTCGGAGAAGAAGGCAAATGCTGCTCGGTGATGGGATAAAAGAGTTAATTTTATGTTTACACTTATAGTTTAGCCATATTACTCATGGTTGTGAAAATGACAAATGAAGCTATTCATAGGGTAATAGCACTCTTTCGTTGTAAAATACTGAATTTGAGCGCTGGGCTTGGCTCAGCCATCGTCATGGTTCCTTCACCCGCCGAGTGTTGGATAGGGCACGTAAACCCCGATACCCGATAAAATGAATCTTATTCCCCCCCCCCCCCCCCCTTGAACGTAACGTTTGTTGCCTGCAATGCCGTCGCTGAAGTAGAATCGTAAAGTAGAGATCAGCACACTTTGCAAGGGGAGGGGGGGAGGGTAGAGCTTCTATTTGGAAAGCCCTTTTTTGTGAGTCCTTTACCGACAGACGCCGGGAACTGGCCGGTTATAAGCAGACCACATCAGTTTAGGGCTTACAACCGCGAATTTACTGTATTTGATCAAAATAGATAAGACAGCGATCTTGGAAGTTGTGCACCTGATTTTGAGCAGCTGCTAATGACGTAAGGAAAGAATCAACACTTTAACTTTATTAAACTAAGCCTTTTTCTTCTTTGGTCAACTTTTTCTTTTAAATGGCTCTTATTTGTATTTTATTGTTGAATGGTACAGTTCGGATCGTAATTTGAATGAGCACAAGTACGCCTCTGTGTACCATATTTTTTCGGTGCCTTTTTTGCAGCTGCTTAACATTGCTTCACAACTGCGAAGATTACTCCCTTATTAAAAAGAAAAAATTATCACAGCTTAAATTGAAAACATAGGAAGTTTTAAGATTTAGACACAGTGGGAAAAAAGCGTCGAAGATCGAGTCACGAAAAAATTCCATTTTGCAAAATTTGCGGTGAAAATAACTTCATAAAATGAAAGGACTGCTCAGTAGCTTTCACGTGAGTGGTTACACTTTAGAATTTCATCCATGGACTCAAAAGTTAGATCAGCTTTGTACATCATAATAAACAGCATCACAGTTTAGGATTTTATCCACAGACTCAAAAGTTAGAACCACCTTGTACAGCATAATAAACTGCACCACAGGAAATTACTGCTCAGTAGCTTTCATTTGAATGGACACACTTTAGAATTTCATTCACAGACTCGGACATTAAAGTAAAGAACGACGTTTCATGAGTTGAGGTTTGTCTTCGAAAGTGCTAAGGTTAATAGTGTAATTATTTGGGGACAAATAAAATAATATAAACAAATTGAGACAAACTTTGGAACGCTGTTAATATAAGAAGTGAAGTTTTGCAGTTTGTCGTATTTCTGCAGATAAATATTTTCACTTCCTGTCTTTTTTGCCTGCATGTGAATATTTTGCTGGGTGGTTTTTGCTAAAAAATGTCTCTGCATCCAGCTTTTGGTGGTTATGAATAAAACATTTTTCTAATTACTTTTAAACGTTGTTACCCGTGTTGACTTTCGTATTGATGTCTCTGCTTTGTTTCACGTGCGACGTTAAGGATATGCGCAGGTAGGCACTGGCGCTAAACAGGTACGAATGACGCGTTGCGTGCATGCGCAAAACAAGCTCAAGGAAAGGAAATCTCACTTGTTTTTGCAGTAATACTTGCGTCGTTGCGTCCTCTTCAAAATCAGCACAACACAAGCGCTAAATGCAATCACAAGTTTAAGTGCAATGACTGAAGGTTTCAGAGTGGTTTTCAATTGAGTGTGGAAAGAAGCGTTGTGTTTGCTTTCGTTTTGCTTACCTACGCTCTCTGATTGGTTAAAAAATCTCGGGGCATTTTCTCAACCAATCAGACGTCAAACCAAAACCTGCTCGCAAGCGTTTTCCCGCGCTTGACGCTAATTGTATTTGCTTCGATTTATGATTGGTTCATTTTATGTTTTGTTCCTGTTGTGATTGGTTAGAGTAATTATTTGGTTTTGGTTTTACGAAACTCATTTGAAAACCGCTCACAAAGCGCTGTCCTGAGCATGTCATATTGTTGCCTGTTCGTTATGTTTACGCATGCGTCAAACGTGTAAATCGGAAATAAAAATATAATTCTTACACGGGTACACGGATACACGGGCAAAGCGTTTCTACCAATAAGCGTATAATTGTCGAGTTTTCGGCCAATCGTGGCATTCTATTGCCAATCATGTATCGGCTCACGTGCTTTTCTGCGCATGGAACTTTTGTTGTTGATGTTGTTGTTTCGAATTCTGATTGGTTTTATTCAAATGACCACCAACAACGTTTAGGCAACGTTACACTCGTTAATAGCCCCCTTACCCAAAGTGGTTGCTATGTGATCATTCGTTCGTGGAAAACGCGAACTGGAGCAGTTGGAGTAGACATTTACAACTACAATCGGAAAACAACGCTATTTTCGTTGTCATTGCCAAATAAATCGAAAGAAATTATTCTGTCACAGGTCTTTCAGTTTCGCGTTTTCTAACAGAACACGGTGAGTGTCTACTCAAAACTCAGCTCAGCTGCAAAAATGTTGTAGACAACGATTAGCATTGAAACTGGTAATCTACCAGAAAACCTGAACATTCTATTAACCTGTAAGGAATCCATTAAAGATTTCCTTCTTATTAACCGACAAGAGGGCACATTTCAATCGCCCACCGTCAAAACAGCCCCTCATTAGACTTCAAATCTCGCTCGCTCGCGCTCGCTATTTTCGCTTCGTTCAGCACGGATTTTAGAGCAAAAAAGAGACTGCTCGCAGTCTACCTCCTCGTAATAAACACCGACAGTAAACATACATTATTAAGAAATCATTTCGTCATTAGGATAACAAGCAAACTCATTTGTCTATAAACAGACAAAACCACAACCAGGAAGCGGGCGATACGGCTTTTATTAACCTCTCTTGAATTAGGGCGGTTTGTCACAGATTATTGAGCTTTTGTTGGAGCGGGAGATCTTAGAAATTGGCGACGTAGCTTTGTTCTCACCGACAGCTGTGAAGAAAGCAATTCTCAATGAACCTACTTCTCTCCGATAAATGTCGGAACTATTTGCAACGGCGAAAAGCGGTCTAATTTTCTTCCTCATCAACCAACGAAAAGACAAATTGTTGGCATGGCCAAAAGCGGGGGATGGTGTTGTACAGGAAATCAAAACAGGTTATTTATAGTTTCAAGTGTTTTTCATTTTGTTGATGCTTTAGTTAAGTGATTCTGTCAAATAAAAACTCGCTGGCCTTAACTTGATTGAGTAAACAAAGCCACAAGAAACCGAAGACCGAACAGAAACTGCTTACAACTGCCAAAAAAAAAACTTTATTTCTAAAACTAACTCATCCCTGATTAATGCAGCGATTTTAAAATAAACTTGCCGCGGATCAAGCAACGCTAGAAACGGGGACCTTTTCTTGTGTTTTAGCCCGTTCGTTTGCTTCGAGAAAACGTAAATTCAAAATCAGAAAATTCAAAAATATATATCAAAAAAATCGTAAATCATAATCTATACTGGGCTTACACGTTTACACACTACTGTCAATTTGGCGGGTGGAATCTTTTAGCTGATAATTGCGGCAGAAACTCGGAGGTGATTAAATTGATTGAATGAAATTAAAAAGGAAACCATCAACAGACAAAACGTTATTTTTGGATCATAGAAGAATTCCCGCCATGGTCCCTTTCCTTTAGAAGACTTTCAAGCCAGAAATCCACAATTAACGTTTTAACTGAATAAAATAAAAGACATAGCAGCGCTATTTACTGTTCAACGCTAAATTTTGGCATGCTCTCATTAGTCGAAATCGCTCACGTGACGCGATACTGTCTCTCCCGCATAGTGCCCGTTTTTGGCAATTTTCGCTCAAAATTTAGCGTTGTACAATAAAAATTTGTAGAGTCCGTTTGTCTCATGCCCTATGTGGGATAGGTTCCCTCGGAAATTTGTTGTTCAAACTTCATATAAGCCCTCAAACTACGTTCACGGACTAATATTTGCTGTGAAATCAAATTTTCTCGGGCAACCTATCACACAATAGTGCCTTCGACAGAAGAATTAACTCTATTGTCGGTAATGCAACTTTCATTTTATATTAGTGGTACACTTTCAACCTGATTTTAATCAGGCTTAAACCTTTTTACTGTAACTTGCTGCTTGAGTTATCATAAAATTTTCCCTTATACCTTTGTTCACGTTACGTGTCAGCTATTTTAGCGTTTTCATGAAGGTTTTCTGATGACTTTCTCGTAAAACCAGCCAACGTTATTACCTTTCAAGGCGGCCAATCACGACAAGAGCGACAAACATGATCAGAGAACTGTGCGCATGCGACCCGTGGCAGGTGTACCCAGAACTACGACGAAAGACACATACGTAACAGTTACGTATGTTCGTTAGGGTTTTCGCTCCCAGTTGGTTCTGAGAGCAAACAGAGTTTGGCACCAGAGAACGACTCTCTGAACATAATTCCGCTTTCAGTTGATTTCTTCATTGGCAGCTTTCCTTCAATTCTGTTTGGATGTTTTATTTCTATGAAAGTACGCCGGAATTAAGTGAATTCAACTGACATGGTCTCACTTGTTCGCACCTTATCATCAACAAGGCTGTTGTAAATCTTGGCCTGTAAACGCCAAGCCACCCATGATCTAACTAACCGATATCAACAGTAGGCTGTGAAAGTTATCGACAAAAAAATTGCCTTTATCTACCGAATGCAAGAAGACAGTGTCGGCTGCCTCAATAGCCGGTGAAAAGATACCCTCTCTTAGGCCGCCGCCGAGGGCTAAGCCGACGAACTTGGACCGGACGTCCGATAAAACGGACAAGGAGAGATCAATCACGTATCTTTAAAAGAGGGCCGTCTTAACTTTTAATCGCTCGCTGATTTTCAAGTCTTTTCATTATGGCTATATCAATTCGTGCGGTTAGCCTCCCACGCAATCCAAACACTCGCACAACTGTCGCGCTTTTCATGCGCGTTGGACACGTTCCACCCACGTTGCAACGGTTGGCTAAAAAACCCTCCAAGATGTAAACCTTTTCCTTTGACGAGCTAACTACATTAACCATGTCACCTTAAACAAGTAAATAAGGAATTACTTGAACAGAAATAGCTTTGTTTATTTGCTAACATGTTGCGTGGTTTGCTTGTATTATTGACGGCACACGGCATAGCTACAATAGCTAACCACCTTTTTCCCGCCCTCGATGTTGCGTCAAAGCAGGATCCCTGTTCGTGATCGGACTAAATCACTTTTACTTTTCGAAACTACCGTTGTTTATGACATTCTCAAGGTGGTTCTAACTTTTGAGTCTTTGAAGGAAAGCTGTTATCTTGAACAGTACTTCATCACCGCTGTGGTGTCGTTTATTATGCTGCGTTCTCTCTGAAGGTGGGTCTGTGTATGAAATCTCTTACAATTGTTCGCAACTCAAATTGAAAGATATCGAGCACTTTCTTGAGGTGCGTAGGTTGTACAAAATGGTCCTAGCTTTTGACTCTACGGTATTCTTAAGGTAGGTCCCTTTGGTTGTTCTAACTTTTGAGTCTGTGGATAAAATCCTTCACGGTGGTTATTCTGAAATGAACGCAAATGAGCAGTACTTTCCTGTGTTTGTCCCTTTCTCAATATCACGCACAACATTGAACGGAATTGTCGAAGGAATAAAGGAAGTTTTCCCAACGATGTTTATCGAATCAGATACTGAATTCAGTACATTATGACCTCTTTTTTCCACGTCAATGTGAAGTCAACATAAACCTCTCATCGGAACTCTACGTAAAAAACACGCACCGGAGTTCCTTGTTTTAAGTGATTGAACGTGAGCAAACAAACTCTGTTATGTTTGGAGACCTTTGGCGTCATATGATCCTGAATTCATTTGAGTTCTTTTGCGGAAGAAAATACTTAAGATACCCCGGCCCAGTAATAAGCGCGTTTTTTAAAACGAAACGGGGTCATTAAATTGGCAACATTGCCAATTTAATGACCCCTTTTTGTCAAATCCTTTTCGTGGTCACGGGCGTCAAGGAAAGATTATCTTACGTCTGTATTACGTATGATTCTTTTCTTCAACATGCATTTTCTATTTTCCAATCGATTGTGATTTGAATCTCATTGTTATTTTAGAGTAATTTATGGAAGTTAACGGAATATTAAAAGCGATCTTGCGTCACTATTCGTGGGATAACACTTGTGACGTCATCACAAAACCGGAAGCACAATTTGTGTCGCCACTTCCTGTTTCAGTCTCGAAACAGGACAAATAAGAGGAGTTGAAACATTTCATTCGCTAGCGATGCTTGCATCGTCTTTCAAGCAGTTTTGATGATTAAGTGAAAAAAAATACTCCTGCCTCCTGTTCTTTCCAACTCCTACTCTTAAATATAGACACCAAAGTAAAGTTTTCCTCATAAAGGGAGTCAATAGTACTGTATCACTTAGCCTGCTACTGTATCCAGTCTCCATTCTGCAATTCTTGTCTTCGTTTAGTAACATAACATTAGAGTGCTAGCTATATTGCCTTTCAAGACTGCAAAAAAGCTATTTTCACGCGTTGCCTCTAAAGAAAAATAAAATAACAGCCGTCACGACAGGAATTAAGTTCTGCTTGGTGGCTTCTAATAACTATTAACCTTTTCTCGCACACAAACGCCCTATCTCATGTTAACGGAATCGATGTGTGAAATATTGAGAAAATAAAAAAAGGTAGGAATGTACTGCCCTGTGGTTTTCCCTGGACGATCAAACTTGAATATTCTATCCACAGACTCAAAAATTACAACCACTTTAACTGATTCTTTTAGATAATTATTTGAACTTAATACAATTAAAATTTGACTCGAAACTTGGGAATGCATTACGTGTTCGAGGAGGAATGACACTGCAAGTGACATACAGGAACAGACTGTCAATCATGCGAGAACAATAAACAAGTGGAGTTACGAGGTAAATAGTCACTGGTAAATAATATAAGCTTGATTTGTTTATTCGCGCAATTCTCCACGCTTGAGCGCGCGCTCTTTGAGCAGCATACCATTACAGAAGGAGCAAGAACCAGGCCTCTTGCCGATCGCTCGCGCTCACAGCTCAAAATGTCCGCTTTTATCCACAGTTTCTGCCTTCTTGCTGAGAAAAACCTTACATCTGAGGAATAATTCCCCCGTAGGATCGATGTGTGGTACTATACGCGAGCAGTATAGAGAGAGTTCCAAGTTTTAGCGCCGTCTGTTGTCAGTTTACTATGGCTAGCAGTTCTTCGAAGAAAAAGGACAAACGAACGACACTTCTCGACTTCGAGTTGTCAACCACTTTAGGTAAGCAGTGTCGGGCGAGTGGCTTCGTAAATGCAGGAATTGGGACCTCGTTTACAATTCTAAGAACGTTCTTCTTCAATGTTGTTGTTATTTATAGACTTACGCATTACGGAGGAATTAGAGCAATGATTGAATCTTTTAAAATTTTAATGGCAGGGACTGGAACTTTTGGTAGGGTACTCTTGTGCCGTGATCGGAGAACGTCGGAGTACCATGCGCTCAAGATAATGAACATCCGAGAAGTGATCAGGCTTAAACAAGTTGAGCACGTTCAGAATGAGAAGAACATCTTGTCGAAGATAGAACATCCATTCATTGTCAATTTGTGAGTATACCGACCTTGTTAAACACTCCTCCATATAAACATTAGGAACTACATTTATGAATGAGCTTTGAGCTCGCTTAATATTTTGTCAGTCTTCGTATTCTACGCGTAAGACAGCATTTATACAAACTCCCGCAGTCTAAGAGGGCTCATTTTAGCGCTTGAATCGATTAATTTTAAAGGCTTCCCTTTCATGGCCGGTGGGGTTATGTATACAAAACCATTTTGATCTATTTGTAAAGTAAGCGCTCGCCTCTTCGTGTATTAGGAAGTCTGTGTATATATGCTTAAGGTTGTCAAATGTTCGTTTTGTTTGTACACGGTTTGACTAATAATCGATTTAGCGCTAAAGTAATTGCAAACATCTTTTTACGCGAATGCAGCCTGCGACGTATTATCGCACTTCGATCTTTTAGCTCCTCTATTCACAGGAAGCCATTTTCTGGCTCCACCACGTGAAACGGTATTTCAAGCGCTAAAAATGTTGTGCATTATTTATTTTACTGATATTTCACGCTTGTTTAACAGTGCCCAGTTTCTGAAAGATCCGTGTAAATTCTCTTCTTCTAAGCTATCAGCGTGACCTTTGAGTCCTTACTGTCTTGCAGTTTTCGATAAACCTAGAACTGCGTTGAGGAATGAATTGCTTGTTTGTCACGTCTCCGTTCTAGTTCAGTGAATCGTACAGAAAAACAGTTATGAGTAAATTGTTCATCTTTTGTTTCATAACATTCGTAACTACGATCACAATTTATGTTGTATTTGCAGTCTTTTCATTTTAAGAATTCACATTGATCATTGATCAAGTACAAATCGGATAAAACTAGTTGTTTATTTAAGAGAATACACTGCAAACTGGAAATTTAGTATGTCAGCGATGTTAATGAAGTTAGATCCTTCGTGAAAATTTCTTTTGTTTATTGTCCCTTTCTTTTCACCAGCGAAAAAATAAACATTGTGAAAAGTTAAATTTAACCTTGTTGTACCAGAACGGAATTTACTATATTACATTCTATGGTTTCTAACAGAGATAAGATAGTTTTCTTATCTTTCTGGCACTGGCAGTTGCATTTTTGTTTTTAATTGTTTAATTTCAATTTTCATAAAAACTCAACTTAAATCCACTTGGCAAAAAATCAGCAAGGCCAACTGAGAAATCAAATGGGACTGAAATTTCTTGGTATAGGTAAATTTGTTTTAAAAGGATAAAAAGCCTCCCCCTATTTTCAAATAGAAAACGGCAAGAGTACTGGGGCAGTATTATTTCCATTCAAAAACCATTTTTAAGTTTGGCAAGATCTTATACCAGGGTTTCCCATCTCCCGAAGACAAAGGTAGAGATGAGTAGACAAGGTTTTGGAGAGGTGAGTGATGCCCAGATCACAGGTCTCAGAAAATTGTCAATCATTTTATGGAGAGCTCTTTGAAATCAGTGAGATTACCATGTGGTAATGCAGAACCTATGCAAGATGGTCAGATATATTAAACCTTGGCAAGATAATGAAATTATCAAACAACACTTGACTTATACTTGACCTAGAATTGGCTGATATGCTACTATGTATCCTGAAAGTGTACTGATATGCCATTGGACATTCAGTCCACTCTCAATTCATCTGATACTAAGTCGATGGTTTGCCGACTTCGTCCAAATGTGTTTCACTTTTATAACATATTACAACTAATTCTTTCAAGGTTGGGTTACCAGGAAGGCAACTCTTTTTCAAATCAGGTCACCAGCACCAAAATTTCATTCACCGGGGTGCCTAAATGATGGTTATAACTTGGAGGGTAGTATTGGCATCAATTGTCTCTGGCTGTTTACTGAAATTTTGGCAGTACATGATCATTTGCTAGTTTACTACCACTGCAATAACATGATCAGATAATGTGTCTGTGGACGTATTGGCCAATGCATCAGCCAAGGCCATTTGTCAGCATTGATTCATAAAATTTGACCCTGTAACATGTCCATTGATTGGTCACGTACGTGTTTTGCGTGGTACTCAGTGCTTTCAATAAACACCAACGGCCGACGAAAAGCGTCGGCTATCTCGCTCAGAGAAATCGGCTACTTCTCCCGTAAATTGAAGTAATTACAGGAAGTTTCTTTCAAAGCCCGTGTTGATATAGTCGGTTACTCTACTCAAACCGGCTGCCTACTTCAAATTTTATTGAAACCCTGGGTACTGTGTAAATACAAGTATAACGTCCTTGATGTAACAGTTAAAAGGACTCTTTGCAGGAAAACCAAAAGTAATTGAAACTCTCATGTAGAGCTTGCAATCACACAAAGCTTTGAATTGTCCCAAACTCTCTTTAACATTTGCGATTACATATTGTATGCTACTTGTGTATGTTACATACGTGTGCATCATGTTTTTTCTAAGACACATGGCCCCATTGTTTCAACGACCATTATAGAGATGGAACTGTCCCTTCCCTTCTTCTCCATCTCTCGCCCCCTCCTCCCAAGGCAGTTAAGACATTTGAGTCCAGCAAAAGAGCGACATCCAACTCGGAGATAAACAGTTAAGTTGCTTTGTAGACAGGAGCTTTCCAGTTGGTGCAAGAATATTGGCCATAACAAAGAGGTTAACAAAAAGCTGACATTTTGAGCATCAACTATAGATAGATGTCTGACTTATGGAGTTTCAGACAGATGTCCATCTTTAGAGAGGTTTCAAGTTTGTAGCAATGTCCACTTCAGAAACATGTCCAACATTAGAGAGACTGCCAGATTAGAAAGCTTTTTAATTCAGAGATGTACACTTGATAGAGGGTTATACAGTTTGTAGAAATTTTCTCCTTAAAGAGATGTCAACTGATTTGAGAGGTGTTCACTTTAGCAAGGAATTCAGTTTATTAGAGAGGTGTCCATGTTAGGGAGATTTCTGCTTCCGAAGAGAGGTGATCTCATTAGAGAGGTGTGTCTACCTACGTGAACCAATGTTTAAATTCTCTTTTTATTTTTATTTATTTTGTTGTTGTTGTTGTTGTTGTTGTTTCATTAACCCTTTAAGCCCCGATATTCACATGCATGTTCTCCTTTCTGTTCTCCATATATTTGTTATGGTACTAGTTGGGAGAATTTGCTTACACATCAAGACATCTCATCTTTAGTGATCAATTACTTACCGGTAATTCTCATGACTTGTATGTTTGATCAAGTAATGATACTGTAAGGAGAAATTAGATGCTTGTCACTGTTGGGGCTTAAAGGGTTAAATTGGATTATAAAAAGTCTTAGAATAGTAACACCTTCAACAGTGTTTTTCTTAACCTTGCAGACTATGGACCCATCACGATAACACATATTATCGACGGGAGATTTACGTCATCAGTATGGAATTTTTGGCGGCGAATCGCAGACGTCTCTGTTCCCGTTTCGCTCTTCGTTGCGGGACGTGAATGAGAGGCGGCTGTATTCGCAGGCTAAATAGTAACACCTTCAACAGTGTTTTTCTTAACCTTGCAGACTATGGACCCATCACGATAACACGTTCTTGTACATGCTTCTGGAGTATGCTTGTGGTGGAGAGCTGTTTACTTACCTTCGTACAGCAGGAAGATTTAATAATGGGACTGGGTTGTTCTTTGGAGCAGAAATAGTGTCAGCTTTGGATTATCTTCACCAAAATAGTATTGTTTATCGTGACTTGAAACCCGAGAATATCCTCCTAGACAGAGAGGGGCATGTAAAACTTACAGATTTTGGATTCGCGAAGGAAGTTCATGACAAGTGAGTGTGAGGCTATAGCTGCAGAGTACGCATTAGTTCATACCCCAGGGGTGGGGGGTGGAAGGGTACTCAATAAAGCTTTATATGGGGAGGCTCCACTTGGAGGTTCAAACCCTTACCCTTTAATATACTAATTTTCACCAAAATAGTACCCCTTTCATAAACCTAGATGAAAATTGCACCCCTTTCTCATACCTTAAGGATAAGAATTTCAGTCATTCTGGTCCATATGCTCAAAGGCTGCAAGCTATTATGTGTTTCATGTCGCATTCTGGCCAAAATTTGGCACCCTTTCATATACTTAAATTAAAAATGACAATTTTCCCTACCCTTTAGTATACTGCGAGCTTAAAATGTTTTATCCAGTGTCTGAATAAATAAAATAAATAAATAAGACAGGTAAAGCAGGGATCCATATTAGCAGTCGTCAGGTCGTCTGAGACAGCTATAAAGTGCTACGGACGAGTATCAAAAATCACAAACTCGTTCGGTGGACGAGTAGGTTTTAAAAGGAGCAGAATTTTTTCTTTAATTTTTCACCAGTCAATGTACCTGAGTTTTGAATGTCCACCAGCCATTTAGTGATTCCGTACTGTAGTAAACAGAAGATTATCGAATTTACCCGCGTATAAGCCGCACCCGCGTATAGGCCGCACCCCAAACTTGTGACCTAATCTTGGGGGGAAAAACAATTTCTTAGCTAGACAAGAAGAAGAATCGAGTTTGAGTCGAGAAACTTATGAGCTTGTCGTTTGAGTGATCTCTCGAGAAATAAATCGGACAAACAGACCTAATAAAAATAATAATAATAATAATAATAATAATAATAATAATAATAAGCGAATATTTTAACAGGATAACCCTTCAGTACAAGAGCACTGTTATTAATGGGGTCCTGTAACATAAAAACCTCAGGAAAAAAAAGCCAAATATTTAAAATCGAAAATCTAAAAACTAAAATCTGAAGTCTAGTCTAAGGTCAAAAATCTAAATTATAAAAAAAAAATCATTAAAGTAGATGAGGATAACGCGAGCGTTATTGTTTGTCCGCACGTGAGTTTCGCAAAGTGTGGTGCTACTTTGATGACAAAGTGTCGCCACCACTGCAGAAAAAAAAGGTGAGTCTTCCAAGCAAAGTTCTAAATACGAACAAGAGAAATGAAAACGCGCATTTTTACCATTGTGGCAGTAACACAGGCAGGTGGAGACTTGGATGTCGTTGACAAGGGAGAGGATTCAGATGAGAATGACGGTGTTGAGGATGCAAGTGACATGGACAGCAATGTTGAAAAATGCCAAATTGAAAGTTTAATCAAGAAGTACTTGTAATTGAACTAAACGCAGCAAATCAATGCGAAGAATCAAATTGAAAGTTTGATCAAGAAGTACTTGTAAATGTGGCAAATCAATGAATTTGTAAAATAAAAGTGACAGGAGCCTTAAGCACTGTGGTGCTGCTCCAGTAACAGTGAAGACAAAATGCAACCTTTCCACTTAGTAGTTGTTAACTTTCAGTTTTTAACTGTATTTTGATTATTACACAATTTTGAATGGGCAAGTAAAATAAGGTCAGGGCAAGTATCTTTTCTGACATCCTTGCCCAACTGACGAGTTTTTAAAAAAAAGTTAATGTGGATCCCTGTAAAGGAACACCTTTTGGGGCAGAGCCTCCCCCTATAGCCCACTATAGGGAGTACCCCACCCCCCCCACCCCCCCCCCCACCCTCCCCCCCCGCCCCCTCCACGGGTTTATACTTTAATCTTACCTTAGAGCAAAAAGCTGGAGACAAGGTGCAAAGAAGAGTTTCAACCACAGTGTGGTTATGTTCCACGCTCAATGCCAAGATTTCATAACTTGCTCTCCTGCATTCCTTTACTTATTTTGTCGTAAACCTTGCAATTTTATTGGCTATTGTCTGAGGACATTTTTTTTTGTCCAAGGAAAAATATTCTAGACCAATGTTATGCAGGAAAATGTTACAGTGTATAACTTTGTAGTAAGACTCATATGTCAGTCTCTGTTGTTAGATTACATAGTTATTTCTTTATTATGTAAAGAAAATACAGACAACTGAGTTTCATTTTATCTCCATGTTTTCATTGCAGGACATGGACATTGTGTGGTACTCCAGAATACCTTGCTCCAGAAATTATCCAAAGTAAAGGACACAACAAGGCAGTGGACTGGTGGGCTCTAGGAATTCTTATATATGAAATGCTTGTTGGGTAAGAAAAATCCATTGAAAATAATTAAGCAATTAAGCACCTTTGTTGTGATGGTTCAGCTACAGCAGTGTATTTTTGTGGGGCGCAGTAGTAAAGTGGTTGAGATCTGAAGGTTGGCAGTTTGAGACCCCATCCCTGCTGTGGTATTGTTTCCTTAGACAAGAAACTTTACCCCATGGTGTGTCTCACCACCCAGGTGTATTCAAGTGCTGTAATGCTGGTGTAAGCCTTTCTGAAAGTGGCCAAATTGACTCAATAAAGGCCAATTTGAGCGCTATACAGAAAATACCGTGAGAAATTTGCAAAAGTTTGCACCTGCATGTTCACAAACTAAAACAATTTTTGTTGGAAAACTATTTGGAAATGAGGAAATACTGTGTTGTTCCAGTACTGTATAAAACTGAATTAAGATCAGTTGCTGATTATGCAAATGCAGTTGTATTGTGTGAAGACTTCCCAGAAAGCTCTTGGGTCTCACCTGCTAAGGTCTTTTAATCAAGTGTATTTCCTTGCTGTGTTTTGCTTTGCATGATTTTTTTTACTCATAAAAAGTCTTTGCAGGACATGTCACACATGCTTTTAATGCACTAGAAGACAATTCTTATGTCACATTCATTCCTATTTGTTCACAAATCCTGTCCCTCTTTTACTTACTCTTTGAACTTAGTTGCTCTTACATGTATCACACATTATGCATAGACGCCCTAGTTGCTACCCTCACTGATATTCTCCCAGGATAAGGTGCTGATCCACATAAGATTATACCCTCTATATTTTGCTATGGACGTGGCAGTTCAATTAAGGTGTGTGGAAAAAAGCCCTAAATGACTTCTGATAAACTGCTAAATTTCTCCTCCAAATTCCCTTTTATTTGCAGCAAGAGTCACTTAGGTCCTTATTCCACACACCCCTTCATTTATAGAATCACATTATAACATAGATATGCACTATATAGCTCAAGATCTGCTTGTTTACAGTTACCCACCTTTTTTTGATGACAACCCATTTGGGATCTATGAGAAGATATTGTCAGGCAAAGTGGAGTGGCCAAAACACATGGAAACCACGGCAGCAAAGTAAGTTGACTGAACCTTATTCTGTTTACTAATCGAGACAGCATCACTCTGTGCAGTTCTTGTTGCCATCGGTCTGGCACCAATTGTTGTTAACAAGACAACCTGCACTGAATGTTGCACCTTAACCCTTTAAAACACGATAATGATCAGCATCAAATTTCTTCTTTTCATATCAGTGCATTGTAACACATACGTGGACAGGTCATGAGAGTTAAGGAAGTGATCACCAAAGATGAAATGTCTTGATGTTCAAACAAATTCTCCCAGCTAATGCCATATGGTATAATATTAAGACTAGTGATAAGAATACCTTCCAGCTCATTATGACACAAGTTGCTGCAATGTTTAGTCCGACCCCATGGAAGGTCATTGGAAATTCATAGGGGGTGGAGGTCTTAAAAGCCAAAATTTTAGAAGCAAAGTAGGAAGCTAAACTGGAATTTCGTAGGGGGAGGGTTGGGGGGGTGCAAAACAAAAAACTTCTGTGGGGGGGGGGAGTATGGGTGTTTTCTGGAACTATACAATGACAGTTGCAGAAAGTAGAATGGAGATCCAATTTTTGCAATGATTGCAGCATGAGTGTTGTAGCCTGCCTTGCTATTTCCCTAATTTAGTGACACCATGTGCCTGCATCAGTCTTCTGCAGACCTTGGCTTTCAATTTAGTGAGGCATTCACTAGTCTATCCACTTTTACGGAGCTAGAACATTCATTCGCAACACCTATATAATGTAAAATGTTGTTGTTGTGTGTGTGTGTGTTTTTTTTTTTGGTTTTTTTTTTTTTGCTGCAAACTATTTTTGGGCAAGTGTTACATCAGCATGCATGGTATACATTGCTTCCATTTCATGTCATCAGTGTCTTTACCATTAAGTGACTCTAAGCCTATAGACAAGACAAGTTGAAGATGACAAATTTTGATGTTTGTTTCTTTTTACTCAGGGATTTGATTAAAAAGTTATTAGTCCATGACAGAACAAGAAGACTTGGAAGTATGAAAGTAAGTAATTAAGTTGTTTGTGTTGAAAATGTAAAGTGGTAGGTATGTCTGAAATAAAATGTTGAGAACCATTTCTGTTCAAGATTTCCCATGAGCATTATAATCATTTTCAAGTAGTATTTTCCAGCCCCAAGGATGCATGTACTTAAGTTCCATTATAGTGCAACGCTAAATTTTGGCATGCTGCCACTGGTCACAATCAATCACGTGACGCAATAGTGTCTCTCCTCAGCAGGCGCCCATCAGCACATAGTGCCCATTTTTGGCAAATTTCGGTGAAAAAATTGCTAGCTTTTTAACCATTTCCAGTGTAAATTATTAGAAATGAAGAATGTGCATTTAAATGGCTTTCGTGTAAACGTCAATCACCTTGGGGGCTTTCCCACTCCATTTTTCGTGACATAATAATCGCATTGCAATTGTCAGCATTTTTTCGCTCAAAATTTAGCATTTTACATTAAAAACAGTAGAGTCCTTTTGTCTCAGGCCCTATGTGTAATAGGTTCCCTCGGAAATTTGATGTTCAAACTTCATATAAGCCCTCGTAATATTTGTTGTGAACATCAAATTTCCTTGGGCAACCTATCGCACAATAGTGCCTTCAACGGAAGAACTCTATTGTTCAATTAGACAACTTGCATTAGAGGGCATAACAGGGTTTACTATTTTATGTAACTCATTTTGCCATCTTGATTTTAGAATGGTACTGAAGATGTCAAATGTCACAAGTGGTTTAAAGTGATTGACTGGAATCTAGTTTATCAAAGAAAGCTTAAGGTAAAAAAAAACCGTACATAGTTTGAATGGAAACTTCATAGAAAGTATTTATAATCTTGGACAAAGAAACCAATCTGTAATGTAATTGACAGTACTTCCAAAGGGTTAATAAATCTTACAATGGATTGATCAAACAGAAGCTACTGGAGCTACATTTCTGTTGTTTTGCTGTACAAGGCAGTTCTATCTCTTAAGTTTGTGAAAGAAATTCTGAAGTTTTACCATTCAAATGAAGACCAGTAAACTCTCTTTTTGTGTTGAAATGATTGTTATGCTGACATATGGTGAATATACCATTTGAGCTTTTTATTCTGTGGCAAGACTATTCAAATGAAATTTTTATATTGCTCTTTATTATAGAGACAAGAGTGTTTTATATTTAGTGGAAAATAGGCCACTAGCTTGCAAGGTTCATACGAAACTACATCTGGGACTCAAGTGGCATATTTTCCATATCCTCACTAGTGAGGGATATCAATGACGTCATTTCCCGCTTTTAAGCCCTGGCCAAACGGAGTCGCAAGTCAATGCAAGTTAGGAAATGTGAACTTGCGAACACAGACTTGCCATGGGTGGCCAGATGCACTCGGAAGTAGACGCAAGTTCAACGCAAGTAGTAAAAAAAGCCATTTCGGTGCAGCCTTGCGCGTGCACCCATTCAAAGGAAAACAATACTGAGACCAACTTGCGTCGACTTGCGTTGGCTGGCCAAACGGTAAAAAACTTGCGTTCTTTTGCGTACAAATTTGAGCTCGATCAAAGTGAATGCAAACCATTGCAAGTACACGCAAGTCATGGCCAAACGGAGTTACAAGTTAATGTAAGTTTTCAACTTGCGATAACTTGTGACTCCGTTTGGCCAGGGCTTTACACTGTTGTTTGTGTGAAGATACTCTTGTCTATACAATAAAAAGAAAACTACATGGCGGCTTGAAGATAGGAATTTTATTTTCTCATGGTAAAATATTGTTTTAACTACTCATCCAGTCACCTGTTTAACCCCTTAAGCCCCAGTAGTGACAAGCATTAACATGCAATTTCTCCTCACAATATCACTACTTGATCAAACATACAGGTCATGAGAATGTAGGAAGTGATCATCAAGATCAGATGATTGATTTCTGTGCACATTCTCTCAACTAGGACCGTACGAAATATATGAAGAACAGTGAGGAGAAAATACATGCTGATATGATGACTTAAAGGGTTTAATTAATTTCCAGTATTTTTAAAAGTAAAGCTGTGTAATGTTTTATCTCTACAGGCACCTATAATTCCAAAGCTTGCTCACCCAGGTGATACAAGGAACTTTGATGACTATCCCGAGGAAAACTGGCGAGCTGCTCCGCCCCTCTCGGGAAAGTTATTGGAGCCATTTAAAGATTTTTAACTGTAAAGATTTCACTTATTTTAGACAACCAGGTAAGCTGATGGTGATCAACTTAATAATTTATATTTCTTGTCAGTAGTCCTCCTATCTATCATGACATATCCATTATAAACCAGTATTGAAAGCCCTTATTGTACTCTATTTCTCTCATCTCCATCGTTAGCCTTTCTCACTTTCTAATGAACTCATGTAATAAATCAATTAAAGCTTCACGTCGTTTTAGTTATTAGGATTTACGCAAGCTTTTTAGCGTCTCAAAGTTTTGCTCACATTGTCTTACCAAGCGTCTGTATTGTTTTGATTTCAGTTTATTATGGATTTATCAAGTGGTAACAAGAGCCAAAGAGAAGAAAATCTTACTCAAAATATTTCACCTCATCAGTTACTCCAGTTATGCGAGCATTATCTCTAGAAATTGAACTCTTATTTATTGGTCATGGTATTACTTGTAGGCGAGCCACTAATGTCCCATATTCTATTTTTAGATAGTCAAAACAGCTTCTTTTGCTTTATCAGCATCTTCTGACAATAAGGTTCCCTTTCCCATCCCCTCCCCTACCCCCCCCCCAAGAAAAGCTAACAAAAAATAAGCTGATCGTAGATGCCAAAGTCCCCAGTTTTAATAAGGTCCACTGATACGTTTTTCTTTTATAACAAATGGGTGCAATATTATACAACATTGCTAAGCCTTGTTGCCTCTTGTTGCGTTGTGGTACATGTACTGTTTCCTCTGACAACAAAATGACTCTGGACTAGTCATTCAACGAGAATTGAACCTTTGTAGAAAATCATGCAACACTTTTTAATGCTGATGTTGAATGGTTACAACAAGTTGCATTATCAGTGTTGTTCTATTTATGTGTCCAAAGCCCTAAAAAGGCGGATTTAAGAGCTTGTTTGCCCATTTTATTTTCTGTGCCGTGGGTTTTTATTTGTATTATCATTTGCGTGTGGACCTTTTTTATACCAAAAACCCTATTCATCTAAAAAGGAAACGCTTTTTATAGTGAAAAGTGAAATAGGTCTCCAATAATAAGACCCACCCTCTTTTTTCATGCAATAGAAAAATCCCCACCCACCCACCCTCCCCCTCTTCAATAGACTTAATATTTCAGAATGTTTTGGCATATTTTGTTTTCAAAATGTAATTAGCTCATTTCATGATGCGTGTAGACAAGCGGTATTGAATATTTTTTAATCTCTACCTCCGAATTTGTAATGCGAGGCTTGTTTTATTTCATAGTATGTAAATGATTTTTAATCTCGAGAATAATTCATTATTACAAAGAAACGTGCGCGCTGTTTTAGCATTGCTGACAAACAATAGAATATAAGAAAACGTTTCTTGAGAGGTAAATATACTAAAACGTTGGTTTCCATAGAAACTGAGTTGCTAAGAATCATGGGCTGGTATACACTTCTGGTTTGTTATGCCACGTTACTTCCCATTGCATGACCACGATCTGAGTCGTCACGCAACATTTGCTTTGCGTGACCACGTTCTGCTTCGTCACGCATGCTTGGTGATGTAATCTGGATCATCACGCTCTGTCTGTTTCCATTGCGTGACCACAAATTGTCATTGCAAAGCGACAAAAGAAATGGCTTGCATGAGTTTGTCAATTCAAATGAAAACTCTTGACCGAAACTCTGCTGTAACCGTATTGACGTTGCAGACTTTTCTGTACTCAGATATGTTCTCCTGCTTTTAGTGGATAGCAAACCACGTGGTTTTATCTGTAGGTAGCGACTGTGTCGCATCACGTGACTTGCTGTGTGCCCCTGTTGACGTTGAAGTGGATAAAATAGAAATTTTTTACTGTAGTTATAATTAGAGGGAAATTCACTCAAGTCGTCTTGTAATTCCAAGTCTAAAGGTTCTCATAATTGGGAACTGTGTCATTTATATTGAGCCGAAAGTGCTGAGCTCGGACTGCATAGCATTTTTCATCGAGTACAACACTGTCTTGGCCCTCCAGAAATCACCATTGATCGGTGAGTCAGTTGTCGGCTTTTCGCGACCAACGAGCGAAACTGAGCTTTTACGCATTTAAGTAGTGTTTCTTTCAACCAATCGATGTTCCGATATTCAAGATAACGGGATTTTGTTACAGAAAGGACAAAAAGTACGAAAACAAAAGTATCATTTCGTGTATGTTATGTACCCTTAAGTTTTAAACCCTTTAAACCCTAAGAGTGACGAAAATGAAATTTCTCTTTACAAAATCACTGTTTTTTCAAACATTCAAGGGATGAGAATAGAGGAAACAGTCATCAAGGATAAAATGTCTTGATATTTAGCCAAATTATCCTTACAAGTTTCACTCTAAATCTGTGGAGAACGGTCAAGAGAATATGCATTTTCATATAGGGCTTAAAGGGTTCAGACCTTGTGCTATTGGACTAGATCTAAGTTTGCCAAGTGAACGAACATTGTACTCTAATCAGGTTTAATTTACCAATTCGGGCGATCAGTCCGCTTCCGTACTTGATCTGTGTGGCCGGATTGCAATCTATTTTGGTTTATCTATAAAAGGATTGGCAAATTAGATTTTCCATCGCCATGAAATCCCGGGTGATTGGTTGAAAGGAACTCTATGAATCTCGAAAGGGACCTGAAAGCGAATTTCCCTTAAAAATGGCTAAATGATAACTGATAAAAGCTGGCACGGTTCCCGAATGTGAGTTACTCAGTGGTTATCAATTGCTAGTCTATTTTTGTATACAATTTGAAGTCAAAATTCACGTCTTCGATGAAGAGGTCATGTTAGAAATGAGACAATTTGAATTTAATTTTTTGTAAAATGTGTTAATGGAGATTTTAAGATTTCCAAATAAAATTTTATGTATTTGGTTGAAAGAACAAGCGTGTCACTCTCTTCAGTAATACTTGCTCAACCAACTAACATTTAAAAACATTTACTCATGCTAAAGGCCATATTAAATAAAAAGGATCAAAATGGCGACTGGTCTCGGGCAATCAAAATGAAAATTCTTCCATCTTGGATGTGATCGCAAACAGGGATAACTGTCTCGGGTGCGCAATGTAAATTAGGCGTCAGAATCGTGGATGAAGAGAAGGGTAAGGCTGTGATGTTTTAGAGTGTCTTTGAGTTCACAGCGGTCAAACGCAAAAAGCTACGTCACTTCCGGTTTTTCAGAGCCTTGAAGTTTGAATCAGTTCAGACGTTTACGAGCGCGAAGTTCGTATGAAAACGATGTATAAAATGTTCCAATAAACCAAATTTTGGGCCGATAAAACTTGTAGGCACCAGATACTTTGTTCTGAACACATGCTCAAAGTAAAAAGCTTAAGTTTTCAGAAACGACGTTAAGTTTTGCGGTTAAAGTGAAACTTTCGGCAATACTGTCTGTATTTTCTTTTCTTATAATTATGGCGGAAACTGCGCACGCGTCGTGCGTTTGACCGCTGTGAAATCTTTGAGTGGCATGGGCATCTCAGTCGACCAAGATTTAGTGGAAATACAGCTTCATTTCGCAGTCTTGACTTAACAATACCTCTGTTTTGAGATAACGTCTCAGTTTTAACCCTTAAAGCCCCAAGAGTGACAAGCATCTGATTTCTCCTTACAATATCACTAGTTAATTACGTGTAGGTCATGAGAATAAAAGAAATGATCAGCAGACATGAAAGACCATGAAATGTGTTGATGTTTAATCAAATTCTCCCAACTTGTAAAATAAATAAATGGAGAATAGTGAGGAGAATATGTATGTGGATATTGGGGCTTAAAAGGGTTAAGCTCGTTACGTTGTGGCAGTGAAAGGGTTAAAACTGCGTAGTGAACACGTCATGAATGTTCGTTAAACCGTTTACAGATGAATCATTAGTTGCGTTATTTTCCAAGCCGATTTCCATGTGCTGAATTCTTAGCTCCAATTGCAAGCTAAAGGCGTCTGATCGGTCGCTGTTTCTAGACCTGGAACCAATCCTTTCCACTGTTGTCCGCCTCCAAGACAATCGTCGCAAGAGATCAAACGAAGCCTTGCGAATCTCCCTTATCCTCCACAAATACAAACCGGGGTTAACACTTGAGTTAATTAACACAATCAAGAGCCCTATTTCTGTTGCATGTTGCAGGGCTGTCGTATAGTTTACTCGTAGATGAGTCTTATTAACAACACAATCCATACTGGAAGATAAGCGGCCAGGAGCGCACAGTAAACATACAACATGTTGGTAACTGAATTTTTATATCGAGCAATACTAGCAGCGCTTGATGGCCTTGGTCGGGAAGTTTCATGCGACTGCACGCTCAGTCGATCCTGTTGTCGGCGAAGGGCGGTGTAAATTTTGGCAAAAACGACGGATGTTACCAAAAAGCTCAACGGAATCATAAGTAAAACCATAAGGAAATACAGACGAGGATGGAAAAGATAAGACGGAGACCATAGAAAAGATATCGTCCATATTATCGCCACGAGAATAATTGCTCTTTTGTACGTGACAACCGATCGATACCTCAGTTTTAAGTGCAAGGCCATGAATTTGTCCAAGCTTATAAACACCATTGTTAAGAGAGAAACGAGAGATAGGTGACCGGACGCAAAATCGTAGATCAAACCAATAATGCACCTGGCAAGTTTGTGTTTGATGAACTTGTGGAAGGCAAACGATGGATGGACGATTAAACCGACGCTGAAATCTGAAAACGCAAGACTACCCAGAAGAACTTTAAATGGCAGGCCCACTGCAGATGTTCGACGAATCGCGAGAAGGATTAATAGGTTTCCCAGGATGGCAGGAATTGAGAATACCAAGTTAATACAAGCGATTATTCATCGAAAAGGCCGGTATCTGTCTTTGTGTAAAAGTCGCAAATGTTGGTTTTTCTCCGATTCCATGTCTGTTGCCGTTGCTGATATATTAGTAATTTCTAGGAAAAGTGCGTCATCTGCCATCGGTTTTGGAAGCAATGGTAGTCTGAATTTCTTCTCGTAGAACAAAGAACCTTAAGTGAACTCACATTTATCCATGTTTCCAAGTAGCTGTTGCTTCCTAAAAGTTATTCCAGTGAATAATAGTATGTCTTGATTAACAGGCAATGTTTACAATAAGTTTTTCTTTTTTCGTACAACTGAAGGCCCTCAATCGAACTCACATTTATACGCTCATCCAGAAAGTCGACAAGATGTTAACTTTAGCTGTCACCAAAAAACTGCCGTTGTTCTAATGCGCTCTTTTAAATATACCCTGTTTTCTTCTTTATCTCCAATTCCAAACAACTATAAACCAACTTGCATTTATCCGTGTATCCAGGAAGTCGGCAACAGAGGTGCTACAAAGTGTTTAGTTCCAGTGCTTTCGATTAAGCATGCAGGAACTGCTATCCTAATTTCTTTCCTTCTCTTAGCAAAAAAAGACCTTCAAGCTGACTCAGTTATCTACGTGTCGGAAAAAACCAAAGCAGTTTTCAACTTTTTTGCTGTTTCTACAAAAAAGTATTCCAATGCGCAAATGCTCTTCGTTTCTGTTGGCGCAAATGACCCTCGAGCCGGCTAACTAACACTTATCCATGTATCCAAAATGCCGACAGCAGATGGCAACTTGTTTACTATTGCTACGAATAAGTTTTCCCCTTGCCTTCGCTTAAAACACAATATAGTTTCCTTGATACTTTTGTTTTCGTTTCGTACCGTAATGACAAGACCCTCAAAGTTAATAACGCTTATCCACATGCGTCCAAAAAGGCTCGAACTGTGCTCAAGCGGGTTTGCTCACACGAAGTGACATATTCTCTTGTTTCTTTCAGCTGTTTCCTTTCTTTTCACACCAACTAAAGATTTCTGTGCCGACGCACCTGTCGTAGAATTTACTTTGTACTTTGAGATATTAAAAAAACTGCGTATCCCATGTTCCCTTTAATGCGTTCTAAACAGAGTCTTCTAAAATACTTTATCCACTTTGGTTTAATTTCAAACATAACCATTCTCTAGTATTTTTTCCCGTAGAATCCGAATTTTAAGTCAAAATTTTGAATTTCCTGTCAGAAAGGTGTGAAAATTGACACCTAAAAATGACACTCAAATTCATAAACATTTTCTTTTCTTCGTTTCTTTTTTTTTTGAAAGCTTTCTTCTTTGCACTAACAAACACCTATGTAAAAAGGATTCTTGTGTGACTTAGCCGCAATCCAGGTGGAAATCCTACGGAAAAAAATCGAAGACCTCTAAACCAGGCACGTGACATGCCACAACATCGATCCGATGCAACGGGAAGTTGCGGCTAAGTCAGGCAAAATAGCTCCATTTGTGTTTGTTAACTCTGGCAACTTTCAGCAGAATTGATTAAAATACGTGGAAAATATTCCTATTTTCATCTCACACGCGCTGATAATCCATCGCATTTTGCACGTCTTTATGATTTTGTTTGCTCAATTCATTGCCCTCTGGGACACTCATTTCGTGGAAGAAACGCGGAAAATAGCGTATTTCGAGCGTGTAACGCGTCCTAGAATCAAACACTCGCAGAGTCCCTAGCAACCACGATAAACAATGACACTGCGGCCTTTTTGTCAGCGGTGACAATGCGCACAAGTCATTACGCACATATGTCGCGCGTGTTCGAGGAAGCTATCGAGTATTCACGTGGGTGTTTGGTTTCCTCGGCGAAACAGATTCGATCGAAACAGTGTTTCTTTCGTTTATCGGGTGCATTTTTTCTTGTTGAATGGGCTGTGAAAGGGGAAGCGAAATGTTCTGTGAAATCGTGGGCCTTCTCGCGCGTTTAAGCACTCAAGAAGTTTGATTTTTCGTATTTTCCTACGATCAAATACGAAGACGTGATGATATTTTGGCTGGCTCGTAAGCGTGCAAGAAGTAGGCAACTGACATTAGTCTGAAAGAGATTCGAAAACTTTCAAAGATGCGGTAGATTTATTTCTATCTGATATAAATCTGTTTACAGGGTAGTTATATGTCGATGTCGGGTAAATATCGCAAGATTATCGCGGAAACATTCAGCTGTGGACCGCGTAAGGATGTATAATTTTGAACCAAAGATTGAAGATCTTACCGGTTTTAATAATTATGGAGATACTTTGATGAAAGAGGAGTTTGTGTACCTGGGTAATACTTCTAGTATGAGGTAGCTGTAGCCGGCAATTGTAATATTACTCTTTTGATTTGTCAACTTTACCTTGCTGCATGAATGCGCGGTGAGCTTTTCGCCTTGTTGTATAAATGTGCCCGGGTATTTAATAATAAATAAAAAAATAATTGATAATTGGAATTTGCAGTGGCACCACCACAGAGTGGCTCTTCGGCCACTGATTCCAGATGGAATTTGGAAATGTTGGTTTTTGTGGAGGGAGGAAAACCGGAGAACCCGGAGAGAAACCCTCGGAGCAAGGACGAGAACCAACAACAAACTCAACCCACACGATAAACTGAGCTTGCTTTTTCTGATGCGTGGAATATCAATTGAATAACACCAAAAAGTTTGTTGGTATTCAGGTTGATATAGCTTGTCCTTATGTTTTCATCTATTTTCAATACCTTTAGCTTCGCCACTGTAGATTCAAAGACATCCAGCCGTGCGCGAGACCGCAAGGGAGTCTACACACAAAATTCCAAGATGGCGGCTCAAAATGGCCGCATGATAACGAATTTCAAACCTCTCTTTCTCGGAAACTAGCGATCACCGAGCCGCTATTTTGTAAATAACAACATAACAATACATGAACTACACAATAAGCGAAATAACAAGAAAAATTTTTTGGGACTTTTAGCCAATTGTACCACCTTAATTGGAAAGAAAATTTTCTTTACGACCATCGGTTTGTGTTGTACATTTTAAACATTCACTCCGATAGTAATATCCTCTTTGGTGGTTGTTACTTCTTTAAAAGCAAGAATGTTGTGGGTGAAATCCTAAATTGTGGCCATTCAAGTGGTATTGTTTGCTATGCTGAGCAGGGTCGCTTGTATACGTTTTAGTTTTTGCGGATTGAAATCCTACGTGACCATGCAAATGAAATCTATTGAGCAGTCTTGTGGCAATGTTTATTATGGAGTACAACTAAGAGGTGATAACTTCGTCTTTTCATTTCATTTTCTTTGACGTACCACCCTTTCTTTGGCAAAACCATTTTTTTAGTTGCAGCGGCTCTTAAAAGCAAGAGAATGACCCATAAAAAATCTGTTTTTGCTTGGCCAGAAAATTAATTTGTGTACAATTGACGATAATAAAATGTTACGATGTGTTTACTTTAAAAGTGTTTTTTAATAATCCAATTGTGGTACAATTACAGTAAGACGAAGTAGGGAAATGAAATTGTTTTTGCCAGTGGTAATGCATTATTTCTTTAAGGTCTTCTTTCAACAAAACGTAGTACCAAACCAGAATTGTCTTTATTTATGCTAGTTTCAAATTGCTTTTAATGATGCTTTCAAGCATTTTTCTTAGCTGATAAATTCTTTGAAGTTATGAATATATGAAATTCATATATTTGAACTGCGGAATGAAGAAATAAATGTAAAGAAGATCCTCGCAGTTATTAACGCAACTTATGCAGTTGCGAAAAGAAAGCCTGAAAAAAATCAGGCTTGCCGGGATTCGAACCCTGACCTCTGCGATACCGGTGCAGCGCTCTAACCAATTGAGCTAACAAGCCAACTGGGAGCTGGTCATTAAATTGGTTCGTAATATACCCGGGAAAGATGAAGATGAAATTATGAATATATGAAATTCATATATTTGAACTGCGGAATGAAGAAATAAATGTAAAGAAGATCCTCGCAGTTATTAACGCAACTTATGCAGTTGCGAAAAGAAAGCCTGAAAAAATCAGGCTTCCAACTTTGTTGTGAAGTTGATCTGCCACCATTTAATTATCAGAGAGCAAATTAACTTCTTAGAAAAAGAAAACCCATTTGTTGCTTTTTTTTTTCTGCAAAGAATCTTCGATCGTTAGCAATAAACAACTCAAGGTTATGTTTGTTCAAGTTTATTAAGGTGCTCATTTCCTCCATTCAGTAGCGTATTAGTGACTGTATATGAACCTGGTATATTCTAGGTTAAAATTAAATCGAAAATCAAAACAATCGTCGACATATTTTTACATTTTTTTCAATATCATCCTCTTAAAAAATCTACTACTTGCGCAATTCTCATTGGTCCTGCGCGTGGCTCGTTATCATGGATTTCAACCCGCAAACGATTCAGCAAAACACTTCGCCCCGTTTTAAAGGAGAAAGAGAGTTGTAAAGAATTAACGAGAGTTCAAAATTTCACTCTGATGTAACCTACCGCCGTCATCGCCTCTTGTACGTTCTCATCAACTCTCGCGAGTCATCACCGACTTATGTGCTCACATCAACTTTCGTGCGCACGCTGTTATTGACTCACTGCGCTCCCGGCTCAGTAGGGAACTTAAGGAGGCTCGCAACAGTTTTTTTGGCCTTGGAGTGTATCTTTTGAAGTCAAAATTTCGCATAGAAGACAAACTTTGATTTCCTTGA
The DNA here is from genome assembly GCA_964017195.1 of Siderastrea radians. Lineage (NCBI taxonomy): Eukaryota > Metazoa > Cnidaria > Anthozoa > Scleractinia > Rhizangiidae > Siderastrea > Siderastrea radians. Next base: position 38,915,948 of record OZ024895.1, read on the forward strand.
TACTACACCACCTTTTCAACAAATGATCAAAGTTTATTTTCTCACTGGTTTCCTAGCAACAGCTGTCACCATAGCAACGGTAATGGTCAACCCCTCATTTTAAATAATGTCAAATATCTCGAAAACTAGTCAGACACTTTATGACGAAACTTGAACTATTTGAACTACTCAACCTACACAACTTGTCTGCGAAATTAGGGAAAAATCTGTAAGAGCGTTTTCACGTAAATCATGATTCATTTTTTACGGGCTGATTTTGGTCATTCCTGCAATTTTCTCCAATATTTCAAGAAAGATAAAACTTAACACTTTCTCTTTTCAGTTGAAGGACCTTTTATGATATCAAAACATTCATAATGTACATTGAGCTTCCTAGGTGGCTGCGATTTTAAGATATTTATATTTAAAAACTGCTAAAATGCAGCACAAATCAGCCAAAAAGTCCGTAATTTGCATAAATAAAAATATTTCTAAACTGCCCTTACAGATTTTTCTCTTAAATTGATTGCCATTAGAATAATAATTCTTTTTGATGTTCCAGCAAGTTTTAGGCTGAATAAACATTTTGTTTATTAGATAAGAAGGCTGAATCTCGGCCAGGTTTCAGTCGTTATTAACTTTCAACGAACAACAGTATTATTTTGTTTTTCCTGATCTATTTCTCGGTTATTCACGTGCAATGAATATTTATACACGCTGCGCTTGTGTCCTCTCGTGCATTTTTAATTCCTTCTCATAATAATAAAAAATTTTCGTCTTCTGAGCTTCTTCCTGGAGACTCTTTGCCATTATATTTTAAATACTGACTGACGTTTTAGCTTTTTTAATTACGGATTGCATACATGTTAACGCCCACGATGGCATTACACTGGGACCGAAAAATGACCAGAAACAAGCTCAGAAGACGAATATTTTTTTTATTATGAGAAGGAATTATAAACGCACGAGAGGACACAAACGCAGCGTGTATTAATATTCATTGCACGTGAATAACCGAGAAATAGACCAGAAAAAACGAAATAAAACTGTTGCTCGTTGACAGGTAATAACGACTGAAACTTGACCAAGATCCAGCCTTCTTATCTAATAGCAGAAATGTTTATTCAGCCTAAAACTTGCTGGAACATCAAAAAGAATTATTATTCTAACGTCAATCAATTTAAGAGAAAAATCTGTAAGGGCAGTTTAGAAATATTTCTATTTATGCAAATTACGGACTTTTTGGCTGATTTGCGCTGCATTTTAGCAGTTTTTAAATATAAATATCTTAAAATCGTAGCCACCTAGGAAGCTCAATGTACATTATGAATGTTTTGATATCATAAAAGGTCCTTCAACTGAAAAGAGAAAGTGTTAAGTTTTATCTTTCTTGAAATATTGGAGAAAATTGCAGGAATGACCAAAATCAGCCCGTAAAAAATGAATCATGATTTACGTGAAAACGCTCTTACAGTTTTTTCCCTAATTTCGCAGACAAGTTGTGTAGGTTGAGTAGTTCAAATAGTTCAAGTTTCGTCATAAAGTGTCTGACTAGTTTTCGAGATATTCGACATTATTTAAAATGAGGGGTTGTCCATTACCGTTGCTATGGTGACAGCTGTTGCTAGGAAACCAGTGAGAAAATAAACTTTGATCATTTGTTGAAAAGGTGGTGTAGTATCAAGGAAATCGAAGTTTATCTTCTATGCGAAATTTTGACTTCAAAAGATACACCCCAAGGCCAAAAAAACTGTTGCGAGCCTCCTTAAGCAAACACGACGGCGACTGCTGACGAGAACGTCACAAAACAAAAGGTTTAATTAGCAAAACAATGACTCCGCACGTGCGATACAGATTTTGGTACATTTCTTTACCGTCCTCTGCAAAACAACAACGTGAAATGACCAAATTCAAAGTTTTATGTAGAACGTGAACACACGTCAGTGAATTTTTGTTTTCTACCTGAACTGTAACGCCGTTTGTTTGACTCACCGCGCTCCCGGCTCAGTGTCTCTAGTACGCTCTCATCATGAGCCTCGTGCCCTCTCATCAATTCACATGCGCTCACATCAACATTTATACGCTCCGACCAACTTCCACGTGTTCTTATAAGCTCTGGTACACTGCTAAGAAAGCAAAGTGAGGTAGTGAATTCACGGGGTAAGTAATTATATATTACAGACCCTGAGAATCGTGGCATTCTTTACCTACAGTAAGCCTTACGCTTGGTATATGTGAGTCATTTTTACGCCTAGTATCATACGCGTGAATACTGCAATTACTGGCAAAATAATGGCCAATGTGATGAGAAGACCCTGGGGACTGTGAACGAAAACTAAAGATTTATGACAATGCTTCTAAAATCTGGTAATAGAATACGGCATTCGATGTAAACATCTTTAAGCGCAATTTAAATCACTACAGCTCTTATTTAGTTGTCTGTTTAGCCTGAGCCACGCCCAGACTGGTCTCCTTTAGGGTTTTAATTCTACTTTTCCGAGGAGCATCCCCGTCCCGTTTATATGGGAGTCCCCCCCCCCCGGGAAAATTCAGAAGGCTTAGTATTTTTTAAAATATGATTACGTCACACAAATGGTATTTAATTATATAACATCACTCACATGAATTTCTTATGAATTTGAAACTTGGATTCCATGATATATCATGTGAATTTAAAATGACTCTGGCCTTATAAACCTCTGTTTCTAGTCTACATGCATTATAGTCCTTGCAAGGTAAGGAAGACGGAATTTTCACTGAAGCTGGAAAGACAAGACTTACAAAAGGAAGTACATCCTCTACACTTCGTAAATTTGCTTAAGGTATCTTTCGAAACTAATTAAGGTTTATTAAAAAGATATAAAATATGTGTAGTAGGTTTCTTTCCCTCGGCTAGTATGTAAGCGTCATTTTTAGTTTTGATTAAATAACTGCTGCTAAAGAATGTCATTATCTGCCTCTTCGTGCCTGGTGGCCTCAAAAGAAACGTGATGTAAGCATTGGCATTCTTTTTTGGGATATGAAACTCATCTATACTGACCTCAGTCTTTCAGTTCTATTTGTTAATCGTCTACAGAAAGGTTGTGGTTATTCATCATGGTAGATACAAAAATAATAGAGTTTGTCTCACAATGTAGTCACTTGAGATGTAGATCGCCACATTTCGACTGCTTACTGCTTGTCTTCATCAGGCGATGCATTGCATAAGCACGAAATAAATTCACTTAGAAAATAAAGCTGACTCACTCGAAGACAATAACGTTTTTACCGCAGCGAAGTCAAAAATCTGAGCAAATGTGTTACGAAGAAGGAATAAATTTGATAAGACAAATGTTTGCTAGCACTTTAATAGAGATTTATATGGATCTAAAATAACCCTTTCACCCAGAGTCAGTTATGGAGACATTAAGGTGGTTCTAACTTTTGCCTCTGTGGACGAAATCCTATGGTGTGACTATTCAAATGAAGCCTTGTCAGCAGCACTTTTCCATGGTACTATTTATATTTAATGAAGTATTTTGCATAGCGAAATTTGGAATTCGTCTTGAATTTTGATTTTATGCACTCTTGGGAGTGAAAGGAATAAAAGAGGTGCGGAGAACGTTCCTAGTGAACTGATGCTGAAAACTTGATTTCCAGTGAAAATGTCATCGATATGAATATATGAAATAATCATATATTTGAACTGCGGATAAAGATAGAATTATATGAAGATCATCGCAGTGAACGTGTTTCAACTTAAAGTTGAAAAGAAGAAACGTGATAAAATTCAGGCTTGAACGGGAATCGGACCCATGACCTCTGCGATACCGGTGCAGTGCCCTAACCAACTGAGCTATCAAGCCAACTGGGAGCTGGTCAATTGTGAGTTCGTATTTATCCCGTAGATGGAGAAATGAATATGAATATATGAAATAATCATATATTTGAACTGCGGATAAAGATGGAATTATATGAAGATCATCGCAGTGAAGGTGTTTCAACTTACAGTTGAAAAGAAGAAACCTGAAAAAATTCAGGCTTGAACGGGAATCGAACCCATGACCTCTGCGATACCGCTGCAGCGCTCTAACCAACTGAGCTATCAGGTTTCTTCTTTTCAACTGTTTAAGTTGAAACACCTTCACTGCGATGATCTTCATATAATTCTGAAAATGTCATCGTCTGCCATCGGTTTATCGTCGATTATAGAAATCCATCAATAGGTTTAACGAATGTAGGTTAGTGACACAACTCCATGCGACGGCTGTTTTGGATAGATTAAATAAATTAAAAAAATAGAGTTATCGTTTGTACTGTGTTCGTCTCACGATGTAGTCACCAGATGCTTACTGCCAGTCTAATTCGATCAAGCAATGAGGCCGCGTGATTACGTAGTGCATCGCCTAAAAAACTCCTAGCAGCAGGGAGCGAAAAAGGACTGATCATTTTTCGCACCTTGCTAGCAGTAAGCAGTCGAAAGGTCGCTATCTACATCCCAAGTGACCACCAGGCACGAAGAGGCAGGTAATGACCATAAGCAAGTGCCAAATTAAACCGGTTATGTGTCTGCACAGATCTGATAGGTCTGCAGTTAATGGGCTTTTTAGCGGGGTCTATATAATTATAGCATTTGCTAAGTAATTGCCATGCGATATGCAGAGGCATGCCCAGTGTGGGCATGTTCCGTTAAGGTCGTTAAAAAGACCCTTGAACATCACAACCCACATACATGACTGCGGAGATTCGTCATCTTAACCCTGCAATCCCTAGGAATAACCAACAGTTAATTTCTCCTTAGAGTACTCACTGCTCAATCAAACACATAAAGGTTGTGAGAAAAAAGGAAATGAATCAACGAATTAAAACGCTCTTAGTTGTTAAACAAATTCTCCTCATTAGTACCACAGGAATCTATGGAGAACAGTAGGGAGAATATACATTCTGACATTAGGGCTTAAAGGGCTAAAATACTTACCTTTTGTTAGTCAAGTTCGAGGTTCGTATTGTAAATTATAAATCGAGAGGGGAAACGAGGTTTCATAATTTACAGGACAAACCAAGAAAACGAGGATAATAACTAAAGGTGTTTATTGTGTTTTTTTCTGAGGAACAATCCTGGCAAAAATTCTGACAGAGGATTTTTTCAAAGGTTTTGAAATGGAAATATCTGTATAATCTTTGCTTGATTTATTTTTGTCGCTCTTAGGACAGAACAAATGTCGCTTTTTCACTGAAGAGCACTCAGATTGAACATGGATAGTATTTGAGATACTCTGGTTCCAGTAGTTTTCTTTCATTTTTCTCCTCATAGCCCTCTAACAAACTTGATCAACGAAGCGGCGACAACGAGACGAGAAAGAGAAAAAATAAAACCTCTGGGATCGGGCTACATCAGAGACTTCTAGTTCGTGATTAACCGCAAAACCACCGAATAAACGCACTTGCTGGCTTCAGAATGAAAAACAAATTCTTCCTGCTACATATTCTTCTCTGAAATGAGTATTACTCGTTCATTCTACAGCCGTGTTGTTACCAGTAAATCACCCACCTCACTCTCTATCCCTTTATTACCTACGCGAGTGACCGTCAAATGTAAATTATTTAAGACTAAGTGTGATTAAACTCATGCGTATCTTCATGTTGCTTGGGTTTCAGGAGACGTCTCTAAACAAATTGTGAAGAAACAAGATCTCACAACATGTTTTCGCCTGAGATCACATTCAGTTTGATGATTCTTGGGATTTGCCTGACCGCTGGTAATAATAAATAAAATACCCTATCTAACAACGTATAATCAGGAGCCTGATTCATGAAGCCAAAGTTAAGTCCCAATCGCAACGTTGTTGTGACTTTGTTATACAACATTGTCAGAACGTTTTTCAGTTTTTACCGAGATATTGAGTCACATTGTTTTGGTGTAATCGCACAAGCGCAGTGTAACTAATTGTCTTTTGTGGTGTTCAGTCATAAATGTGTAGGGTTTCCTGTTGTGACTCTTTGAATCGGTATGGTCTCTCAGTGGCGGTTCCAGACCTTCAGGTAATGGCCGTGGAGGGGGGGGGGGGAGGGTGGGCGCTCGGCCGCTCTGGAAAAAGAGGGCCCTACCCTAGATCCCCCACTGGTTCAGCGCTTGCACAGGAGCCCACCATCCGGAGTGTCCATCGGCTACTTATTATTGTTACAGAGACTTTCAGTCTATTTTTAGAATTCTTTTTTCAGTGCATTTGCTGTTTTCCGACAAAATGTCCACATAATCCAATATGGAGGTCTATCTTCTAGATAGAGGCCTTTTGGTCCTCACTTCCAATTTTCTTCAACCAAGCAGACTCTTTTTGCTTAACACTTCACTGATTTCATCAACCATTGAAATCGAAATCTAACTCTACTCTGATTGGCTGAGAGTGTTTTTGTTTTGGCGCCAAAGAAACTCCAAGACGATGTAACCCAGGTCTTATAAAAGAGATGGTCGCTCGAAGGGTTGATGAGCGTGTAACTTATTTATTTAAATTATTTTCCTCGCCTTTCTTCAAACCACCACTAATTTTACTCTAATACTTTTTAAGACACCCAGGAGGTTAGATGTCCTGATGGAAGTTATTGCCCACCTCGTCAGACTTGCTGTCTTGTGGGTTCTCAATACGGGTGCTGCGCTCATCCTAATGCAGTCTGCTGTTCCCCCAGCTCAGGGCGGTGCTGTCGAAACGGATACAGGTACCGACCCATTATTTCCTTGTTTTATTTCATACATTTTTCCACAGTATATGCTATATCTACTCAACCATGTGCCGACACCGAAGCTAAACGCTTCAAGAAAGGACGTTTTGCTTTTTCCAAGTACTTTTAAGTCAAATAGAAATCCTTGTTTCATCATCTAATCAGTGTAGCAAAGCTGTTTATCTTTAAATAAATTGAGAATAAACAATAAGTATTAAAATGTGCACTTGTTACCTTATCTTATTCTCCTTTACAAAAAGGGGGGGGGTTTGGGGGGAGGGCGCGATACCACTAACATTCGCGCAGGTTGTAGTGCACGTGTTACAGTAGGCAGGAACTTCGTTACTACGCCTTATGCCCCACCCTCTTGTTCGCACTTTCTTCTCTCCTCAATCTCCCTCTGCTTTCAAAATTAGGCTAACTTTCAAAATTAGGTTGTTGGTCTAGAATTAACATTTCATAAATAACGGGATCAATGAAATTCATATTTTTGAACAGCGGAATTAACTGTTTAAGTTGTGTATATAGCTGTGATGGGCTTTCCTCTATTTAAATCTTTATCCCGCAGTTTAAATATATGAATTTCATAATTATATTCTCTTTCATGTAGTCATCCTTCATGGGTAACTTACAAATCCACATAATGACCAGCTCCCAGTTGGCTTGATAGCTCAGTTGGTTAGAGGACTGCACCGGTATCGCAGAGTCATTGTTCTGAATCCCGTTGAAGCCTGAAATTTTTTACAGGCTTTATCGCAGCTGCTTAAGTGGTGTATAGAACTGCGATATTGTGTCTTCTATTGAAAAGTTATCTTTAAAACTTTCTGCTACTTTATGTGGTATCTCTTCTGATTACTAGATAATCCTATTAAAATTAAACTAGTTACGACACCGTAAATTTCCAGACCAGCGCCCTTAATACAAACTTTAGAAAAGAAGGTGGGGTGCAGGGGGGGGGGGGGGTTGGTAACGTTCAGTTAAGAGGGGTTGCTAACTTAATTTTCCCTACTCGCCGAGATCGATTTTATATTCAGTCATAACATTTGATTGTGCGTAAAAACAACATCAACATATAAGCTACGTATTTACCATAAGTTTTAAATAAAATTTCCCTTAGGGCAACTTTCAGGTATGAATTAAATGTAACGAAATGTTGTTCACTGCATCAATACACCACAGTGTGAGTTTTTGGCTTTGATTAATATTTTCTTCTTGTTTCTTTTATACGCAGATGTTACCGGCCAAGACCATGGAGTAAAATCAAGTGTTTAAAACTTTCTGCTACTTTATGTGGTATCTCTTCTGATTACTAGATAATCCTATTAAAATTAAACTAGTTACGACACCGTAAATTTCCAGACCAGCGCCCTTAATACAAACTTTAGAAAAGAAGGTGGGGTGCAGGGGGGGGGAGGGGGGGGTTGGTAACATTCAGTTAAGAGGGGTTGCTAACTTAATTTTCCCTACTCGCCGAGATCGATTTTATATTCAGTCATAACATTTGATTGTGCGTAAAAACAACATCAACATATAAGCTACGTATTTACCATAAGTTTTAAATAAAATTTCCCTTAGGGCAACTTTCAGGTATGAATTAAATGTAACGAAATGTTGTTCACTGCATCAATACACCACAGTGTGAGTTTTTGGCTTTGATTAATATTTTCTTCTTGTTTCTTTTATACGCAGATGTTACCGGCCAAGACCATGGAGTAAAATCGTGAAGTGTGAAAAAGAGAGGGTGGATGAGGTCTAATAATCCACCAAACATGAACCTGGAGGAGAAAATTCGCAACTTTCATAACAGTTCCAATATTTTTACCATGGGGATTAAGGCATTTTTCTATTTGTTTGATTGATATAATGGCTTGATTATTGGGGTTAGTCTCAGAAGAAACCGTGGTGTTGCGTCGGCGGTGGAGAGAAATACAAAAAAATACAGTTTTATCAACTGGGTTGATAAGGTAACTTACCACCGTAAAGGAATTCAAAAGCTGACTTTTCGAGCGCTGGTTCTTTGTCAGCACTCTGACGAAGGGCTACCGCCGTACCGCTTGAAACGTGAAATTTTGAAGTTCTTTGCGGTGGTAAATTTACTTTATCAACTCAGTTGATAAAATTAAAATTTAATGGGCTGATTGTCTGGTTGAACATTTTTCGCACATGTATCTTTAGTTCTTGACTAGTTACCGAGAAAACAAATTAAACACTGTGGTTACAACAACCAGTTACCAACGCTTGATGTGTGAAAACTTTTAGCCAATAATACCCAGAAAGTAGTTGCATGTTTATCAGGCACTCCGCATATATTCTTATCCGTATATATTCTCCGCAGAGGCTCCTGTCGGTAAAGCCTGGTTTTCATATGTCGGGTACTTGCTGTTTCCCGACCGTCCCGGATGTTACCGATATGTCGAGAAAACCCAGAATTTTAGACGACACCATTTTCGTTGTGACAGGGGAGACTGGATCCAATCAATCACCGAATGAACGCCGACTATCATCGGCCGAACATTTCGGACGATTAGGGATGACTAAGGATTTCGTGCTTTTATTAGGGGGCAAAATCTGGGAGGTAGTAAAAGCACTGATCGGCTGCATATTGTCCCGACATATGCAAAACAGATTTAAACGCATAAAGAAAAAATCAATAAAAAGTCAAAATTGAGTACACGGGGGATGATGAGATCAGGGAATACGAGGGATGACACGCAGCCAGAGAAACGCAAGAAAAATGGCGGAGACCTCGCTTCTCTCTAGCGTTCCTGCGCGCTTCCTTTTCCCTTCCTCGACACCTTTGCAATTTATAATATAGCACAAAAGAGGACTCTGTGAAGAAGAGAGGGACCATAATATAGTCAGCCTCGGACAGTGCCCTCCCACCATCAGCCTTTCGCAGTCACAATCAATTTTTATGCGTTCTGATCAACTTCCATGCGCTCTCATAAGCTCTCTTACACCTGTACACTCCTAAGAGAGCGAGGTGAGCCCTGGAAGGGGGGGGGGGATTTGGGTCAATTTTTGCTGGGTATGTGCCGCTGGCCTCTCCGAACCCTACCTGTAGCCCATTATAGACACCATGTTAGTCACTTTTGGGCAAATATACCCCAAATCCCTACTTGCCGGAATTTACTTCCCCCTGGAAATTAATCTAGTAACTTTATTAGCTCCTATTGAAAATGCAACCCCGTTATAGTCAATCCAGTCGTGAAAATGCGACCCCATCCAGTGTCACATCCCCATTAGCCTATTACTAGGAAGTACCCCTGGGGAGGTGAGGTAGCGCTTTCAGGTGGTAAATAATTAATTATTACAGACCATGAGAAACTAGGAGTTTTCTTACCTGAAGTAAGCCATGTAAGTCATTTTTACGCCTTTTGTCTTATGCGTGAATACTGCAATTACTGGTGAAATACCCGGGGGGGGGGTGGGGTACTCCCTATTTGGCCTAAACGGCTATGTGCCGCTCAACACGGTCTGGCTTTCAGGGTCTTGCGTCTTAAACAGGATATACAATTTCACTGTTTAGCGTCTTGAACAGGATGTCATTCTGGACCGGAAACCTTGAACAGGGTGTAAAAGTTGGTGGTGCGTAGTCTGCAAGCGTGCTACCAACTGGTTTTTTAAAAATCTTATTCCATGATGTCATTTATTTAAAAAGTACTCTCTGAAATAATCTCTTTCTGGTGACGCAAAAAGGTCTTTCTTTCTTAAACAGGGTAGCAAAATGAACGGATTTGTCTTAAACAGGGTCAGGGTTTGAAGGCCTCGGTGGCACACCCCCACCTAAACTGTCCTTGAGTGCCCCCCCTCCCCCTACCCCCGAAGTAAAATAATGGCTAATATGTACTACAGAGGGCCTCTATACAAGAGCAATCGTACGCTCTAGATCTGATTGACTGCCTTACTGCAAGGCTATCAGCTAATCAGTCTTACTATAGGAACATATGAGGTACGTGCCACTGCCGAGTTGTGTTCTTAAATTCGTTCGAACCATACGAATAAAATACGCGTACTGATTGGCTTGGACCTTTCATTGTCGACCGCAAAGAAATATGCCAAAATCTGTCTCGCACTGTTTTGTGACGTTCTCGTCAGCCGTCGCCGTCGTGTTTGCTTAAGTTCCCTATTGTCTTTAGTACGCGCTCATCATCAGACTCGTGCGCTGTCATCAGTTCACATGCGCTCACATCAACTTTTATGCGCTCCGACCAACTTCCACGTGTTCTCATAAGCTCTGGTACACTGCTAAGAAAGCACAGTGAGATAGCGAATTCACAGGGTAGGTAATTATATATTACAGACCCTGAGAATCTAGGCGTTTTCTTACCTACAGTAAGCCTTACGCTTGGTATATGTAAGTCATTTTATGCCTAGTATTATACGAGTAAATGCTGTAATTTCTGGTAAAACAATGGCTAATATGATGCGAAGACCTTGGGGACGAGTTAACGGGACGGACAGACAGAATTCCTCACTCATATCACAACAAACTCGGAAAAGGCTTCGCCATTTTCCGAGGTGAAAATGACATGAAGGGGGAAAAAATCACTTCGAGTTAGCGAGAATTGCGAGTTATAGAGGGTTTGAGTTTTTGAGGGTAAAATTACAGTAAATATATGTAGCAAATCCAGGGGAAATCAATTTTGGTTTGAGTTAACGCCAGATTCGAGTTACCGAGAGTCGACTCTAAGAGAACTCTATCGAGCTGAAATTTTGTTAAAAATTAAGTTCTCAGAATGTCTTCTATCTGATAAAACTAAAATTTAGAAGGCTTAGTATCTTTTAAAATATGATTACGTCACACAAATGTCATCTAACAGCACTCACATGAATTTGTTATGAATTTGAAACTTGGACTCCATAATATATCATGTGAATTTAAAATGACTCAGAGCATCTTCTATCTGATGAAACTAAAATTCACCCGGCGGGACTCCCCTATAAAAGTGACGGGGATGGTCGTCGTCTCGCTTAGGGGTGTAAATTGCGGATTTTAATCTCACTTAGGGTGTTCAGGAAAGAAAGCCAATATTTTTACTCATACAGGTATCGCTTTGGGTAGACTGAGAACGAAAACTAAAGATTTATGACAATGCTTCTAAAATCTGGTAATGGGATACGGCATTCGATGTAAACATCTTTAAGCGCAATTCAAATCACTACAGCTCTTATTTAGTTGTCTGTTTGGCCTGAGCCACGCCCAGATTGGTTTCCTTTAGGGCTTTAATTCTACTTTTCCGACGAGCATCCCCGTCCCGTTTATATGGGAGTCCCCCCCCCCGGGAAAATTCAGAAGGCTTAGTATTTTTTAAAATATGATTACGTCACACAAATGGCATCTAATTATATAACATCACTCACATGAAAGTGTTATGAATTTGAAACTTGGATTCCAAAATATATTATGTGAATTTAAAATGACTCTTTGGCCTTATAAACCTCAACTATTTCCAGTCTACATGCATTGCAATCCTTGCAAGGTAAGGAAGACGGAATTATCATTGACGCTGGATAGACAAGACTTATAAAGTCTACACTTGGTAAATTTGCTTAAGGTATCTTTCCAAACTAAGGTTTATTAAAAAGATATAAAATATGTGTAGGAGGTTTCTTTCCCTCAGCTAGTACATAAGCGTCATTTTTAGTTTTGATTAAATAACCGCTGCTAAAGAATGTCATTATCTGCCTCTTCGTGCCTGGTGGCCTCAAAAGAAACGTGATGTAAGCACTTGCATTCTTTTTTGGGATATGAAACTCATCTAAACTGACCTCAGTCTTTCAGTTCTATTTGTTAATCGTCTACAGAAAAGTTGTGGTTATTCATCGTGGTAGATACAAAAATAATAGAGTTATCGTTTGTCTCACAATGTAGTCACCTGAAATGCAGATCGCCACATTTCGATGCTTACTGCTTGTCTTCATCAGGCGATGCACTGTATAAGCACAAAATAAATTCACTTAGAAAATAAAGCTGACTCACTCGAAGACATTAACTTTTATTACCGCAGTCAAAAATCTGAGCAAATGTGTTAGTTTGATATGACAAATGGATCTAAAATAACTCTTTCACCCATAGTCAGTTATGGAGACATTAAGGTGGTTCTAACTTTTGCCTTTGTGGACGGAATCCTACGCTGTGACTATTCAAATGATAACTTGTCAGCAGCACTTTTACATGGTACTATTTATATTTAATTAAGTATTTTGCAGAGTGAAATTTCGGATTCGTCTTGAATTTGATTTTATGCACTCTTGGGAGTGAAAGGAATTAAAGAGGTGCGGACAACGTTGCTAATGACCTGTAACTGAAAACTTGATTTCCAGTGAAAACGTCATGATCGTCTGCCATCGATTTATCGTCAATAGAAATCCGTCAATCGGTTTAACGAATGTATGTTAGTGACACAACTCCATGCGACGGCAGTTTTGGATAGATTAAATAAATAAATAAACAAAAAATAGAGTTATCGTTTGTCTCACGATTTAGTCACCAGATGCTTACTGCCAGTCTAATTCGATCAAGCAATTAGGCCGCGTGATTACGCAGTGCATCGCCTAAAAAAAGCCTAGCAGCAGGGTGCGAAAAAGGATCATCTTTTTTCGCACCCTGCTAGCAGTAAGCAGTCGAAAGGTCGCGATCTACATCCCAAGTGACCACCAGGCACGAAGAGGCAGGTAATGACCATAAGCAAGTGCCAAATTAAATCAGTTATGTGTCTGCAGGATTAATGGGCTTTTTAGCGGGGTCTATATAATGATAGCATTTCCTGAGTAATTTCCATGCGATTTGCAGAGACATGCCCAGTGTGGGCATGTTCCGTCAAGGTCGTTAAAAAGACCCTTGAACATCACAAACCACATACATGACTGCGGAGATTCGTCATCTTAACCCTGCAATCTCTAGGAATAACCAACAGTTAATTTCTCCTTAGAGTACTTACTGCTCAATCAAACATAAAGGTTGTAAGAAAAAAGGAAATGAATCAACGAATTAAAACGCTCTTAGTTGTTAAACAAATTCTCCTCATTAGTACCACAGGAATCTATGGAGAACAGTAGGGAGAATATACATTCTGACATTAGGGCTTAAAGGGCTAATATACTTACCTTTTATTAGTCAAGTTCGAGGTTCATATTGTAAATTATAAATCGAGAGGGGAAACGAGGTTTCATAATTTACAGGACAGACCAAGAAAACGAGGATAATAACTAAAGGTGTCTATTATGTTTTTTTCTGAGGAACAATCCTGGCAAAAATTCTGACAGAGGTTTTCTCAAAGGTTTTGAAATGGAAATATCTGTATAATCTTTGCTTGATTTATTTTTATCGCTCTTAGGACAGAACAAACGTCGCTCTTTCACTGAAGAGCACTCAGATTCCAGCAGTTTTCTTTCATTTTTCTCCTCATAGCCCTCTAACAAACTTGATCAACGAAGCGGCGACAACGAGACGAGAAAGAGAAAAAATAAAACCTCTGGGATTGGGCTATATCAGAGACTTCTAGTTCGTGATTAACCGCAAAACCACCGAATAAATGCACTTGCTGGCTTCAGAATGAAAAACAAATTCTTCCTGCTACATATTCTTCTCTGAAATGAGTATTACTCGTTCATTCTACAGCCGTGTTGTTACCAGTAAATCACCCACCTCACTCTCTATCCCTTTATTACTTACGCGAGTGACCGTCAAATGTAATTTAAGACTAAGTGTGATTAAACTCATACGTATCTTCATATTGCTTGGGTTTCAGGAGACGTCTCTAAACAAATTGTGAAGAAACAAGATCTCACAACATGTTTTCGCCTGAGATCACATTCAGTTTGATCATGCTTGGGATTTGCCTAACCAGTGGTCATAATAAATAAAATACCCTATCTAACAACGTACAATCAGGAGCCTGATTCATGAAGCCAAAGGTAAGTCCCAATCGCAACGTTGTTGTGACTTTGTTATACAACATTGTCAGAACGTTTTTCAGTTTTTAGCGAGATATTGAGTCACCTTTTTTTGGTGTGCTCGCACAAGCGCATTGTAACTAATTGTCTTTTGTGCTGTTCAGTCATAAATGTGTAGGGTTTCCTGTTGTGACTCTTTGAATCGGTATGGTCTCTCAGTGGTGGTTCCAGACCTTCAGGTAATGGCCGTGGAGCGGGGGGGGGGGGGGGGTGGGCGCTCGGCCGCTCTGGAAAAGGAGGGACTTGCACAGGAGCCCACCATCCGGAGTGTACGTCGGCTACTTATTATTGTTACAGAGACTTTCAGTCTATTTTTAGAATTCTTTTCTCAGCACATTTGCTGTTTTCCGAAAAAATGTCCCCATAATCCCATGGAGGTCCATCCTCTAGATAAAGGACTTTTGGTCCTCACTTCCAATTTTCTTCAACCAAGTAGACTCTTTTTACTTAACACTTCACTGATTTCATCCACCATTGAAATCGAAATCTAACTCTACTCTGATTGGCTGAGAGTGTTTTTGTTTTGGCGCCAAAGAAACTCCAAGACGATGTAACCCAGGTCTTATAAAAGAGATGGTCCCTCGCAGGTTTGATTAGCGTGTAACTTAAGTATTTAAATTATTATCCTCGCCATTCTTCAAACCACCACTAATTTTACTCTAATACTTTTTAAGACACCCAGGAGGTTAGATGTCCTGATGGAAGTTATTGCCCACCTCGTCAGACTTGCTGTCTTCAAGGTTATCGCTACTACGGGTGCTGCCGTCATCCTAATGCAGTCTGCTGTTCCCCCAGCTCAAAGTGGTGCTGTCCAAACGGATACAGGTACCAACCCATTATTTCCTTGTTTTATTTCATACATTTTTCCACAGTATATGCTATATCTACACCATTGATGTGCCGACACCGAAGCTAAACGCCTCAAGAAAGGACGTTTTGCTTTTTCCCAGTACTTTAAAGTCAAATAGAAATCCTTGTTTCATCATCTAGTCAGTGTAGCAAAAGCTGTTTATCTTTAAATAAATTGAGAAAAAGCAATAAGTATTAAAATGTGCACTTGTTACCTTATCTTATTCTCCTTTACAAAAGGGTTAGGGGGTTTGGGGGGAGGGCGCGATACCACTAACATTCGCGCAGGTTGTAGTGCACGTGTTAGAGTAGGCAGGAACTTCGTTACAATGCCTTATGCCCCACCCTCTTGATCGCACTTTCTTCTCTCCTCAATCTCCCTCTGCTTTCAAAATACAGGCAGGAAATAATCAGCTCTCCCCAAAAATAACTATACTACACTGCAGGCTAGCTTCCAAAATTAGGTTGTTGGTCTAGAATTAACATTTCATAAATAACGGGATCAATGAAATTCATATTTTTGAACAGCGGAATTAACTGTTTAAGTTGTGTATATAACTGTGATGGGCTTTCCTCTATTTAAATCTTTATCCCGCAGTTTAAATATATGAATTTCATAATTATATTCTCTTTCATGTAGTCATCCTTCATGGGTAACTTACAAATCCACATAATGACCAGCTCCCAGTTGGCTTGATAGCTCAGTAGGTTAGAGGACTGCACCGGTATCGCAGAGTCATTGTTCTGAATCCCGTTGAAGCCTGAAATTTTTTACAGGCTTTATCGCAGCTGCTTAAAGTGGTACTACGATCAAAAAATCACTTTTACTTTTTCTTCGGATTTCGAAACTTTGTTTACTAAACACTCCCCAAGCGAAATTTTCCGATTTAATAGTCCGCCTTTATTACACCAGAAAGGACAGAATGACATCATTCCCTCACGAGCTTTAGAATGCAGTGTGTGTGAAAGTGCCTTATTTAGTATGCAGCACGGGAGTTTTGAGCTTTCACACTCTCAAACTCGTGTTTTGCATAATTTGTAAGCCGCGTTCACGCACTACATTCTACAGCTCTTGAGTGTATGACGTCATTGTATCCTTTCTGGTGTAATAATGGCGGACCATTAAAACGGAAAATTGCAGTTTAAATTAACGGTCTTCTTCTCAAAATTAAGGCTTATAATTTCGCTTGGGGAGTGTTTAACAAACATAGTTTCGAAATCCGAAGAAAAAATAAAAGTGATTTTTTGATCATAGTACCACTTTAAGTGGTGTATAGAACTGCGATATTGTGTCTTCTATTGAAAAGTTATCTTTAAATCTTTCTGCTACTTTATGTGGTATCTCTTCTGATTACTAGATAATCCTATTAAAATTAAACTAGTTACGACACCGTAAATTTCCAGACCAGCGCCCTTAATACAAACTTTGGAGAAGAAGGTGGGGGGGGGGGGGTTGGTAACATTCAGTTAAGAGGGGTTGCTAACTTAATTTTCCCTACTCGCCGAGATCGATTTTATATTCAGTCATAACATTTTATTGTGCGTAAAAACAACATCAACATATAAGCTACGTATTTACCATAAGTTTTAAATAAAATTTCCCTTAGGGCAACTTTCAGGTATAAATTAAATGCAACGAAATGTTGTTCACTGCATCAATACACCACAGTGTGAGCTTTTGGCTTTGATTAATATTTTCTTCTTGTTTCTTTTATACGCAGATGTTACCTGCCAAGACCATGGAGTAAAATAGTGCTGTGTAAAAAAGAGAGGGTGGATGAGGTCTAATAATCCACCAAACATGAACCTGGAGGAGAAAATTCGCAAATTTCATAACAGTTCCAATATTTTTACCATGGGGATTAAGGCATTTTTCTATTTGTTTGATTGATATAATGGCTTGATTATTGGGGTTAGTCTCAGAAGAAACCGTGGTGTTGCGTCGGCGGTGGAGAAAAATACAAAAAAATACAGTTTTATCAACTGGGTTCATAAAGTAACTTACCACCGTAAAGGAATTCAAAAGCTGTCTTTTCGAGGGGTAGTTCTTTGTCAGCACTCTGACAAAGGGCTACCGCTTGAAACGTGAAATTTTGAAGTTCTTTGCGGTGGTAAATTTACTCTATCAACTCAGTTGATAAAATTAAAATTTAATGGGCTGATTGTCTGGTTGAACATTTTTCGTACATGTATCTTTAGTTCTTGACTAGTTACCGAGAAAACAAATTAAACACTGTGGTTACAACAACCAGTTACCAACGCTTGATGTGTGAAAACTTTTAGCGAATAATACCCAGAAAGTAGTTGCTTGTTTATCAGGCACTCCGCATATATTCTTATCCGTATATATTCTCCGCAGAGGCTCCTGTCGGTAAAGCCTGGTTTTCATATGTCGGGTACTTGCTGTTTCCCGACCGTCCCGGATGTTACCGATATGTCGAGAAAACCCAGAATTTTAGACGACACCATTTTCGTTGTGACAGGGGAGACTGGATCCAATCAATCACCAATCTCCCAAAAAGCAAAAATTTTAGTTTCATGTCAGGAATGATCGCCGACTATTGGTACTCATCGGCCGACCATTTCGGACGATTAGGGATGACTAAGGATTTCGTGCTTTTATTAGGGGGCAAAATCTGGGAGGTAGTAAAAGCACCGATCGGCTGCATATTGTCCCGACATATGCAAAGCAGATTTAAACGCATAAAGAAAAATAAATAAAAAGTCAAAATTGAGTACACGGGGGATGATGAGATCAGTTAATACGAGGGATGACACGCAGCCAGAGAAACGCAAGAAAAATGGCGGTGACCTCGCTTCTCTCTAGCGTTCCTGCGCGCTTCCTTTTCCCTTCCTCGACACCTTTGCAATTTATAATATAGCACAAAAGAGGACTCTGTGAAGAAGAGAGGGACCATAATATAGTCAGCCTCGGACAGTGCGCTCTCACCATCAGCCTTTCGCAGTCACAATCAATTTTTATGCGTTCTGACCAACTTCCATGCGCTCTCATAAGCTCTCTTACACCTGTACACTCCTAAGAGAGCGAGGTGAGCCCGGGGGGAGGGGGTACTTGGGTAAATGTTTGCTGAGTATGTACCACTGGCCTCTCCGAACCCCTACCTGTAGCCAATTATAGACACCATGTTAGTCACTTTTGGGCAATTATACCCCAAATCCCTACTTGCCGGAATTTACTTACCCCTGGAAATTAATCTAGTAACTCTATTAGCTCCTATTGAAAATGCAACCCCGTTATAGTCAATCCAGTCGTGAAAATGCGACCCCATCCAGCGGCACATCCCCATTAGCCTATTACTAGGAAGCACGCCCCGGGGAGGTGAGGTAGTGCTTCCAGATGGTAAATAATTATATATTACAGACCATGAGAAACTAGGAGTTTTCTTACCTGAAGTAAGCCATGTAAGTCATTTTTATGCCTTGTGTCTTACGCGTGAATACTGCAATTACTGGTGAGATACCCGGGGGGGGGGGGGGGTACTCCCTATTTGACCTAAACGGCCATGTGCCACTCAACACGGTCTGGTTTTCGGGGCCTTGCGTCTTAAACAGGATGTACAATTTCACTGTTTAGCGTCTTGAACAGGATGTCATTCTGGACCGGAAGCCTTGAACAGGGTGTGAACGTTGGCGGTGCGTAGTCTGCATGTGTGCTACCAACAGCTTTTTTAAAAAATCTTATTCCATGATGTCGTTTATTTAAAAATTACTCTCTGAAATAATCTCTTTCTGGTGACGCAAAAAGGTCTTTCCTTCTTAAACAGGATAGCAAAATGAACGGATTTGTCTTAAACAGGGTCAGGGTTTGAAGGCCTCGGCGGCACACCCCCACCCAAACTGTTCTTGAGTGCCACCCCTCCACCCCCCCGCCCCGAAGTAAAATAATAGCTTATATGTGCTACAGACGGCCTCTATACAAGAGCAGTCGTACGCTCTAGATCTGATTGACTGCCTTACTGCAAGGCTATCAGCTAATCAGTCTTACTATAGGAACGTATGAGGTACGTGCCACTGCCGAGTTGTGTTCTTAAATTCGTTCGAACCATACGAATAAAA
The DNA here is from genome assembly GCA_964017195.1 of Siderastrea radians. NCBI lineage: Eukaryota > Metazoa > Cnidaria > Anthozoa > Scleractinia > Rhizangiidae > Siderastrea > Siderastrea radians. Next base: position 38,935,508 of record OZ024895.1, read on the forward strand.
CACGCGTACTGGTTGGCTTGGACCTTTCATTGTCGACCGCAAAGAAATGTACCAAAATCTGTATCGCACTGTTTTGTGACGTTCTCGTCAGCCGTCGCCGTCGTGCTTGCTTAAGTTCCCTATTGTCTCTAGTACGCGCTCATCATCAGACTCGTGCGCTGTCATCAGTTCACATGCGCTCACATCAACTTTTATGCGCTCCGACCAACTTCCAAGAAAGCACAGTGAGGTAGCGAATTCACGGGGTAGGTAATTATATATTACAGACCCTGAGAATCTAGGCGTTTTCTTACCCACAGTAAGCCTTACGCTTGGTATATGTAAGTCATTTTATGCCTAGTATCATACGCGTAAATGCTGCAGTTTCTGGTAAAACAATGGCTAATATGATGCGAAGTCCCTGGGGACGAGTTAACGGGACGGACGGACAGAATTCCCCACTCACATCACAACAAACACGGAAAAGGCTTCGCCATTTTCCGAGGTAAAAATGTAAAATTACAGTAAATATATGTAGCAAATCCAGGGGAAATCAATTTTGGTTTGAGTTAACGCCAGATTCGAGTTACCGAGAGTCGACTCTAAGAGAACTCTATCGAGTTGAAATTTTGTTAAAAATTAAGTTCTCAGAACGTCTTTTATCTGATAAAACTAAAATTCAGAAGGCTAAGTATCTTTCAAAATATGATAACGTCACACAAATGTCATCTAACAACACTCACATGAATTTGTTATGAATTTGAAACTTGGACTCCATAATCTATCATGTGAATTTAAAATGACTCATAACGTCTTCTATCTGATGAAACTAAAATTCACCCGCGGGGACTCCCCTATAAAAGTGACGGGGATGGTCGTCGTCTCGCTTAGGGGTGTAAATTGCGGATTTTAATCTCACTTAGGGTGTTCAGGAAAGAAAGCCAATATTTTTACTCATACAGGTATCGCTTAGGGTAGACTGAGAACGAAAACTAGAGATTTATGACAATGCTTCTAAAATCTGGTAATAGAATACGGCATTCGATGTAAACATCTTTAAGCGCAATTTAAATCACTACAGCTCTTATTTAGTTGTCTGTTTGGCCTGAGCCACGCCCAGATTGGTTTCCTTTAGGGTTTTAATTCTACTTTTCCGACGAGCATCCCCGTCCCGTTTATATGGGAGTCCCCCACCCCCGGGAAAATTCAGAAGGCTTTTAGTTAGTATTTTTTAAAATATGATTACGTCACACAAATGGCATCTAATCACTCACATGAAATTGTTATGAATTTGATTCTTGGATTCCATGAAATATCATGTGAATTTATAATGACTCTTTGGCCTTATAAACCTCAACTATTTCTAGTCTACATGCATTATAGTCCTTGCAAGGTAAGGAAGACGGAATTATCATTGACGCTGGATAGACAAGACTCAAAGTAAGTACATCTTCTACACTTGGTAAATTTGCTTAAGGTATCTTTCCAAACTAAGATTTATTAAAAAGATATAAAATATGTGTAGGAGGTTTCTTTCCCTCAGCTAGTACATAAGCGTCATTTTTAGTTTTGATTAAATAACTGCTGCTAAAGAATGTCATCATCTGCCTCTTCGTGCCTGGTGGCCTCAAAAGAAACGTGATGTAAGCACTGGCATTCTTTTTTGGGATATGAAACTCATCTATACTGACCTCAGTCTTTCAGTTCTATTTGTTAATCGTCTACAGAAAAGTTGTGGTTATTCATCGTGGTAGATACAAAAATAATAGAGTTATCGTTTGTCTCACAATGTAGTCACCTGAGATGTAGATCGCCACATTTCGACTGCCTACTGCTTGTCTTCATCAGGCGAAGCACTGTATAAGCACAAAATAAATTCACTTAGAAAATAAAGCTGACTCACTCGAAGACATTAATTTTTTTACCGCAGCGAAGTCAAAAATCTGAGTAAATGTGTTGCGAATAAGGAGTAAATTTGATAAGACAAATGGATCTAAAATAACCCTTTCACCCAATGTCAGTTATGGAGACATTACTGGTTCTAACTTTTCCCTTTGTCGACGAAATCCTATCCTGTGACTATTCAAATGATACCTAGTCAGCAGCACTTTTACATGGTACTATTTATATTTAATTAAGTATTTTGCGGAGTAAAATTTGGGATTCGTCTTGAATTTTGATTTTATATACTCTTGGGAGTGAAAGGAATAAAAGAGGTGCGGAGAACGTTCCTAGTGACCTGTAACGGAAAACTTGATTTCCAGTGAAAACGTCATGATCGTCTGCCATCGGTTTATCGTCGATTATAGAAATCCGTCAATAGGTGGAACGAATGTAGATTAGTGACACAACTCCATGCGACGACTGTTTTGGATAGATTAAATAAATAAATAAAAAAATAGAATTATCGTTTGTACTGTGTTTGTCTCACGATGTAGTCACCAGATGCTTACTGCCAGTCGAATTCGATCAAGCAATGAGGTCGCGTGATTTCGCAGTGCATCGCATCGCCTAAAAAAATCCCAGCAGCAGGGTGCAAAAAAGGATCATTTTTCGCACCTTGCTAGCAGTAAGCAGTCGAAAGGTCGCGATTTACTTCCCAACTGACCACAAGGTACGAAGAGGCAGGTAATGGCCATAAGCAAGTGCCAAATTAAACCAGTTATGTGTTTGCACAGATCTGATAGGTCTGCAGGATTAATGGGCTTTTTAGCGGGGTCTATATAATTATAGCATTTGCTAAGTAATTGCCATGCGATATGCAGAGACATGCCCAGTGTGGGCATGTTCCGTCAAGGTCGTTAAAAAGACCCTTGAACATCACAACCCGCATACATGACTGCGGAGATTCGTCATCTTAACCCTGCAATCCCTAGGAATAACCAACAGTTAATTTCTCCTTAGAGTACTTACTGCTCAATCAAACATAAAGGTTGTGAGAAAAAAGGAAATGAATCAACGAATTAAAACGCTCTTACTTGTTCAACAAATTCTCCTCATTAGTACCACAGGAATCTATGGAGAACAGTGGGGAGAATATACATTCTGACATTAGGGCTTAAAGGGCTAATATACTTACCTTTTGTTAGTCAAGTTCGAGGTTCATATTGTAAATTATAAATCGAGAGGGGAAACGAGGTTTCATAATTTACAGGACAGACCAAGAAAACGAGGATAATAACTAAAGGTGTTTATTATGTTTTTTTCTGAGGAACAATCCTGGCAAATATTCTGACAGAGGATTTTTTTCAAAGGTTTTGAAATGGAAATATCTGTATAATCTTTGCTTGATTTCAGTATTTTTGTCGCTCTTAGGACAGAACAAATGTCGCTTTTTCACTGAAGAGCACTCAGATTGAACATGGATAGTATTTGAGATACTCTGGTTCCAGTAGTTCTCTTTCATTTTTCTCCTCATAGCCCTCTAACAAACTTGATCAACGAAGCGGCGACAACGAGACGAGAAAGAGAAAAAATAAAACCTCTGGGATCGGGCTACATCAGAGACTTCTAGTTCGTGATTAACCGCAAAACCACCGAATAAACGCACTTGCTGGCTTCAGAATGAAAAACAAATTCTTCCTGCCTCATATTCTTCTAAATGTGTATTACTCGTTCATTCTACAGCCGTGTTGTTACCAGTAAATCACCTATCTCACTCTCTACCTCTTTATTACCTACGCGAGTGACCGTCAAATGTAATGTAAGACTAAGTGTGATTAAACTCATGCGTATCTTCATGTTGCTTGGGTTTCAGGAGACGTCTCTAAACAAATTGTGAAGAAACAAGATCTCACAACATGTTTTTGCCTGAGATCACATTCAGTTTGATCATTCTTGGGATTTGCCTGACCGCTGGTAATAATAAATAAAATACCCTATCTAACAACGTACAATCAGGAGCCCGACTCATGAAGCCAAAGTTAAGTCCCAATCGCAACGTTGTTGTGACTTTGTTATACAACATTGTCAGAACGTTTTTCAGTTTTTATCGAGATATTGAGTCACATTATTTTGGTGTGCTCGCACAAGCGCAGTGTAACTAATTGTCTTTTGTGGTGTTCAGTCATAAATGTGTAGAGTTTCCTATTGTGACTCTTTGAATCGGTATGGTCTCTCAGTGGCGGTTCCAGACCTTCAGGTAATGGCCGTGGAGAGGGGAGGGGGGGGGGGGGGGCGCTCGGCCGCTCTGGAAAAGGAGGGCCCTACCCTAGATCACCCACTGGGTTCAGCACTTGCACAGGAGCCCACCATCCGGAGTGTCCATCGGCTACTTATTATTGTTACAGAGACTTTCAGTCTATTTTTAGAATTCTTTTTTCAGCGCATTTGCTGTTTTCCGACAAAATGTCCACATAATCCAATATGGAGGTCTATCTTCTATATAGAGGCCTTTTGGTCCTCACTTCCAATTTTCTTCAACCAAGTAGACTCTTTTCGCTTAACACTTCACTGATTTCATACACCATTGAAATCGAAATCTAACTCTACTCTGATTGGCTGAGAGTGTTTTTGTTTTGGCGCCAAAGAAACTCCAAGACGATGTAACCCAGGTCTTATAAAAGAGATGGTCGCTCGCAGAGTTGATGAGCGTGTAACTTATGTATTTAAATTATTATCCTCGCCATTCTTTAAACCACCACTAATTTTACTCTAATACTTTTTAAGACACCCAGGAGGTTAGATGTCCTGATGGAAGTTATTGCCGACCTCGTCAGACTTGCTGTCTTCAAGGTTATCGCTACGGGTGCTGCCCTCATCCTAATGCAGTCTGCTGTCCCCCCAGCTCAAAGTGGTGCTGTCCAAACGGATACAGGTACCAACCCCTTATTTCCTTGTTTTATTTCATAGATTTTTACACAGTATATGCTATGTCTACTCATTGATGTGCCGACACCGAAGCTAAACGCCTCAAGAAAGGACGTTTTGCTTTTTCCAAGTACTTTAAAGTCAAATAGAAATCCTTGTTTCATCATCTAGTCAGTGTAGCAAAAGCTGTTTATCTTTAAATAAATTGAGAAAAAGCAATAAGTATTAAAATGTGCACTTGTTACCTTATCTTATTCTCCTTTACAAAAAGGTTAGGGGGTTTGGGGGGAGGGCGCGACACCACTAACATTCGCGCAGGTTGTAGTGCCCGTGTTACAGTAGCCAGGCACTTCGTTACTATGCCTTATGCCCCACCCTCTTGATCGCACTTTCTTCTCTCCTCAATCTCCCTCTGCTTTCAAAATACAGGCAGGAAATAATGAGCTCTCCCAAATATAACTATATTACACTGCAGGCTAGCTTCCAAAATTAGGTTGTTGGTCTAGAATTAACATTTCATAAATAACAAAATCAATGAAATTCATACTTTTGACCTGCGGAATAAACTGTTTAAGTTGTGTATATAACTGCGATGTACTTTCTTCTATTTAAATCTTTATCCCGCAGTTTAAATATACGAATTTCATAATTATATTCTCTTTCATGTAGTCATCCTTTATGGGTTTATTACAAATACACATAATGACCAGCTCCCAGTTGGCTTGATAGCTCAGCTGGTTAGAGCACTGCACCGGTATCGCAGAGTCATGGTTTTGAATCCCGCTCAAGCCTGAAATTTTTTCAGGCTTTATTGCAACTGCTGAAGCCCTGACCAAACGAAGTTGCAAGTTATCGCAAGTTGAAAACTTGCGTTTACTTGTAACCTGCGATCAGGCTCTATTTTCGTTTCGCTCGGTGAAACATTCAGGCAGGAAGGGCGAAACGAAAACAATTTTAGCGAGCGACCAACGTAAGAGAATATAAGAGCGATGCTAAAATTACGCCTGATCGCTGGTTAAATTACTTGCGACTCCGTTTGGCCATGATTTGCGTGTACTTGCGATGACTTGCGATGACCTGCGTTCACTTTGATCGAGATCAAATTTGCACGCAATTGAACGCAAGTTTTTCACCGTTTGACCCCTCAAAGCAAGTCGATGCAAGTTGGTCAGTATTGTTTTCCTTTGTACGGGCCCGCGTGCAGTGCTGCACTGAAATGGCTTTTTTGCTACTTGAGTTGAACTTGCGAGTCCGTTTGGCCACCCATCGCAAGTTTGTGTTCGCAAGTTTACATTTCCTAACTTGCGTTGCCTTGCGACTCCGTTGGCCAGGGCTTAAAACGTTCGGCAACTTTATGTGATATCTTTTCTGATTACTAGATAATCCTACTGAAATTAAACCAGTTACGACACCGTAAATTTCTAGACAAGCGCCCTTAATACGAACTTTGGAGAAAACGGGGTGATGTTCAGTTATGAGGGGTTTGCTGACTTGATTTTCCTTACTCGCCAAGATTGATTTTATATTCAGTCATAACATTTCATTGCGCATAAAAACAACATCAACATATAAGCTAAGTATTTACATAGGAAGTTTACTTCCTGTTATACCATAAGTTTGAAACAAAATTTCCCTTAGGGCAGCTGTCAAGTATGGAATGTAATGATATGTTGTCTACTGCACCAATACATCACAGTGTGAGGTTTTGGCTTTATTTAATATTTTCTTCTTGTTTCTTTCATACGCAGATGTGTCCTACGAAGAAAGATCGTGGAGTGTAAAAAATAGAGAGGGCGGACGAAGTCTAGTAATCCACCAAAATTGAAGCTGGAGGAGAAAATTCGCAACTTTCATAACAGTTCCAATATTTTTATTCGAACTGTTATGAAAGTTGGCATTTTTTCTATTTGTTTTATTGATATAATGGCTTGATTATTGGAGGTTGCTTCAGAAGAAACCGTGGTGTTGCGTCGGTGGTGGAGTGAAACACAAAAAATATAGTTTTATCAATTGAGTTGATAAAGTAGTTTTACCACTGTAAAAAAATTCAAAAGCTGACGGTTCGAACGGTAGCAGCCTAGTACCCAGGCGTTCTCTTCTCGCTCACACGACTCAATCTCGTACCCAGAGTCCACTGGCTTTTTGGTCAGCGAAATTTCGTGACGACACGTCGTTCGGTGACCTCACGTCATTCCGTACCAAGTCGAGTCGAGTGAGCGGGAGGTGAACGCCTGGGTACTAGGCTGGAGCGGTAGCTCTTTGTCAGCGCTCTGAGGAAGGGCTACCGCTTGAAACGTCAAATTTTGAAGTTCTTTACGGAGGTAAATCTATTTTATCAACTCAGTTGATAAATTGAAATTTAGTGGGCTGATTGTTTGGTTGAACATTTTTCGTACATGTGTCTTTAGTTCTTGACTAGTTACCGAGAAAACAAAATAAACACTGTGGTTACAACAACCAGTTACCAACGCTTGATGTGTGAAAACTTTTAGCAAATAAAACTCAGAAAGTAGTTGCTTGTTTATCAGGCTTTCTGCATATATTCTTATCCGTATATATTCTCCGCAGAGGCTCCTGTCGGTAAAGCCTGGTTTTCATATGTCGGGGACTTACTGTTTCCCGACCGTCCCGGATTTTACCGATATGTCGAGAAAACCCAGAATTTTAGACGACACCATTTTCGTTGTGACAGGGGAGACTGGATCCAATCAATCACCAATCTCCCAAAACGTAAAAATTTGAGTTTCATGTCAGGAATGATCGCCGACTATTGGTACTCATCGGCCGACCATTTCGGACGATTAGGGATGACTAAGGATTTCGTGCTTTTATTAGGGGGCAAAATCTGGGATGTAGTAAAAGCACCGATCGTCTGCATATTGTCCCGACATATGCAAAACAGATTTAAACGCATAAAGAAAAAATCAATAAAAAGTCAAAATTGAGTACATGGGGGATGATGAGATCAGGGAATACGAGGGATGACACGTAGCCAGAGAAACGCAAGAAAAATGGCGGAGACCTCGCTTCTCTCTAGCGTTCCTGCGCGCTTCCTTTTCCCTTCCTCGACACCTTTGCAATTTATAATATAGCACAAAAGAGGACTCTGTGAAGAAGAGAGGGACCATAATATAGTCAGCCTCGGACAGTGCGCTCTCACCATCAGCCTTTCGCAGTCACAATCAATTTTTATGCGTTCTGATCAACTTCCATGCGCTCTCATAAGCTCTCTTACACCTGTACACTCCTAAGAGAGCGAGGTGATCCCGGGAAGGGGGGAGGGGGAATTTGGGTCAATTTTTGCCGGGTATGTGCCGCTGGCCTCTCCGAACCCTACCTGTAGCCAATTATAGACACCATGTTAGTCACTTTTGGGCAAATATACCCCAAATTCCTACAGTGCCGGAATTTACTTCCCCCTGGAAATTAATCTAGTAACTTTATTAGCTCCTATTGAAAATGCAACCCCGTTATAGTCAATCCAGTCGTGAAAATGCGACCCCATCCAGTGGCACATCCCCATTAGCCTATTACTAGGAAGTACCGCTGGGGAGGTGAGGTAGCGCTTTCAGATAGTAAATAATTAATTATTACAGACCACGAGAAACTAGGAGTTTTCTTACCTGAAGTAAGCCATGTAAGTCATTTTTACGCCTTCTGTCTTATGCGTGAATACTGCAATTACTGGTGAAATACCCGGGGGGGGGGGTGGGGTACTCCCTATTTGGCCTAAACGGCTATGTGCCGCTCAACACGGTCTGGCTTTCAGGGTCTTGCGTCTTAAACAGGGTATACGATTTCACTGATAAGCGTCTCGAACAGAGTGTCAGTCTGGACCGGAAGCCTTGAACAGGGTGTGAACGTTGGCGTACGTAGCCGGCATATGTGTGCTACCAACAGCTTTTTTTAAAATCTTATCCCATGATGTCATTTATTTAAAAAGTACTCTCTGAAATAATCTCTTTCTGGTGACGCAAAAAGGTCTTTCTTTCTTAAACAGGGTAGCAAAATGAACGGATTTGTCTTAAACAGGGTCAGGGTTTGAAGGCCTCGGTGGCACACCCCCACCCAAACTGTCCTTGAGTGCCACCCCCCGAAGTAAAATAATGGCTAATATGTTCTACAGAGGGCCTCTATACAAGAGCAATCGTACGCTCTAGATCTGATTGACTGCCTTACTGCAAGGCTATCAGCTAATCAGTCTTACTATAGGAACATATGAGGTACGTGCCACTGCCGAGTTGTGTTCTTAAATTCGTTCGAACCATACGAATAAAATACGCGTACTGATTGGCTTGGACCTTTCATTGTCGACCGCAAAGAAATATGCCAAAATCTGTCTCGCACTGTTTTGTGACGTTCTCGTCAGCCGTCACCGTCATGTTTGCTTAAGTTCCCTTAAGTTCCCTTCTCTAGTACGCGCTCATCATGAGACTCGTGCGCTGTCATCAGTTCACATGCGCTCACATCAACTTTTATGCGCTCCGACCAACTTCCACGTGTTCTCATAAGCTCTGGTACACTGCTAAGAAAGCACAGTGAGATAGTGAATTCACGGGGTAGGTAATTATATATTACAGACCCTGAGAATCTAGGCGTTTTCATACCTACAGTAAGCCTTACGCTTGGTATATGTAAGTCATTTTATGCCTAGTATTATACGCGTAAATGCTGTAATTTCTGGTAAAACAATGGCTAATATGATGCGAATACCTTGGGGACGAGTTAACGGGACGGACAGACAGAATTCCCCACTCACATCACAACAAACTCGGAAAATGCTTCGTCATTTTCCGAGGTGAAAATGACGTGAAGGGGGAAAAAATCACTTCGAGTTAGCGAGGATTGCGAGTTATAGAGGGTTTGAGTTTTTGAGGGTAAAATTACAGTAAATATATGTAGCAAATCCAGGGGAAATCAATTTTGGTTTGAGTTAACGCCAGATTCGAGTTACCGAGAGTCGACTCTAAGAGAACTCTATCGAGTTGAAATTTTGTTAAAAATTAAGTTCTCAGAATGTCTTCGATCTGATAAAACTAAAATTTAGAAGGCTTAGTATCTTTTAAAATATGATTACGTCACGCAAATGTCATCTAACAGCACTCACATGAATTTGTTATGAATTTGAAACTTGGACTCCATAATATATCATGTGAATTTAAAATGACTCAGAGCGTCTTCTATCTGATCAAACTGAAATTCACCCGGCGGGACTCCCCTGTAAAAGTGACGGGGATGGTCGTCGTCTCGCTTAGGGGTGTAAATTGCGGATTTTAATCTCACTTAGGGTGTTCAAGAAAGAAAGCCAATATTTTTACTCATACAGGTATCGCTTTGGGTAGACTGAGAACGAAAACTAAAGATTTATGACAATGCTTCTAAAATCTGGTAATAGGATACGGCATTCGATGTAAACATCTTTAAGCGCAATTCAAATCACTACAGCTCTTATTTAGTTGTCTGTTTGGCCTGAGCCACGCCCAGATTGGTTTCCTTTAGGGTTTTAATTCTACTTTTCCGACGAGCATCCCCGTCCCGTTTATATGGGAGTCCCGCCCCCCCCGGGAAAATTCAGAAGGCTTAGTATTTTTTTAAAATATGATTACGTCACACAGATGGCATCTAATTATATAACATCACTCACATGAAAGTGTTATGAATTTGAAACTTGGATTCCAAAATATATTACGTGAATTTAAAATGACTCTTTGGCCTTATAAACCTCAACTATTTCCAGTCTACATGCATTACAATCCTTGCAAGGTAAGGAAGACGGAATTATCATTGACGCTGGATAGACAAGACTTATAAAGTCTACACTTGCTAAATTTGCTTAAGGTATCTTTCCAAACTAAGGTTTATTAAAAAGATATAAAATATGTGTAGGAGGTTTCTTTCCCTCAGCTAGTACATAAGCGTCATTTTTAGTTTTGATTAAATAACCGCTGCTAAAGAATGTCATTATCTGCCTCTTTGTGCCTGGTGGCCTCAAAAGAAAGGTGATGTAAGCACTTGCATTCTTTTTTGGGATATGAAACTCATCTATACTGACCTCAGTCTTTCAGTTCTATTCGTTAATCGTCTACAGAAAAGTTGTGGTTATTCATCGTGGTAGATACAAAAATAATAGAGTTATCGTTTGTTTCACAATGTAGTCACCTGAGATGCAGATCGCCACATTTCGACTGCTTACTGCTTGTCTTCATCAGGCGATGCACTGCATAAGCACAAAATAAATCCACTTAAAAAATAAAGCTGACTCACTCGAAGACATTAACTTTTTTTACCGCAGTCAAAAATCTGAGCAAATGTGTTTTGGATAGATTAAATAAATAAACAAACAAATAAATAAATGAAAAATAGAGTTATCGTTTGTCTCACGATTTAGTCACCAGATGCTTACTGCCAGTCTAATTCGATCAAGCAATGAGGCCGCGTGATTACGCAGTGCATCGCCTAAAAAAAGCCTAGCAGCAGGGTGCGAAAAAGGATATCTTTTTCCGCACCCTGCTAGCAGTAAGCAGTCGAAAGGTCGCGATCTACATCCCAAGTGACCACCAGGCACGAAGAGGCAGGTAATGACCATAAGCAAGTGCCAAATTAAACCAGTTATGTGTCTGCACAGATTTGATCGGTCTGCAGGATTAATGGGCTTTTTAGCGGGGTCTATATAATTATAGCATTTCCTGAGTAATTTCCATGCGATTTGCAGAGACACGCCCAGTGTGGCCATGTTCCGTCAAGGTCGTTGAAAAAGATCCTTGAACATCACAAATCACATACATGACTGCGGAGATTCGTCATCTTAACCCTGCAATCCCTAGGAATAACCAACAGTTAATTTCTCCTTAGAGTACTTACTGCTCAATCAAACAAAAAGGTTGTGAGAAAAAAGGAAATGAATCAACGAATTAAAACGCTCTTAGTTGTTAAACAAATTCTCCTCATTAGTACCACAGGAATCTATGGAGAACAGTAGGGAGAATATACATTCTGACATTAGGGCTTAAAGGGCTAATATACTTACCTTTTATTAGTCAAGTTCGAGGTTCGTATTGTAAATCATAAATCGAGAGGGGAAACGAGGTTTCATAATTTACAGGACAGACCAAGAAAACGAGGATAATAACTAAAGGTGTTTATTATGTTTTTCTGAGGAACAATCCTGGCAAATATTCTGACAGACGATTTTTTTCAAAGGTTTTGAAATGGAAATATCTGTATAATCTTTGCTTGATTTCAGTATTTTTGTCGCTCTTAGGACAGAACAAATGTCGCTTTTTCACTGAAGAGCACTCAGATTGAACATGGATAGTATTTGAGATACTCTGGTTCCAGTAGTTCTCTTTCATTTTTCTCCTCATAGCCCTCTAACAAACTTGATCAACGAAGCGGCGACAACGAGACGAGAAAGAGAAAAAATAAAACCTCTGGGATCGGGTTACATCAGAGACTTCTAGTTCGTGATTAACCGCAAAACCACCGAATATACGCACTTGCTAGCTTCAGAATGAAAAACAAATTCTTCCTGCCACATATTCTCCTAAATGTGTATTACTCGTTCATTCTACAGCCGTGTTGTTACCAGTAAATCACCTATCTCACTCTCTACCTCTTTACTACCTACGCGAGTGACCGTCAAATGTAATGTAAGACTAAGTGTGATTAAACTCATGCGTATCTTCATGTTGCTTGGGTTTCAGGAGACGTCTCTAAACAAATTGTGAAGAAACAAGATCTCACAACATGTTTTCGCCTGAGATCACATTCAGTTTGATCATTCTTGGGATTTGCCTGACCGCTGGTAATAATAAATAAAATACCCTATCTAACAACGTACAATCAGGAGCCCGACTCATGAAGCCAAAGTTAAGTCCCAATCGCAACGTTGTTGTGACTTTGTTATACAACATTGTCAGAACGTTTTTCAGTTTTTATCGAGATATTGAGTCACATTGTTTTGGTGTGCTCGCACAAGCGCAGTGTAACTAATTGTCTTTTGTGGTGTTCAGTCATAAATGTGTAGAGTTTCCTATTGTGACTCTTTGAATCGGTATGGTCTCTCAGTGGCGGTTCCAGACCTTCAGGTAATGGCCGTGGAGAGGGGAGGGGGGGGGGCGCTCGGCCGCTCTGGAAAAAGAGGGCCCTACCCTAGATCCCCCACTGGTTCAGCGCTTGCACAGGAGCCCACCATCCGGAGTGTCCATCGGCTACTTATTATTGTTACAGAGACTTTCAGTCTATTTTTAGAATTCTTTTCTCAGCACATTTGCTGTTTTCCGAAAAAATGTCCACATAATCCAATATGGAGGTCTATCTTCTATATAGAGGCCTTTTGGTCCTCACTTCCAATTTTCTTCAACCAAGTAGACTCTTTTCGCTTAACACTTCACTGATTTCATACACCATTGAAATCGAAATCTAACTCTACTCTGATTGGCTGAGAGTGTTTTTGTTTTGGCGCCAAAGAAACTCCAAGACGATGTAACCCAGGTCTTATAAAAGAGATGGTCGCTCGCAGAGTTGATGAGCGCTTAACTTATGTATTTAAATTATTGTCCTCGCCATTCTTTAAACCACCACTAATTTTACTCTAATACTTTTTAAGACACCCAGGAGGTTAGATGTCCTGATGGAAGTTACTGCCGACCTCGTCAGACTTGCTGTCTTCAAGGTTATCGCTACGGGTGCTGCCGTCATCCTAATGCAGTCTGCTGTTCCCCCAGCTCAAAGTGGTGCTGTCCAAACGGATACAGGTACCAACCCCTTATTTCCTTGTTTTATTTCATAGATTTTTACACAGTATATGCTATGTCTACTCATTGATGTGCCGACGCCGAAGCTAAACGCCTCAAGAAAGGACGTTTTGCTTTTTCCAAGTACTTTAAAGTCAAATAGAAATCCTTGTTTCATCATCTAGTCAGTGTAGCAAAAGCTGTTTATCTTTAAATAAATTGAGAAAAAGCAACAAGTATTAAAATGTGCACTTGTTACCTTATCTTATTCTCCTTTACAAAAAGGTTAGGGGGTTTGGGGGGAGGGCGCGACACCACTAACATTCGCGCAGGTTGTAGTGCCCGTGTTACAGTAGCCAGGCACTTCGTTACTATGCCTTATGCCCCACCCTCTTGATCGCACTTTCTTCTCTCCTCAATCTCCCTCTGCTTTCAAAATACAGGCAGGAAATAATGAGCTCTCCCAAATATAATTATACTACACTGCAGGTTAGCTTCCAAAATTAGGTTGTTGGTCTAGAATTAACATTTCATAAATAACAAAATCAATGAAATTCATACTTTTGACCTGCGGAATAAACTGTTTAAGTTGTGTATATAACTGCGATGTACTTTCTTCATAATTATATTCTCTTTCATGTAGTCATCCTTTATGGGTTTATTACAAATCCACATAATGACCAGCTCCCAGTTGGCTTGATAGCTCAGTTGGTTAAAGCACTGCACCGGTATCGTAGAGTCATGGTTTTGAATCCCGCTCAAGCCTGAAATTTTTTCAGGCTTTATTGCAACTGCTGAAGCCCTGACCAAACGAAGTTGCAAGTTATCGCAAATTGAAAACTTGCGTTTACTTGTAACCTGCGATCAGGCTCTAGTTTCGTTTCGCTCGGTGAAACATTCAGGCGGGTAGGGCGAAACGAAAACAATTTTAGCGAGCGACCAACGTAAGAGAATATAAGAGCGATGCTAAAATTCCGCCTGATCGCTGGTTAAATTACTTGCGCCTCCGTTTGGCCATGATTTGCGTGTAGTTGCGATGACTTGCGATGACCTGCGTTCACTTTGATCGAGATCAAATTTGCACGCAATTGAACGCAAGTTTTTCACCGTTTGACCCCTCAAAGCAAGTCGATGCAAGTTGGTCTCAGTATTGTTTTCCTTTGTACGGGCCCGCGTGCAGTGCTGCACTGAAATGGCTTTTTTGCTACTTGAGTTGAACTTGCGAGTCCGTTTGGCCACCCATCGCAAGTTTGTGTTCGCAAGTTTACATTTCCTAACTTGCGTTGCCTTGCGACTCCGTTGGCCAGGGCTTAAAACGTTCGGCAACTTTATGTGATATCTTTTCTGATTACTAGATAATCCTACTAAAATTAAACCAGTTACGACACCGTAAATTTCTAGACAAGCGCCCTTAATACGAACTTTGGATAAAACGGGGTGATGTTCAGTTATGAGGGGTTTGCTGACTTGATTTTCCTTACTCGCCAAGATTGATTTTATATTCAGTCATAACATTTCATTGCGCATAAAAACAACATCAACATATAAGCTAA
Organism: Siderastrea radians; assembly: GCA_964017195.1. Taxonomy (NCBI): domain Eukaryota; kingdom Metazoa; phylum Cnidaria; class Anthozoa; order Scleractinia; family Rhizangiidae; genus Siderastrea; species Siderastrea radians. The sequence goes on from OZ024895.1 coordinate 38,950,584, forward strand.
GTATTTACATAGGAAGTTCACCTCCTGTTATACCATAAGTTTGAAATAAAATTTCCCTTAGGGCAGCTGTCAAGTATGGAATGTAATGATATGTTGTCTACTGCACCAATACATCACAGTGTGAGGTTTTGGCTTTGATTAATATTTTCTTCTTGTTTCTTTCATACGCAGATGTGTCCTACGAAGAAAGATCATAAAGTGTAAAAAATAGAGAGGGTGGACGAGGTCTAATAATCCACCAAACATGAACCAGGAGGAGAAAATTCGCAACTTTCATAACGGTTCGAATATTTTTATTCGGGTAAAATATTTTTTATTTCGGGTAGCGAAATTTCCTGACGACACGTCGTTCGGTGACGTCACGTCATTCCGTACCAAGTCGAGTCGAGTGAGCGGGAGGTGAACGCCTGGGTACTAGGCTGGAGCGGTAGCTCTTTGTCAGCGCTCTGAGGAAGGGCTACCGCTTGAAACGTCAAATTTTGAAGTTCTTTACGGAGGTAAATCTACTTTATCTTGAAATTTAGTGGGCTGATTGTTTGGTTGAACATTTTTCGTACATGTATCTTTAGTTCTTGACTAGTTACCGAGAAAACAAATTAAACACTGTGGTTACAACAACCAGTTACCAACGCTTGATGTGTGAAAACTTTTAGCGAATAATACTCAGAAGGTAGTTGCTTGTTTATCAGGCTTTCCGCATATATTCTTATCCGTATATATTCTCCGCAGAGGCTCCTGTCGGTAAAGCCTGGGTTTCACATGTCGGGGACTTACTGTTTCCCGACCGTCCCAGATTTTACCGATATGTCGAGAAAACCCAGAATTCTAGACGACACCATTTTCGTTGTGACAGGGGAGACTGGATCCAATCAATTAGAGGAATCAACTGCGCTAGAACCATCACCAACCTCCCGGAAAGTAAAAATTTGAGTTTCATGTCAGGAATGATCGCCGACCATTGGTACCCATCGGCCGACCACTTCGGACGATTAGGGATGACTCAAGATTTCGTGTTTTTATAAGGTGGCAAAATCTGGGGTAGTGAAATCGCCGTTCGGCTGCATATTGTCCCGACATATGCAAAACAGATTCAAAGCATAAAAAATAAATAAATAAAAAGTCAACATTGAGTACACGGGGGATGATGAGATCAGGGAATACGAGGGATGACACGCAGCCAGAGAAACGCAAGAAAAATGGCGGAGACCTCGCTTCTCTCTAGCGTTCCTGCGCGCTTCCTTTTCCCTTCCTCGACACCTTTGCAATTTTTAATATAGCACAAAAGAGGACTCTGTGAAGAAGAGAGGGACCATAATATAGTCAGCCTCGGACAGTGCGCTCTCACCATCAGCCTTTCGCAGTCACAATCAATTTTTATGCGTTCTCAACTTCCATGTACTCTCAGTAGCGCTTTCAGTTGGTAAATAATTATATATTACAGACCATGAGAAACTAGGAGTTTTCTTACCTGAAGTAAGCCATGAAAGGCATTTTTACTCCTTGTGTCTTACGCGTGAATACTGCAATTACTGGTAAAATACCCAGCGGGGGGCGGGAGTACTCCCTGTTTGACCTAAACGGCTATGTGCCGCTCAACACGGTATGGTTTTCAGGGTTTTGCGTCTTAAACAGGGTATACGATTTTACTGATAAGCGTCTCGAACAGAGTGTCAATCTGGACCAGAAGCCTTGAACAGGGTGTGAACGTTGGCGTGCGTAGCCTACATATGTGTGCTACCAACAGTTTTTTTTTAAATCTTATTCTGTGATGTCATTTATTTAAAAAATACTCTCTGAAATAATCTCTTTCTGGTGACGAGAAAAGGTCTTGTTTTCTTAAACAGGGTAGGAAAATGAACGGATTTTGTCTTAAACAGGGTCAGGGTTTGAAGGCCTCGGCGGCACACCCTCATCCAAACTTTCCTTGAGTGACCCCCTAGAGGAAAATAATGGCTAATATGTACTACAGACGGCCTCTATACAAGAGCAATCGTACGCTCTGATTGACTGCCTTACTGCAAGGCTATCAGCTAATCAGTCTTTTATAGGAACATATGAGGTACGTGCCACCGCCGAATTGTGTTCTTAAATTCGTTCGACCCATACGAATAAAATACGCGTGCTGATTGGCTTGGACCTTTCATTGTCGACTACATCAAGGAATTCTTTTTTACAAGTTAAAGAGGCATAGTCACGAGGATCTCGCAGATTTCTGGTCAAAACTGTGCTGAAATTATCGGTAGCTAACTTTATCCATGCCCAACATGGTGTTTTAACATTTAAAGGAACAGATTAACTTAATTTCATGAAGAGAAAACAAACCATGACCATTTGATATCGATTTAATGTCAACACGCCGAAAGAATTTGAAAAGTTTAGCCTAATCTTTTCAAATTGCAATCCATTTCCATCCGTGCCATCTGTAGCAACAGACGACAGAAAATAGTTTCAGTGAAGTAATATAGTCTTTGGTAACAAAATTGGTGTGTTAAAAGCCTACCTCCAAGTTAGGTTTACCTTCTTATTCTTATTTTAAAATTAACTTGATTTTGCTTGGCAGCGTCAAGCTTTGAGTAGAATATAGATTTTGACCATGTTGGTCTGAAATTGGGTTTGTATGTTAGATGTATGGTTCGTTTTGCGTTCTGGCCTTCAATATATGATAAAGACAGTCCATTTTACTCAGAAACAAAATATAGTATGAAGGGAGTTTGACCCTTTTGGGATGAAAAGGGTATGTTTAATGCCTACCGTTTTAAATAAAAAAATTTTCGGGCGATGCGGCATCGTTGAGCATCGTCTTTGCTTTCAAGTGATCAGTTTGTTTCTGAATCACCAATTGTAGTGATTTTTCAAGGTCCAATACATTCTACAAAGGTTTTAGTCCTGGATGGACAGCTCTTTCTTCACTTGGTGTCAGTACTCTGTTGTCAACTCTCACTGGTTTGAAGAAACACGGAATAATTTCAGCAGCCATGACAGGATTCACTGTTGAATTCACGAAAATAAAAGTCAATGTTAATTGTGTAGATGCTTGGATCGCTGACATGGTGAGGCCGGATATCACTCGTATCAGCATGACTAACCAGGCAGGACAATAGGCGATAACTTGCGCCAAATACACGTATAACATGCTTCGAACAGACCTTCTATACCGGGACATGTTTACCGGTCTTTCTACTTGACCGTTAAATCTAGTAACTCCGGTACTTGCCGCCGTTGCGTATTAATAATAATAATAATAATAATAATAAACCTTTATTTAACCACGATCTGTTTTAAAGCAAATACATGCTTGAGGGGTCGTGTGTACTAACTACCTACCTAAGAAAAATTAATATTACATTGTAATAAACTAAAATAAACGATATTATGTTTTGATAAGATATATTTAACAATTATTCTACGAGGGCGCGCTGGATATCGAATGTTATTATTCAACAAATTGTCACTATGCCCATATATGGTAAGGAAGCCCTCAATATCTGTCATCCGTACATGACAGATATCCTACGATATACGTAAATGACCATATTTGGAAGTGCACTGCAGATTTTCTTTCATTGCTTGTTTGGCGGCCATTTTGAAAAGCGAGGCAGTTTTTAGCAGTCTTCTCCGGAAATTTTAACTCCCTGGAAGAAACTTTCCACGATTAAATGCTCTCAAAAAGTCAACAAGTATTTGCTTCAGCTCACAAAGATATCCAGAGGTTGAATTGGAATTTTCATAGTGAGAACTCAACCAAGAAAATGCTATTGCGAACGAAGCAGCACAATTGCTCACGGAAAGTTGTGAAGACTAAAGTTGAAAGATTTTAATTCACAGGAAGAGGACTTATTCTCGGTAAGGTAGCAATATTTTTTACTTTGTCTTGTCATTTCCAAACATGAGTTTGTAAATAAGTCTTTTTAAGTGAACGGTAGTAAACAACTACTTCGATTTCTTGAAGTTCTGTTTTGATTTTTGTTAAGCTTAAGCTTATGTGTTGCTAGCTTTAGCATTTTCATCATAGAGCCGTAGTTTTTCTCGTTCTGAAAATGGTAGTCGATGGGAATTTGTTGAATAATAAAACAATTATCCTGCTCAATCTTGCGGAATATCCCCTGATTTAGCCAACTCGGCCTACGGCCTCGTCGGCTAAGTATCAGGTGATATTCCGCGCGATTTCGCAGGATAATTGTTAAATAGATAACCAACGAGGCGCTACGCGCCGAGTTGGTTATAATCATTTGATATCCAGCAAGCCCGAGTAGAATAATTGTTTTATTAAAAACTTAACCACTGTTTAAAAAAAATCAAGAAAGAAAGGAAAAATGAGAAAAGAAATTTAAACGGAACAAGAATCGATCACATAGCTGAACGAAAAAGGCGCCAAAACCTTGCGAAGTGTTGCAGCGTTTCATTGCAAAGCTGAATGAATCAATGAAAAGTGCTCGAAGGCTAACAAAGTAGCACAAGTTGTGGAGAAAAATCTTCTAATTATTGGCTCTGAAATATGGTACATGTTTGATTTTTCCTGAGACATTGTTGTAATCTCGTTCAAAGCGGATTGAAGCTGTACAATTTCACCACATTAACTGCTGGAGTTGGAACTGAACAAGTTTGTAATCTGTTCGCACAACGGAGCTATCATGTGCGTGTTTGATCGAACTGAAGACAGAACAAATTTGAACTTGAAGAGTTAATTTCTATGCAGCTCAGAAGCAAGATTACTGTAGCGAGGAACATTAGAATTCACCATCATAGTTTGTTAAACGCAAAGCGCAAAATGCAGTTGTTCTTGGTTTAGAGATTGCGGACGGAATGGTAAAAACAACATTCAAACTGGAAAAGCGATTCAACTCCGTTTACATGGCATCCGATTTCTATCTGAGCATTTGGACCTGTTGGAACACAGAGCTACAACGAGTGCAGGTAAACCAGTGTCAATTTTGCGTTTGTAAAGCCGAAAAAAATCTCGCCCTTCCTTCCTTCTTGGTAGTTTGCAGCTGTATTTTTTTTAGTACTTGTTTAGACTGATTCATGATTTTCGCACCGACTTGCCATGAATGTGTGATAGTTTTATTGAAATGCTCCTGCCCCATTTCATTGTGTTTTATTTTATGTCTTGTCTTGATATTTTGAAGTGGAAAGCCTTCCTGATAAAACCTACCATTTGTTTAATTTCAATGATCGACGTGACGATCGATAAAAGAAATTAATTGTAAACACAACGCTTTATGCTTAAATTTCCATTTCTGCACACTTTCTTCAAACAATTTCGACTTATGTTAGACGACGCTGTTGGTGATGCTTGTTGGTGAAGATGTTGGAATTTCTGCTTAATTTAAATTCGCTGCCAAGTGATTTTTCTCGTCCATTTTTCTCGTCAGGTTGCCCGCGAGGAAAAAACTTTCAACTCACTTTGTTGTTGAGTGTTCATTGACCATATTTGTCGCAGCAGTATATGAGCTGATAGCCTAGCTCCGTTCAGCGAATCAAAATGCTAGAAATCCAATATACCTAGTCCAGTTTTTAATAATAAGATATATTATGTTTTGATTGTGTTCTTTGTCGGCGAAGAACAAACCGGATCTTCGCGAAGGCGGCTAACGAGATCGAAAAGCACACGGGAATAACTGCCATAACAAAAATACCGTAAACCTGTACGCTCAAGAAGAATGATATCGCCCACGGGAGTGCAAAAACCCAGATGAAACCTACGGCAAAGATCGAGTGTTTACGGGTCACCGTGGTTCGGTATCTAATACCCCATTCACACCAACCAAAACAAGTTTAATTAAACACAGTTTAACAAAACATGTTTAGTTAAACTGTGTTTCACTTTTCAAACCGTTCACATCAACAGGCATGTGTGAAAAATTCTATGAAGCCTCGTCTTGACGTTTGTACGTCCTCTGTAGCCTCGCTTTCGCAATGTAAACATTGCGCCATCGTCTGGTCGCGAACTATTGAAAAGAAAATGGAGATGGATGGCGATACTTTTTTAGTTTCTTTGCTACAGTTAAGGCGGCTAAATCAGCAGAAAATCATTTCTAGACGGGAAAAAGACGCCAGAAGGCGCTGGCGGACATACTTGCGCCGCAGACGCTTTGTGTCAATGCTGTTTGTTATGTTGCTCACTCGCAACTTTTTGCCGCTCGTGCCGATACGAAAAATTTGGGCTAAACCAAGGGTTAACACGTTTTGGGAGGAGACTTGCCAAGGGTGGAATGACAAAGACTGGAGGGAAAACTTCAGGATATCAAAAGAGGCTTTTGAGTATTTATGTGCGGAGCTCAGTCCTTTCATTTCCAAGCGTGACACGAACTATCGCAAAGCAATTTCCGCTCGCCAGCGACTCGCTATCACGTTGTACCGGCTTTCTGATACTGCGAGTTACCGCACCATTGCAAACCTGTTTGGAATCGGAAAGTCAACTGTTTGTGAAATTGTTGTCGAAGTTTGTGGAGCTATTGTAGAAGTTCTTCTTCCAAGGTATATTCGCTTTCCACAAAATGCGCAAGAAATTCGGCAACGGATGGACGAGTTCAGTGATCGTGCGGGTTTTCCCCAGACTGTTGGTTGCGTTGATGGTTGTCATATCCCAATTAAAGCTCCGCAAAGCAACCCGGAGGACTATGTTAACCGAAAGGGTTTCCATTCCATAATTCTTCAAGCACTTGTGGATGCAAATTACCTGTTTCTAGACATTTGCGTTGGATGGCCTGGTAAAGTGCATGATGCTCGCTTGTTCAGGAATTCGTCATTGTACACAGCTCTATCTAGTGGTGCCTTCATGCCCGACTCGTCCGTGATCAGGATGATTGATGATGTAAGGGTTCCACCTCTCATTCTGGGGGACTCAGCTTATCCCCTGCAAGACTGGTTAATGAAGCCATACGTTGACCGTGGGAACCTTAACCGTGAGGAGACACACTATAACAATCTCTTGAGTGTCACTAGAGTTGTCGTAGAGAATGCTTTTGGCCGACTAAAAGGGAGATTTAACTCTCTTGGAAAGCGTTTAGATTTAAACGCAAACAATTGTGCCACTGTAACAGCAGCTTGCTGTGTACTTCATAATTTTTGTGAAATTATGAATGAGGAATTTGACGAAGAGTGGCTTCTTACTATAGAAATAAATAATGGGATCTGCCTTGGTGGAGATGTGAACCAAAATCAGGATAGAAATGCTGCAAAAATCAGGGAAGCCATCAAGAGCTTTTTGTCTTAAACAAATATTTATTACTTTCTTTGTATCAGTCAAAGTGCTGTATCACGTGGAGTTTGCTTGCATTTCAGCCAAACTTTTCTAAAATTATTAATGCATTCCCTCTCACGCAAAGTATGCTCTTGTAACACCAAGAGGGAGATATTTGGTGAATTTTGGCGAGGGCAAACCATAATAATTTTCAGTAATTTCTGCAAGCTGCAAGCACAGAACTTGAAAATATTTGCTAAACTTTATCGGCTTCTTAAAGTGGGATATTGTCCAAGCACAAGCAGAGTACCTGTAATACCTTTAAGTCCAGTAGTGCTTATCCCCCCCCTTGTTGCCACACCCTAGTTATTAGATGGACATCTTGTCCTGTTTGAATCCAGGCTTTGTTGGTTAAACTTCCCACAATCTCAGAAAAAAATTGTTAGGATATTGCTTCAGTGATTTCCCTTTTCTCCTCGACCTCCTCCATTATTGATGCCCAATCAGCAAGGTTGTTCAAATGGTGGAGGGGGTGGCAAGGGTGGGGGATAAAGCACTACATTGTAATAAAACTGCACTTGAAAATGACAATCACAGTGAATTTCATACAAAAATGAATCCAAGTTTTGAGTATGTGAGTATGGTAACTACAGTGATACAAATTGTGGACTTATGAATATTGGAATTAAGTGTGATTCTCATTATTTTATTGGTCCCTGCAGTTTCTTATAGCAAACAGTTATATTTAAGGACCTAATTAAAGAGCACAATTAATTTTATTTTAAATGAACTGGCTGGAAATCATGTTATGTGGATTTCTCAAGTGTTAAAGTCCAGATTTTGCTGTAGTTTGTATTTTTTTTTTATTTTGCCACACCACAGACAACAATACAAAGATAATAAGGAAAGAAAAAAGAAGGACGAAGGAATGATGGTAACCATGAGTGGTGAGGAGGCCTAAAGGAAACTATGAAGGTTATGTTAATTAGGCCTCCTCAATTATAATGTTACAGTTGTAATTGAAATTACAGCAACAGATGCTAACACAGTTTTACCAGAATACAGTTCATTACAAAATCCACAACCAATATGGAATTACGTTGATGAAGGTGAGCAAATGTTTTAGGATCGGCAAATGATATTCACAAACATTGTGCAATACAGTTCAAGCCAAATTTATTTGCAGTACAACAAGAATTTTATTGTTTATATGTACTGCTCAAGAGTGTTTAAGAACAAAAACATTGTCTATGGATGCTCTATAATTCAAGTTTAATGTAGACTAGTTGTTGTCATGTGTAATGCATCTCCTTAAACAGGTAAGGTTACCCGGTCAAAGATGCAGAAGCCAGTCTTGTAGAGGTGAGCTGAATTCGCCTGAATAATAGTCTGAGCCGCCGCAGCAGTGAAAGCCCCAAATATACATAGAACAGTGTATAATGAAGAGTGCCATATAAAACCTTACATAAACACTCACGATTTGATTTGACATATAAACATTTGATAGTAGCCTCGGGGGTACTAGAACTTTTAACCACAAATATTTATTTTTCTGATTCACTGTAACCTTGATCCACTGACCAAGAAGCATGTGGACTATGGGAATGAGAGTGAGATTACCTGGATGCAACTAGCCCTGGAATTACATTCGCATCCACAAAGTGTTTCATGGTATAACTGTGGAATCAAAACCCTAATATTAGCTGTTATTATAGATATACAGTCTCCCAGGTTGTAGCAGTTATATTTTTCATTTTATAGGTCGGTAAATCATGATCGACTAATCTGAGGATTATGATTCTGAGGACTATACACTCACCCAGACGATCATAATTTACCGGCCTATGATAAGACTCCTGAGTTCAAACCATTTACAGCTTTTTCATTTTACAAACTTCAATTTACAAAAGAAGTCTATTATATTAGCAACATTTTAAGTGCAAATTTGTGATGAGGAATACATATTCCATGGACAGTTGAGGAGGAAAATTGAAATGATAATTAAGCTGTTTCACTGAGATTTCAATGCTTGGTCATATTTTTTCACTTCAGCAAACATGAGTAGCATAACATGTTTTTGGGCACTTGTTTTAAATAGCTGTGTTGTATTCAGCATCGTTTGATTTTTTGCATTTTCAGCTTCCACCTTTTTTAAGGTATACACCATAAACAATACTTTATTGCAGATAAACAATTTGGAGTGTTTGTACATGAGAATGAATGTGATGACATCACATTTGTAAAAACAAAATTTACTGGTATAACATTTAATGTTGACATGATGAATTTCAGGAAGGGTCGAGTAATGCCGTGCACAAGTTTATACTTTTGTTTAGCCTTGCATTTACCATGCAAAGATCTGTCTTCATAGAATAAAACTTTGTTGATGATGAGATAACTTTACCTTTTATAAATAAATATAAATAAATAAATTGACTTTGTTTAACGAGCTTTTCAACGGATAAACCTGCGGCTCTTGGATTCCAGATTGAATTGGAATTTGGAAATGTTGGTTTTTGAGGAGGGAGGAAAAACTGGAGGACCCAGAGAAAACCCACGGAGCAAGGACGAAAACCAATAAGAAACTCAACCCATATATGACGCCAGTTCTGGGAATCGAATCCGGGCAACATTGGTGGGAGGCGAGTGCTCTCACCACTGTGCCATTTTCTGTGGTTTGCCTAGTTTCCCTTTCAGGAGTGCAGAACATGGTGCCTGAAACCCTTTGCAATAACTAGCGTAGGTTTATGATGAACACTGGTGGGAGTCACAGGGTTAATGAGGTTCTTTTTACCCCAAACCTAAGTGTTGCTACCCCATGTGTCCTGAAGTTGTTCACAAAATCACTATTTCAGTGGATTAGTGTTAGGGAAACCAACTGCATTATCCACTGGATAGAGATTATTTATCCAGTGGATAGCGCTATCTAATGCTTTTGAACAACTGGGACCTGGGTGGAAAGAGAAAATGGGAAGAAAAGTTTCACACCTATTTAAAGAAAACAACATGACAGCAAATACCAGACCTCAAACTACCACCCTTCCAGTGCAGTGCAATTGTACCATCCATGTCCAATACACAACACCACACCACAGTAATACACGGTGCAAATCTGCCATTTCATGTCTTAGGCTACTGTAGTTCCCATCACATAGCATAGGGCATATTAAGTCACCCTGAGAAGGCTGCATTTTGTGCAAGTAAGGGTGCCTTTGATTGGGAAATCTGGATTTCGGTTTCAGATTTCAGATTTTGGACTTCCTAATAAAATGTGAAATCCAAAAGCAGATTTAGACGAACCGAAACCCCTTTCCAAGATGGATTTCAATTAAAGGGCCTTAATTGAAATCCATCTTGGAAAAGGATTTTGGCTGGTCTAAATCTGTTTTTGGATTTCATGTTTTATTGGGAAATCCAAAATCTGGATTTTAAAATTGAAAAATCCAGATTTCCCAATCAAAAGCACCTTTAGTGTATCACCATTGGGATGCATAAAAAACCGCAGTATTCATGGACTGCCCGTGATCCCTTTCATTCTTGTCTGAATAATTCATTCAGCACAAGCAAGGGTCAACCCAAGCAGCTGTTCTACATCTCTACACCACTGCATCCTGAATTGCAGAATTGCTTATTATCAAAAGGGGGAATAACTAGCCAAATTAACAAAATATTCGTGGTAAATAGCAATAAGCATGCAGTTGAATGACAACAATGATCAGGAGATTAATGAAGTTTTAATTTGGTCCTCACTGGACCAGCTTGACAGGGGTATTTTGCAGGACCCAGAATGCAGAATGCAGAAAGATGGTCAGCAGTATAGAGTGTGAAACAGGTAGGTACATCATATGATAAACTGATATCATACATGCCTAACCCTAACCCTAACCCGTAACCTTAGGGTTAGGGTTAGGGTTAGGCGTGTATGATATCAGTTTATCAAATATGATGTACCTACCTGTTTCACACTCTATACCACTGACCAATATCATTCTGCATTCTGTATAATACCCCTGCCAGGACCAGCTTGCAACCGTCTTTGAAACAATAAATATTGTCCTCTTTCCAATAATTTACACTTTTTCAGTAGTTCTTAAATAATCGTCAAATAAAAGAATATGTTTACATAAGTTCATACTCTTGATCAATAAGGCAATTAGCACAATTCATAAACATCAGAGATTACAAAAAAGGCTTGTATAATTGTCTCTGTGAAATGAAACTGAAATACCGCAGGTACACTAACCGAAAAACTACGATACTCTAGTTGTGAATTAAATTTAAATTTGTGAAGTGGAATGCAATCAATGTACCGCAATTTATTAACATCAAGAGATTAAGATTACAAAAAGGAAGCCTTGAACGTGAAAATATACCGAAAGTTTTATGGAAAAATAAAGCAAATGCGACTTTTCATTTTTAAAACTTAAGCTTACTTCTTAAGTACCTGCATCAACTTAATAAAAAAATCTTGCTCTTCCTTCTTACGTTTCTCTTCCCTTTCTTCTTCCCTCTTTTCTCTTGCCTCCTCTGCCTCCAAAAAGCGTCTGTCAGCTTCCTGTTGGTAGTTCACAAACGCTTCAAGCGCCTTGTCAATCTTTGTGAACCCATCTGCGGCTGAAAGCCTCCTTTTCTTTCCTGTAAAGACCTTCTTTATTTCGCCTGCATTTTCTTTTGTTGTTCCTGAAAATAATGAAAGACAAACAAACTTCTTTTCCTTGGCTCTTACCAAACCAAACTCTCTGACTTTTCAACAAGAAATTCTTAAAAGAAACCCCCCATAATATGTATCGTATTTCAATGAAACGTTAGTTCAGATTACATGAAGGGATTTATTTGCCAAGCGATGTATTTGTGACCGATTATAACACGAAGTACTTCACTGAGTTATCCGTTGCGTGACTTCACTGTCATCTTTGTAAACAACGGAGACAAAAATATTTGCGACAAACTGATATTTTGGTAGATATTACAAGGCTTACCTGTCACACAAACCGGCCCCTCTGTACATTTGGCAGCTGAAGTACTACCTGTACTGCTTGAAGGAATGTTGAGGTCGATATTTTCATCTTCTTCGTATTGATCTTCGGCGCCATTCAGGTTCTCCTCGCCGACTCCGCAAAATGATGCCGCAACGATTTTGGTGGAATTAATCACACATTTAGGCAGTGTACTGGGCTTATCGGATAGGACTTCGTCTAACTCGTCAAAAAAGGGTGGCTTCTTGCTGGGAGTCCCATTTCCCGTCTTGTTGCATTCGTCTTTATACTGGCGGTACGCTGTAACAAGCGTGTGCAATCTCACTTTGCAAGCTTCGCCGTCTCTGTCCTCATAACCACAAGCGCGTAAAAAATCTCCCATTTCTAGCCAAATTGGCTTTTTTCTGGTACATGACCTAAGTCTTAACTGGATATTTTCATCTCCCCATTTTTCAAGCAGAAGCTTGGTCTCGCGGTCCTCCCACCTTCTTCCACGAACTTTTCGGACAGCCGCCATTTTGAAGTTGTTTTATTAAACACGAAAGTTAAACTACCTCGTACGGGTAGTTTTAATAAAACACGTTTTAAACATGTTTAACTTGCGTCAGCTCGCGGTGTGAACGATTTATATTTAAAACGGTGTTTAGTAAAACAGCTTTTAAACATGTTTAAGCTTTGGTGTGAACGGGGTATAAGCTTGAGTTGTGCAGCCATGCATTTGTCAATACTAATTAACATCATTGTAACATCATTGTGGTAAAGGACGCAATAGAAAGATGACCCGAAAGAAATCAAATGATACTCCAACAATACAACGAGGAATCCTGTCTCGAAGGAGCATTTTCAACGCAAAAAACGGTTGAACTACCAATCCGACTCCAAGATCTGCTAATGCAAGTTTTGAGAGGAAGATTTTTGTGGGAAGCCACAAAGATGTCGTTTGGCGAATTGCAACGAGAACAAGGGCGTTGCCAAGAATTGCCGAAACCGAAAAAGCCAGATTAATGACTGCAGTGAAAATATCCACACCATTAGTTTTGTCTTGGGCGTAAAAAAGTCACAGATATGGAGAGGTGGACTCGAAGAAGCAGAGAGGTTTCTCATAGTACGTTTTAAAGCTGCTTCTTAACGTTCCTGTGCGGTGTAAATTGTAAAATCCGGGCGATTTGACTGTACTGTGTATGTTGCAAGAATATTTTTTTTATTTATTTATTGAGAACTCACAATATTTACAACTTACAATTTACAAAACTAGTAATTACACTAACAAACAACAGCATCAACAACAAAAAACTCACAGAAAACTTACAAATTGATACTAAAATACTAATGTCACAATGTTTTCATTGTTAATGTATATACATGTTATTTAAGAAAAGAAAATGGGAAAAAAAACTGAAGACCTGTCAGCCGTGTTGTCCCTTCACAACATGCCGCAATTTTCAATACGACACTGTTCTAATAGCTTAGATACGAATTCTTCTAAATCAGGTTTCTTCGTCAATTTCTTACAGGTATATAGATATTTCTTTTGTAATGAAATTAATAGCCGTAGTCTGCTTTTATGGGGATTCGATAATTGTGAAAAAAAGGTGTCTTCGAAAGAGTTGAATAGAATTTGTATGTTGGAGAGTTGTAACTTTGTGTTGTGAAAATCATTAAACCACCGCATGGTTTTAGTAAAAAAGTTAGTTGATTCAATACAGTGTATAAAGGTATGTTCTATTGAATCCGAATTTGGACATAAGGAGCATGTGTCGTCGTTGCTCAGATTATATTTCTTCAATTCTTTCTTAGACGGAATTATCCTGTGCAGGACTTTAAAAGAAAATTGCCGTCTTGTTATCCTTAGACGATTTGTATATTTCGACGAAACACTTTTTCCAATCAGTAAGTTCCGGGAAATGTCTCTTCCAAGACTTAAATGCGGTTGGTTCTACAGCAAGTTTTTCAATAAACAGCTTATAATAGTTTTTGCAAAGTAATTTCGGAAGTATTAATGTTCTATCCTCCAGCTGATGGTATTCCAACGATGTACTAAACAAATCAGGTGTTGGAGAGTCAAAAGCTTTTCTCTTCAGATCTAAAGGAATCGCCGCTAGTAGTTGAAAATAATGCAAAAAGTTGACTTCGAGGTCATACTTCTTTTGAAATTCATCGAGTGACAGGAACTTTCCATCGGAATTTAATAGATCACTTACAAAGTGGATGCCCCGTTCAAACCAACGCTTCCAGAAAACACTATTTTTCTCTACAGTTATTTTCTTGTTATTCCAAAGAATAAGGTCGCTGTTATTGTCCTTCGAATTGTTATTTAGTTCTTGAAAATAGTCTAGTAACTCGCGATAAAATAAAGGTAAGTTTTTGTCGAGATTAGTGGTATTATAATTACATTTTAGAAGAAAAAGTAGGCCCCCATATTTTTCAAAATAGAAGTTCGGTATAGCCTTCCAGTTGTCGTTTGAGTTGCCTAGCGATCTACTTATCCAAGCTAATCGGAGGGATTTCACCATAGCTCTAAAGCTTATAAAATTAAGGCCACCTTCTGACAGGGGCTGAAACGCAACATTTCTTTTAATTTTATCCTTTGTGTTTTTCCACAAAAAGGAGAAGAGATGGCTTTGAACTGTGTTTATTACCGTGTCAGGCATGCTAATCACTGACGCAGTATAGATTAATTGGGAGGCACCCAACGTTTTTCCTAGAAGAGATTTTCCATACAGCGTTAGGTCGCGTGTCTGCCACAGATTCAATTTTGTCTTCATCTTACGAATTTTGACAAAAAAATTAGCATCATTGTTTTTATCTACATTGTACGACAGATGTGCTCCAAGTATTTTAATTGGACTTTGGTACTGCGGAATTCCAAGATTTTAGTATTTTTCGTTTTGGAGGAACCAATCCACGTTGCTTTCATTTTTTTTTTGTTTAGTTTTAATCCAGATATGCTTCCAAATTGCTCAACAATTTGCAAGGAACATCTGAAAGATTCTGTGTCACTTGATATGAGAGTATAGTGTCATCAGCAAATTGTGAAATTTTTGCCTCCTGATGGTTGGGGAGACTTACACCCCCTACAATTTGGTTCCCGCCGAATTTTCGAGGCCAACAATTCAACAGACAAAATAAACAGGAGTGGGCTCAACGGACACCCCTGACGAACTCCTCTTGAAACTTGGAAGTAATTCGTCATATATCCGGCATTCATCACTGCTGTCTCAACGTTATCATAAAGAATAGAGAACCCTTTTCTGATAGATGGCCCGAAATTAAACAATTCTAAACTATTCATGATAAATTTCCACTCTACAGAATCGAATGCCTTTTCTAAGTCACTAAAGAGAAGGATTCCAGAGATCTTTTTGAAATCTGTATATTCCATCAGATCACTTAGAAGTCGTATGTTCTGACCAATGTATCTATCTTTGACAAATCCTGTTTGGTCAGAATGAATTGGTTTTGGCAAAAAGGGTTCTATTCGTTTGGCAATAGTCTTCGCAAGAATCTTATAATCAACATTTAGCAGCGTAATAGGACGCCAGCCAGATAGTTCCGACAGGTCACTATCCTCTTTAGGAATTAAGGATATTACTCCTCTTCTCTGGCAAACTGAAAGGCTTCCTTTCTGAAAAGCATCATTGTAAGAGTTAAGTAAGTAGATCTTGTTGCAAAAGATCGAAAAAAGTTTCATAAAACTCTTTGGTAAATCCGTCCTCCCCTGGCGTTTTATTTTGCTCAAGCGAATGAAGAACATTTTTAATTTCTTCAACTGACAGGTCATGTTACAAGAATATAAGAATGTTGGCGATGCCATTCATCGGAAAGCAATCAAAGAAACCGAATCGTATGTTGCATAACAAGTGATCTACCATAGAAATTAATGAACATGGTGTAAAATGTCGTTGCTTCTAACAAGTTTGAAAGCAAGGAAATTTCCTGAGCAAACAACGAAAATTAGAATCTTCAATTACAACTTGTGCGTATTCAAAACTGTTAACGCTTTTATCGTGAGGTGTTGGCGGTATTAGCGGATTTCACACGTGGTACTATCTACTATCTCTTTTTTCAAGCACACCTGCTTGAAAAAAGGCAACCAATTTCTTCTTTCAAGATAATTTATTACCCACTGAAAAGTCTTTTTTACGATGTAAATTCTCTGTTTTGTACAAGCGGGAGAGTGCTTCTTCACAGTAACTCAGTATGCCTACAAAAGCGCAGGAGGCCTTTCTGTTTCTTCCATTCATTCATTCATTCATTCATTCATTCATTCATTCATTCATTCATTCATTCATTCATTCGTGCATGCATGTACTTTCCAGTAGTCTGTTTATTATACAAATAAGTTAGAGTATTTTAGTGGAAAATAGACCACTCGTACAGTTCATACGAAACTACATCCGGGACTCGAGTGGCGTATTTTCCATATGGATATCGATGACGTCATTTCCCGCTCTTACACTGTTGTCTGTGCAAAAATACAATGGCTACCTCTCTGAATGGTTAAAAATAAGAAATGGTTGTAATCTCTTTAGTTATTTTAATTAATTAAGTAATTAATAATTAAATTTAAGTGGCTTTTGCAATACTGTAATACTTTGTTATAGTCATGCAAATAAAGCTTGCTGTTGGTTTATGGAGGGACTTGGCTAATTTCAGTAGAGATTCTAAATAAGTGATTGGTTTTATACAGCTTTGTTATCGAAAAAAACAACGACTGGTTTAAGCGAAGTACAAACCTACAACAACATAACGACGTTCACATGGTGATTTCTATAACAGAGTAATTTTAAGCAGAAAATATTTGTTCTGGTTATAAATGTTTTTAAAAATCGCAAAATGTTTCATGCAAACAGCAATTCATGTTAAGATAACAATTTTCGACATGTCCAAATTTTCTGTTTATTACAAGTCTTTTTCACTCAAATTAAACATCGCTTCATGATGACATGGTTGTAACTTGAAAGTTTGTGGGAAAAATCGTACAGTGTACCCATTCAGACGAAACCTATTAAACCGCAGCATTTTCTTGTGCTGTACAACCTGGTAGGTCGTACTTTTGAGTCTGTTAGTGAAATCCTAAAGTGTAACCATTCAAATGAAAACTACTGAGCAGTACTTTCCTGTGGTACTGATTATTATGCTGTACAAGGTGATTCTAACTTTTGAGTCTATGTATGAAATCCTGAAGTGTGACCATTCAAATGAAAGCTACTGGGCAGTACTTTCCCGTGGTGCTGTTTATTATGCTGTACAAGGTGGTTCTAACTTTTGAGTCTGTGGATGAAATCCTTAAGTGTGACCATTCAAATGAAAGCTACTGAGCAGTACTTTCCTGTGGTGCTGTTTATTTTGCTGTACAAGGTGGTTCTAACTTTTGAGTCTGTGGATGAAATCCTAAAGTGTGACCATTCAAATGAAAGCTATTGAGCAGTACTTTCCTTTGGTACTGTTTATTAAGCTGCACAAGGTGGCCCTATTTTTTGAAACTGTGGATAAAGTCCTAAATTGTGACTATTCAAATGGAAGCTGCTGAGCAGTACTTTCCTGTAATGCTGTTTATTATGGCGTACACTGGTACTAGGTGGTTCTAACTTTTGAGTCCGTGGATAAATTCCTAAAGTGTGACCATTTAAATGAAAGCTACTGAGCAGTACTTTCTTGTGGTGCTGTTTATTATGCTGTACAAAGTGGTTATAACTTTTCAGTCTGTGGATGAAATCCTATGATATGGTCATCCAAATGGAAGCTCTTCAGTGGTTCTTTCTTACGATTCTTACTATTTGTTTTACAGTATTTATAACACAACATATGTGGACCATTTTAATTTAGAGGGAGGATTTTTTAATTTTAATGTCCGTCCTACAGTCGTGTTAAGCTAACTATATGTCCGTTTTAGGCTGTTTCCCCTTCCAGTTTAAGAGTTGAAATGTGTAGAAAATTTCTGTAATTTTGAGGGTCGTGTTGATTTCTTTCGTTCAAAAACCTCAAGGTAAACAACCAGCCAAATTTTCCGGAATGTTTTGGCGTTTATGATAGAATGTAATGACAGAGAAGCTGCAGTTTAGACATGGATGCATGAACGAAAAAAAAGTATAGTAGCCAAATCTCCTAGCCAAACAGTATTACCTGGACAAGAGATTAGGTAGTACTTCACCTGTTCTTCAAATTCAACCAATCACCTTTAGCGATAATTCAGATCATGAATTGTACCTTCTGAAAGGTTCGTAATGTAATTTTTAAAGAAATTTAAAAATTTCTTTCCCAATGATCGCAACATTTTAAGCTGTATAAATGTATCATTGTGCTGTTTTTTGCCACACTGTACGTATCTCGACACTTTCTATGGCGTTGTTCGATGCGTTCCTCCGCGCCACTGATCTCGGGAACACGTCCGCTAGGACCTCCAGCGCGGAGGCGCGAAGCTCCTTCATTCTCCACAGATATAGTATGGGATTCACAGTAGAGTTCACAAGAATTATTGTCAATGTCAGTTTGGTAGCTTTATTCAGCAGCTCTGTTCTTCCATGAATGCTGCGAACCAAAACCACCATCCACTCTGGTATATAGGCGGCTAACAAAGCGCAGAACACAAGTAACATGCTGTTCACTGATTGGCGATATCTCGATAACTTCAGGGCGTTGGCTCGACGCACAGATTCTTGTTGCATAGGATTTTGGAGGTTTCTTTTTTGTCGGCGAAGAACGAGGAAGATTTTAGTAAAGGACAAGGATGAGATTACCAAGCAAACTGGCATGATCGATAGGATGAGCAGAAAGTAAACTTTGGAGTTCCAAACCAAGGATAAAGCCCATGGAAGAGCGGTCAATCGAACAAGCACTACAACAAGTAGAGGTCTCTTAAGTGTTACTACTTTTCGGTATCGCAGCTTTAGATGAAGCGCCATGAATCTATCAAGGCTTATAAACATCATGGAGAGGAAGGAGGTGATAGAAAGATGTCCGGACAAGAGATCGAAGAGTAGACCGGTGACGCACTTTACAAAGACGCCCGACGACAGGGACCTCACCGCGTACAAAGGTTGCGCCATCAATCCCACGCCAAGATCTGTAAAGGCAAGGTTTCCATGAAGCACTTTAGATGGCGAGACAATAGGGCAATAGATGATGTCTTGCGGATAGCCAGTAATATAAGAACATTCCCCAGGATTGCAGGAATGGCAGATGTGATGTTTATGATCGACGTGGAAACATCGAGAATCGCATTTTGTGTTAGAATTGTTCTGGACTCGCATAGTAAAACGCTTCGAAATGTGAGGTCATCCTCTTCGCTCGTCGAAGAAACATTGTCCATGTTTAAATAGTTTATATTGCTTGTTTTCTCTGTGCAGCCTGAAATAAGAACTCAAGCGGATATTTACCGACTATTCTCGAATGAAAAAATTTTCTGATACAATTTCCTTCGAACCCTTAATATTGGTGATCGAGATAAATTAACATGATTGGGCAAATTAAAACAGTCATCATGTTTTATTCTTCTCTCTTTTGACCAACTATAAAACTACACGATTGTAATTTTAAAATGAGGAAAAATAAGGCTGTGTAAACTACTTCTCCTTTAAACAAACACAAGATGATCTATTCAGTAAGCTGAAAACGAATTTGCAAGCTAAAGGAAACGATGGCCAGCTGATCAAATACAATATTATCTGCCCAACAGAAATTGTAAACATCACAAGAATTGAATGTAACAACTTGTTTACAATCAATTCCTTCAGTCTGTAATCTTTCCTTTTGTGCAAAACGCTTAAGAACTTCTTAAATGCCAATTGACTTTCTCTTCTTTAATTAGTAAATTCAATGAGTTTCGCTCTGCTTGCGGACAACCGGAGATAATAGCTAGCAATCTGTTACTTTAAGTGGCGATGTGCATAAGAAAAGGAATTTGCATAAGGACCCTATGTTTCTGAACATTAACGACTTTATTGTCGCACTGGTTAAAATTTGCAACATCCGGAAAAATTGACTGGTGAAATTTTTTTCCAGTAAAATTTTCGCGATATCTTATGAACAAAACAGTGAGAGACGTATAAAACCCCAGATCAAAACAGAGAGTTCTATTGTTTTTAACACCTGTGACAACAAAAAATCTCAATCGGCAAAAATAATCTGGGAAAAACGGCATGTTCCAAATTTCCTATCCTTCAAATACTTTTTTTCGTTTCCTTCCATTGGTTTCTATCCCAGCGTTTAAGACAATTTTGTTCAGGGTTCAAACCATTTCTTATGTCCTCTCAAAAGAAGGACGTGAGAGTCAAACGTAACTTGATTTTCTCACCATTATGCTTATAGTTGCACCTACGCTGGCGTCCCTCCAGTTTAATAATAATAATAATAATAATAATAATAATAATAATAATATTTATTACTTAATATTGCGCAAATTACACGTAGGTTTCTTGTGCCTGTGCTTGTGCTTATGCCTGTATGTAAACCAGGCCTAAATGATTGAGAACGTGCCAAAATGAAAACCATTTTCATGATGAAAATTGAACTCGCGATTATCGCGAGCTCAATTTTCGTGTTTGCTTTCTTCGTTTTAGTCGTTCCCATTATCCGAGAAAGGCTAAATGCATAAAACAAACTTGAATCAATATTGAGGATTATTAAGTCGTTTTTGTTTTGGAAATAATAAGAAAACCTTGAGTAATTGTAGACAATAATATCTCGAGCCAATCCTCGATTCTTTGAAAATATCTCGAGTTTTATGGGACGCTGGGCAGTTTACAAACGCTGAGACGTCGTATCAGACGGCCATGTTTTTTCATTGGCATCTTCAGCTTTACCAGTGCCTCTGTTTACTCAGTCGTGTTATTTTTATCTTTTACAGCTGGTTTTCACTATCGACGTCAGCACATAACGTGAAAATTGGACTTGCTCCAAGCCGATCGCATTTTTAGAGATGAAAAAATGTTTTGGTGATTGCGAAAAGCGCGCTGTATCTGTGCTTTGTAGCACACGATGTGAAAGAGAGGTTCAGGTGATTGTAAAACCAGCCGCCATTTTCTTTCTCATGCGCGGACCACGCACGTTCTACGCAACAAAAGGAACAGGTGACTTAGAGCAAAATTACGTGAAAACGAGTTTAACGCAGCCCAAGAATAAGCGCAAGGATCAAAACTTTTTCTTTACCTTGTGCTTCCGGATAGCTACCACTGAAAAATTTGCATATTTATGTTAATACTTGCACTGTTCTCGTTTTCATTTATTTATTTATTAAGGACGGTGCCTGCTAATGGAGATGTATTTTTGCAAAGGTTATGACTATGGGGAAAAGTAGATCTTAGCAAGAGTTATTGGAATCCAAAAAGAAAAATTTGGGTAACCACGCATTTTTCAGAGATAATTAAGCAACCATAATTCTAAAAAAGCGTTAAAATACAAAGAATGTATGACAATTTCTTTTCAAATTTAAGCTCAATTATCTCTGAAAAATGCGCGGTTACCCCCAATTTTCTTTCTGGATTCTGATAGCCCTTGCTAAGATCTGCTTTTTTCCACATAGTTATAAAACGCGCAAAAATATTGTTGTATTAGGGGGCAAATTCCTTAAGAAACCCGAATGTCCCGAGATGCGCAGAACGTATGCGCAGTAACAAAAGGAGGCACCGTCCTTAAGAAGGGCTCCTATTGATTTAGAAGGGTTCTTGTGCTGTGCTTGTACTTGCTAATTGCTCCTGGGCTACTAGTGAAAACCAATGCGCCTAATGCGCCTGAAGCAACTCCTCACCATTTTTCTTCAACGGCTGGTTTGCATGTATGACGCAAGCGTAACTTGATGCAAATATTGGAAATCTCGAGAGTAAAATTCCACTGGCTGGGAATTCCAAGCAAGTAGTCTTCCGCAAGACCAGTGGGATTCGCACGAGGTGAAGTCGAACAGTAAAGTTCGAAAATCTGCATTGTACGCTTTGCCTCACTGCGAAAAGCTGAAACATAGAGGAGAAAATTTACGAAGCATGATTCATGAACTTTTCATGGGATACCTTGTCGTAATACCTGAAAGAATGAAGCAGATGACAGTGTGTGCAGGGGAAAGGGTAAGAAACATCAAGTTCAAGAGTAAAGCAAGACTTATTACATTATTGAAGGCTAGAATTTTGAATCGAAGTATGATAGTTTCGGGTGCTTCTTTGCATTTGCTAGTGGTCGCGACCAATTAAGTTCTACAAGAATGCAGTTGGTAAAATTGTCCCGTTTTGTTAAACTATCTCTATTCAAAAACGATATGCATTTATTTTCCCTTTTTGGAGGTACGTTGTACTTATTTTTTGGGAACTCCTAAGTCGAGGGGATTATACCGAATTGTTTTGCTACTTCCATCGAAGTCTGTAGCCCGACAGCCGAAAGCTCGATTTTATCATAGCCAGAGAACGTTTTCTTCGATTTTTAACATAACTATCCTGAATGTGCGTCAATTTTTAGTTGTTTTGCTATTGTTATCAGTTATTGTTTGAGCCCCACACTGCCCTGTATCCCTCACAACCGCCATTGCCTTTTCAGTCAGTGAATAGAAATCAGATGTTATGTAATACGTTCCCTGAAAAGAACAAGTTAAGCCGAGACAACTGAAAAGTAAGTGTTTTAATCTGGCAATGACCTACTTGGTTATCATCGTATTGGGCAGTCGACTGTTCAGACCACATGCAAATCACTGACAATTCGTGTACAAAGATTGTTCAGTTAGTCTCCGTCTATGTTTTGACTATCATCAAGAAGATGCCAGTTTGAAAGTGACTTTGCTGGACATTTTTGTCTAGGGGTGCGTTTTTTATGATGGCAATTCTAGAATGACAATACTTGGAACGACGTTTTGACGCGTTTTTCAATTACCTGTTCTCATTCTGGGATCGTTAGAATGGTAGTTTATGCCATTCCATGTATTCCGCTACTTGTAGCAGAATCAACAGAATGAGCATGATGAAAAAGTTGTCAATCACTTGGCAGTAACAAAATAGCTGATCAAAACCACAGCGCATTCGCGGCAAATTTGAATTCTCCCGCCGATCCTGACAAAAAGAAAACCTAGGTCAATTTTCAGTCCATTTTTCTGGTTTCATATTGCAATCATTCTGATCATCCCTATTCTGCCTACAGTCCATTTTACAGTTGTGTGGTTGGTGACCTGGCCATTGAAGGGAAGCGAGGCTGGAGTTGGCCTTGTTTGGATACAACCATATGTAAATACAACTAAGTTAGCATGAGAACAACATGATTTGATGCGAAAAGGGAGGGTTTTATCAAAATAAGGTAAACTCCAGCCCCACTTCCACTCAAAGGTCAGGCCACTAAGCACACAACTGTGAAATGGAGTATTCTCATCCCGGTAGAGACCAAGCAAACGCGGCCTTGGTGTAGCCCATTCCTTTGTTATATTTGATTCCAATGATTTAATTTTACCTGCAATGTTAGCGACATTGTCGGTCCGCATTTCATTCTGTCATTTCCTGTTAGTGGAGTTTTTCATGCTAGAGGTTTGGGCTCCATTTATACTTTTTCAGCTCAAGGGAATCGTCCATGAATAGAAGGATCAGTTGGGGCCGGCAATGGTTGTTGAAACATTTATTTACGGGCGTTAACTAGTCGACTGCCCAATTTACGGGCGTTAACAGTCAACTGCCAAATACTATGTCTTGGTCCCAGCACATTGATACTATCAGTACAAAAATCAATCAAAGGATTGGAATGATAAAGAGAATACGACATCTTTTGCCTTTACATGCTAAGCTAACACTATACAATTGTTTAATCATCCCACTGTTTGACTATGGAGACACAGTGTGGGGTGACAAAAATAACGACATGCTTATGGGTCAGCTGCAAGTTCTTCAAAACAAGGCAGCCAAGGTCCTGCTTAATTTACCACCAAGAAGTTCTTCAACTGAGGCACTAGATCGTCTGGACCTAAAGATCCTCTCACAGAGACGACACTTCCATCGCTGTGTTATGATGCAAAAATATCTGTTAGGGGAAATTCATTTTAAATTTGACATCAGACGCAATAGTAGTTGTCATTCTTATCAAACTCGCAGTAGCAATGATTTACACCTTCCTCGGGTGCGTACCAGTTGGGGCGAACAAAGTTTCATTTATCAAGCCTCTAAGGACTGGAACAACCTAGACAATGACATTAAAAACAGCAAATCATTGTCTTCATTTAAGGCAAAGCTTAAAACTTTGTAAATTATGCCCTATCTAATTGTTAAAGTATTTTAAAATTAGTTTTATATTGTAATATCAATTTTTATCTCTTTTCTTAGTTTTTAATTTTTATTTTTATTATAATTTGCAGGGCCCCACTGAAAACCGCCAAGGCGAGTGGAATCCCTGGTTAAATATTATTATTATTATTATTATTATTATTATTATTATTATTATTATTATAACTGGAACAACTGAAACATTTGGAACAAAATTGGAACATTAAGAAGAAAATTGGAACGATGAGCATGCGCTGTAGTGTCGTGTGAAAATTTGCAACATCCAAGATGGCGGCTTTTTACTGGTAACAATCGAGGCATCTATAGAAACGACTTTATCGATATACTACTGCAGTCTCGGGTCACTTCAAGAAGCAAAGCCATTATTAAATAATAATTGAAACTAATTTAAACATCATTTAGAAGCTGAGAGTTGTTTAAACACAAATGCACAAATGAGAAAAACGCTGACAAATGCTTGCTCTTGTGCTTCCTAGTGTGTTTTTCAGTATTTGTTTGGACTGCGTTTCTAGTGAAAACCAGGCTCATATCTCGTGATTTACTGGATCTCTAGTTCCTGCCTTGGTGCTCACTTTTGCGTACATTCTTTAACTTTCAAATTTCTAATGCAGAGAAAAATTTGCTTGTGTTATTTATTTACTCCCTGTGTATAGAGCGCTTTTCAAATGAGTGTCGTAAAACCAAAACCAAAGTAATTACCCCAGCCAATCGCAACAAACACAAATTACCCAATGAACCAATCAGAACTCGAAGCAAATACATGTAACCGGCGCCAAGCTCGGGAAAACGCGTGCGAGCAAGTCCCGACTGATTGGTTTGAGTTTTACTCCTGATTGGTCGAGAAAGTGGCGCGAAAGGTTTTAACCAATCACAGAGCGAAGTAAAGCAAAACCAAAGCAAAACACGAATTACTTTCGACACTCAATTGAAAACCGCTCAATACCCAATTCAATAAAGGTTGCTTTGGCAATTGGTCATTGGCAAGTGGACATTGGGCATTTGGGCATACGGAACACAATGCAATGCTTTGCTTGAGTGACCACAAACAATAACTTCCCAATGCCCAATTGCCCAATGCCCAAAGCAACCTTTATTGAATTAGGTATATATTGCTATTTGTATCTCTGATTCCTGTTTAAAACTCTTTTAGAATATTTATCTTACTTAATTTTCGGTTCCAGCTACATATAATATACCATATGCCTATTGCTAAAAAATCCTGCCGTTTAAAGATATCCCTCTATTATGGCTTATAATACTTCATTAAAATAGGAGAATAAACGTTAGCTAACCATGTATTTGAACAGGGCCCAATTGCTTTAGTGTTTTTTTTTTCGTTTGATTGTTAACGAAAGAAAGAGTATGTGACATACGTGTATGGCAGGAACAAGGCGAAGGTAGAGAGGAAGTTTGGAATCATCGACCGCTGACCACCTTCACTGCCGCAGCTCCTTGAGATCAAGACACTGGCTTAATAATTCGTGAAGGCCACATGTAAGTCTTGTGAGAAATATTGACACAAATTCAAGCAAAAATTTAGATCAGTTAAATCAAGGTTATCAATTAGCTTGCGTATCTGGGAGGACTTTATGTTCGCACAAAGGCAAAATTTGTTCGGGGGGGACCGCCACCACGAATGGCAGCTTCGCATCGCACATGATCGCCGGTTGTCAGTTTGGTTTTGTTTGCCATTGCACGAGCAAAGCCGCTCTCTACACAGTCTAGGTTCTTCTTTGTGACGTCTTTCTAGGATTCATTTTGTCCTTACGAAAAGCACTGTCAAAAGAAACTGTGGATGAAGGCGCAAAAGCATAGTGTAACAATGCGCGCAATTTCAAATTCAAGAGTGACCTTGCAGTCACGACACAAAATGTTTAGCAAAACCTTACGTGCTGCAATTTCGGAGTAGAATCAGGATGGAATGGTATCAAGAAATGGGTGTATGCTGCAGTTTTGCTATGAGCAATGTTTCACGCAATGTTGCAACGTGCATTTCGTGTCTTTTGACAAAACTAGTGTAAAAATCGACAAGTGCAGAGTCGAAATAACTTATCGTTTGCGGCAAAAATAGAAAAAAATTTGGAACGCTTCACGAATTTGCGTATCATCCTTGCGTATAAAATTTTGTTTCTTTTGTGGTTATCTGAAACCGTTATGCTTTTCACGTTGTAGGTAAAAACAACCTTTTTTCTGTCTTCGCATAGATAAACCATTTAAATATAACATTACATGCAAGCAGAAGCTTTTTATTCTTTTAAACCTTTCTTTAACCCTCCGACGTACAAGCAAAATCACATCCCCACCGTGGTACAAGGGGGGGAAGTTTGATGGAACTCCTCCTTGGGTTTTCGTTATGTTACAATATTTTGAAAAGATTTCACCTTTAGTAAAAAGCCTGTGATGTGCTCTACAAGATGAGGTACGTACTATGGGTTGCCGCGCTGCTAGAGGCCTGTGACGTCATTCAAAATGGCCGCCATATTGGGCGCCATCTTGGATTTTACCGAAAATTAGAAATTGTCAAAAAACGTTAAAAATTTGAAATGTTTGATGCTAGACAAGTAGAATATGACATAGTTAAACATTTTGTTGCTATTTGTTGACATTTTTTGCATTTTCCACCAAAAAAGGGTAAAAAGCACGAATTTTTCCTCAAAAATGGCTTGATCATCTGCTACTTATGACGTCATATCTCGTAACCATAGCAACCGATTTTCACCAACTTTGTGTCAAAATGTGTCTCAGGGATATACACACAGCTGCTGAAAACGGCAGGTCTAGATGAAAATTCGAGGCGTTAACCGTTATGTTTAATCTGTCCCTAATTTTAAGAATTGTTGAAGGGGAGCCAGCATTATTTGCCACCGCTTATGAAAGGATTCTAAAGTGGGATCAGAAGCACAGGTCGTTCAAAATCAGCTCCGTGTTGTTTGTGTTCGCTCGGCTCGTGTTCTTTTGTGTAGCAGAGTTTATGGTCTCTTTATGGTAATTATGCATGATTCATAAACTCTTCTTCACTTTGTTATTATTAAGTTTAGGGATCCAGTTACATTATTCTTTGTACCTATGTCTCTATGTCTTTGTTTTTCCTGACCCTTATCGAAAAAACCCTCCGGCGAAAACGTTTTGATGACGTGGCCTCTCGTTTCTGCGACTTCATTTTCCAGCGGTGCAACACAAAGTTCGTGCACTAACAGAGTGCAATTCAGTTACCCTTTCTTCATACGATAGTAACTTTTCTTATTTCCTAGCTCAGTTTTTATCAGTTTCTGAGCATTGCGTGTTAATGGCAACACCTTGCTTCGAAAAATGTCAGGGATTGTATTTTCTTAGGGACATCAAAATTTATGTTTGTTAACAAGGAACAACGTGATGGATTGATAAGTGACTTACAGTCCAGCTACGTAATCAAATATGAAACCCCTAAATTTTAATTAAGCAGAACTTATGTCGTGTGAGCAAGTCATTATTTGTATAGCAATTCGGCTCTCAAAGGCAATGCAACACTAAAATAGACTACGAGCAGCCTTTTTTCTCTTCCATTGATAGGCAAATGAGAAGCGGAACATAGGCGCATAACTGGCGAGAAGGAATGCGGCCTTCCGTGCTGTAGCCCACGTAACCGTCGGTATTTCTCTCGCAAATGGCAAAGTCTGAGAAGACTGGGAGTAGCGGTTAGTTCAAAGATAAGAGACCGTACGAATTATCGGCAAAGGTGCAATCCTTTTCTTTAAAAGATAGTAGAGAGCAGTTTGCGGCGTCGTCGCTCGTTGCTCGGATCGGTCCCGATTCGATCTTCGCGAGCGCCCTCTACTCTTTACTATCCCTGCATTCTAAATTTTTAGTGACAAGGTTTGAATAACAACCCTGAGGGGATAGGGAGTAAGAACCTTCCTAGCTTCTCGTGGATTCCCGCTCGTTTTCGGGGCTCCAACACACAAAACAGTCGCATGCACAATACCGCCCGATCTACTCTGGCCATCCGCGTGGAATCCTACACAGAGCCATAGCTAACGATAGTGAGAGGTTTAGTTCTCAAACTTTTGGAGAATGTATAGCAGTCGACGAGAGTGTCTAAGAGTATTTGTCTTATAGTTTCTTATTTGTTGTAACGGTCAAATGAGACAACCAGAGGTTTGCCTTCTAGCCGATTCTGAAATTTAGGAAGATTCAAACTCTTTGGTAGCGCGAATTGATCTCTTGTCAATTGTCGGCATCACTTATACAGCCGCTTCGACTGACTAATTTTCTCCAATTTTTCGGAGATTCAAAGTCGACCGACGAAAACGTCGGCCAGGCTTTTCAAAGTTGGACCTTTTTCCCATCCCAGTGGTCTTACAAAGCCAAGACACTAATGAATAATTTCCGTGTTTTTTAATAAAATGGACCATTAGTTTCTGCCTCCATTGATACAAACTTTGTTTGAAAACAGATGATAAAGGGAAGTAGTCTCAAACGTCAGTGCATTGTAAGATTATTATTTTTTACTGATTTTAAGTTAAACCAAAGTTTTACACAACCTTTTTAAAATTGTCTACATATTTCTCACAGCAGTCACAGGGGATAAACACTCCTTCGAAATGGTTAAATATGAATTAATGGGATACGTCGAATTAATACTTTCCTTTTACCAAAATTACATAAACCTACAAAAATCTACATATTTCTTTTCAAACAGGCACCAGTTCTGACCGAAATACTTCTTCAAAACGATAAACTGTCTGAAATGGACAAGTCAGACTGTTTCTGTTATTTCCCATACCAAAATTACGGAAACCTAGAAAAATTCTACATAATTAATCATTTGTTTTAAAGCAGACATAAAATTATAAATATTTTTCCAAGAGATAAATATGAATGAAATGGAAACAAAAGATATAATTACCTTCCTGCTTTTGCATTTTAATTTACCAATGTTACAGAAAACCTACAAACATTCTACATATCAGTTCTTTTACAGCAGGTACAAGAGGTTAAATATGATAAATATCAATTACATAGGCTCGTTCGCTTGACCACTGCTAATATCTCCCTTGATTATATAACAATGGTATCGATGTTGGACTCATTCACCTAGCAAAGAAAGGAATGGAATCTTTAGTCACTCCAACATTCTTATGAATGATTTAATTTTGTAATTTTTACGATTCTTGCCTAGCATCTCCAGAAGAAGTAAAAGTTTACTATGATTAATTATTTAGACAATTAAAACTAAAAGTCAACTATTGCGCTATTTTTTTGCTCATGGTTCAGAGAGAGCGGCGAACATACCTATTCTGAACAAAATTTTCAACGTTGAAATCACTACGTAATTTTACACTTGAAGGTCAGAAGCCTCAGATTTTCCGTTGTGTTATCTTCATCGCCCTCTCTCTACATCTACTGTTTGTTCTGTTAAAGGTTTAGCAGAGGGACGTAAACGTGAACCCCTGAGTAGCAAATGGTCCATTGTACTCAAGTCAATTACAATTATAATTTTAGAACGAGTAACCAGTTTAGCCAAAGACTTAGAAAACTGTTCATTACAACAAGGTCTCTCAGTATTAAGCGATTCATACATTGAACCTCGCTTAACCGACACCCACCGGACACCTTGTTGTTGTGGGGAGTTTTCTTGGTCTCGGCACTTTTTCTGGTCATGCTTCAGCGTAAACGGGGTAATCGTCAGAGACACAGGGGCAAATAGTCGGGACAAAAGTGAGATAAAAAGGGCGAAATCGGTGCGAGCGAAAGATTGTAAACTTCTGCTCACACCGATTTTGCCCGTTTTGTCTCACTTTCTCCCCGACTATCTGCCCCATGGTCTCCGAGGATGAAGCAGGGTTTGATTACATGCACAGGTTATTTGTTTGAGTACTCTACTCACAGTGGCTCAAAAGCGTGTGTCCTTTACTAGCTCGTGGTGACTGACATTTGTTATGGAAAAATTCGCCAATAACTCCGTTTGCGTCGTTTGATGACACTTTTTGTTGATGGCGTGGACAATGCCTTCACCTTCTTCACCATGTTCAAAAGTGCCATCAAAATCCCCACTGTCTTTCACAGCTCCCAGAATAGTCGGAGTTTCTTTTTCTCCATTTTGTAACTGAGCGTCTTTGCAATCTTCCCCCTGAACCTTCTTTCGGCTGTCATCATCTTGTTCTTTCGTTCCAAGAGCGACATCAATAGCTCCACTGTCTTTCACGGCATCACCAACGGTGGTCATTTCCATCTGTCCTGTGTCTAGCTGCGTGTCAGTGACGTTTGTTCCAGCTAAACCACTAATTTCCCCGGCAAAATTGACAAGAGGAAGAAGCAAAGCCAGACAGCAAGTTAATGACCAGTGTGGATTTTTGCGCCATTCCTTGAAGTATCCGTATAGGTGAACTGCGTACTGAACTGAAATAAGACGAAATAAAAAACGTTTTGATGTAACAAGGAGCACAATGGACCAAACCTTTCCCATAAACATCTTTCAGAACTGTCGTGTTACGTTTAATTTCATCTGAAAGTGTGCAAAGTTTTCAGATGGTTAGCTAACGTTTTTATGATTGTCTTCAGTGTGTTGGGTAAACGGCCAAAGAAAGGAAGAAGATTAATTTTCTGTTGATGGGGTATACGCGTTAGTGGTACAGAATCACTTTAAATATTGGATGGACATGACATGCGCCACACTTGAGCACGAGCCCGGGACTGTTTCCTTGAATCTTTTTTTGCGGAGT
The DNA here is from genome assembly GCA_964017195.1 of Siderastrea radians. Classification (NCBI taxonomy): domain Eukaryota; kingdom Metazoa; phylum Cnidaria; class Anthozoa; order Scleractinia; family Rhizangiidae; genus Siderastrea; species Siderastrea radians. The sequence goes on from OZ024895.1 coordinate 38,981,683, forward strand.
GTACGCCCTGCCTCTTTAAATCTTACCTTTTTTCAGACCAGAATATGCGATTTTCTGCGTCCATTTTCAGACCTAAACCAAAACATTTTCCCCGTTTTCGGGCCAAAATCGCAAAAATTGATACCCTCTTTCGGCAAATCATACCCAATAGGAGAGGTCCCGTGCTGGCTTGTGTTATCAGCCGATGATTCTCTTGTACGGGAAAACGGTGATAATGCGCGCGCGGATTTCAAGAATTAGTTTCATAGCTCTAGCCGACAATAAAGGGGCACTGTACACTTTAACCCTTATAGGCCATTATTTCTGTTTAAATAACCTAAACATTTTGGCCTCGCACTCACGTTTTGGCCGTTGTGCTGTAACCAAATTGCTGTAAATGCCAATTTCAATAGGAAATTGTACATTTTTCATCAATATCGAGGTAAGTTGTGGTGATTTTGTTTTTGGCCCGTTGGCTATCGTTTCTATCCTTTCTTTCCTGTCCTTTCTGAAATCGTTGCTCATCAAAGTTATCTCTTCAGGTAAAAGCTCTTGACCTCAGAAATGTTAGAATGTGCATACGCCCTTAGGGCTCAAAAACGGCCCCATCTTTCCTAAAAGGGATAAGGACGGAATGTGCTGTAAAGTCCGCGCTAAAGGGCGACGAAAGTCGATCGAAGTACAAATTTCACCAAAAATTCATGAAAGCCAAGGGTCAAACGAGAGCGAGAGTTTGAGTAGGTATAAGTCCCTCGTCAAGAGTGCACAGCAAGTTGAATCTTTCCTTAACTCTCACTATCGTTTGGCCTGGCTTACACTAACACACACTAATACCGATTATTATTATAATTTCTATTATTATTATTATTATTATTATTATTATTATTATTATTATTATTATAATTATTATTATTATTATTATTATTATTGTTATTATTATTATTAGGTTCGACGGTGTATGGCTTACCAACAACTATCCCAATCACCAGAGTGTTCGCACCAATCACCAATATGTTAAATATAACTGAGTCCATGTATGAGTCGGTGGGTGCTGGTAAGTTCTCGGCGGGAATTCTGCTCACGGCCCCAATGACCAAGTTGACAACAGTAACGGCAAGAGACGTTGACATCAATCTGTTTTCGAAAGCGTCTTGTAAGGGATGAATCCAGCAGAAAACTGTTCCATACATTCCAGCAATGATCAGTGTCAAGCCAATGTAGGACCTGGTTTGCTGTCCAACAAGGATCAGAAGAGATGTGACAATTACTTTGCGGGACATCTCAACCAGTTCCCAATACCAAGTACAAGGTTTATAGCTTTCAAAGAGAAAACGCAACCCGGTTGTCACTTCCGATCCGCAGTCTTGAGTTTGCGATGTAGAGGTGTCGTCTGTGGCTAGTATTGCTCTTCTTTGTCTCCAAAGGGCGACGAATGTGGCTGCTGGGAGGGCAATGATATAAGCAGCGGAAATGTATGCCACGATAACCAAGTAGCTGTACCTTGATTCGTGGCATCGTACGCTGTAATCGGTTTTAAGGTATGCGGGGCACAAATCGTCTTCTTCATTTGCGCAAAGTTTCCGGCAAGCAAGTGGTAAGACAGTGGCTGTCTTGGACCAAGTGCTGAGGTATGTCACGTACAAGAAAAAAAACAAACTCCTGTAAGTGAGTTCTTTTGTCTGTGACACTCTTTTGGACTTTTCCTCGTCTTCCAGGTGGTTATTTTTTAGGATAAGCAATTTACGCACTCCGTATGCAACTCCTGCAAAAACAATAGCAGTGGCATTTATGGACATTATTGCAAACAAGTTCCCAAAGGCATCCACGCGTATTCCTGGAGAAAGGCACTGAACCGGTGCCATCTGGAGCACATTCAGCTGGAGTATCTGTGAATACTTGCTGATGACTTGCAGGGAATCTGGCCATCTGATGTACGAGAACACTTCCAACAAACCATATGTCACCTGATAAAAGCCAATGACGATCTTAAGCTTAGCTAAAAAGACGTCTATTGGACTGCGTTCTCCTTTCTTTTTGTTGTTCCTTTTACTCCTATTAGTCACCCATACTGAAAGAACAATGATTATCAACAAAATGGCCATCACGATTGACAACTGACCCGCTATCCATTTCTTGGATGGACATCGTTTACATGTTTGCAATTGTTTATAATGGTTTGAACTACAAACATCGCAAAGCGGACCTTCGTACCCATTGGTACAACTGGAGTCTAAACCACCTTTGCAAGACTTTTCCATCGGACACTTGTACTGCTTTGGAATCGGATACGGGTATTGTACATCATCTACACCTAATGCAGGTAAAGGTGCCAAAAGATTGTTTATAAAGTCCATGTAGCGGCGTTTTTGACTCTCATTCCTCCATTTCCACCAATATCCAGATTTCAAGGTGGCATAATCATCTTTGCATATCAGTCCCTGTCCACATTCGACACATTCTTTAAACATGTGGTTTCGATACATTCCTTCTAAGCATTGACAGGCACGGTATCCAGCAAAGAAATCACTCTCTGTTCCTGTTTAAGATTTGGGAAGAATTTAATCACTTTTTGAGGTCGAAATCTCAAAACATGTAAGTCTAAGTTCGTCAACTTGAAAGTCCCCAATCTCGACAGATCAGAGACGGGCGACCACTGAAGGGAGGCTTTACCTAGTGCATTTACTTGCACAATAAATGCTAGTTCATTTTAACAATGAAAAGTGCATGCATTGACAAAACACACTAGTATTGACATTTTGTATTTTAATCAGTGCAATTGATCTTAATTTTCCTTCTGATTCGCCCGTAATACTGCATAAGGCTAGGGCTGTAGAAAAATTATTCTCACTTTTGGGTGGAACCGTTCAATACGTGCACGCCATACAGATTTTCTTGCAACATATTGCAATATAAGATTGGTTTGTTCCTAGCAAATGAAAAGGAAACTCGAATTTTCGATCATAAAATCGAGATTTGAATCAGATTGGAACACAACCTAAATTGACTGCTCGTATTTACCTTGGGGACAAGACTTGCAATCTCGAGTGCGAGTTCCAGGTGCTTTATCAAATGCAACAAAGGAACCATTTGGACATTTCTTGCAGCTTGTACCCACGTAGGCAACATCATCAGAATAAAAACCTCCTAAAAGCAATTAAGCACAAAAGATACTAAACTTAAGTACCCTCCAAGCGCGGGTTAGTCAGGGTTCGGTTTACGAACTAGTCAGCGAGAGAAACCTGTGAAAAAGAACTGTTAACTTTCGAATCTGTGCTGTCTACGAATTGTTATGCCATTCAAGTACTTGTTTTGTTTTGGGGTGCTTACCATTCATCCAAAAAACCCAGAAATTGTGGTTAAAAATCAAATGGCTTAAACATTTTCCGGAAAATTCATCCGGAGTTCTTGTGGTAGGGTAGTCCTCTTCCAACTTTATCTTGTTCGGAACGGCACGTCGGAAAATTCTCTGCCATTTGCCATTTCTCCCGTTTCCAGTATCTTAACAAGGAAAGTCGTGAGGGATTGTAAATGATAAACGACATCTCTTTCGGTTAGTATGCTGAGTTTGGACAAACCTTACTAACCAGTCATCCTAACCGGTTTTCTCCTGCAAATGGTAAACGCGCTTTGCAATAAAAATTTCGTATTACGATCACAAAGAAGCATCACGGAAAATTTTCCATGACCATCTGCCTTCTCGACCAAAAGAGATTTCCTTTAGTGGACCCGAAGTTTCAGAACATTTTCATTTGTGAATTCATTGCCTTTGAAGAAGTCACGAGAAGTGAAAAATCTATCTAAATTATATTTACTTTAAGTAGAAGTAATATATTAAAAGCTCGAGAGAGCGTTTCATCAGCATATCCAACAAAGAGAAGTGAGTTGAAAAAACGACGCATGTTTTGTTTTTGAAGGAAATAAGGGGCTGTTTACATGGAGGGAGGAAGATCCTAGCACTAGGAAGATCCTAGAAGGCAACGCAAATTTTCCTTTGGTTTACATGCAGAAATTTCGGTCGGGGCGGTTGCTGGAAATCAAATAAAACTATCGGCCTTTAGCAGCTGAACGCCCGGCCGCCGCCATATTTGTTTTTCTGTCCCTAGTACTAGAATCTTCTGAGCGAAGGTAGTTTACATGGTGCTAGGATCTTCCAAGCGCTAGGATCTTCCTATCTCTCAGCTAGGAAGATCCTAGCGCTAGAAAGATCCTAGCGCTAGGGCTAAGTACAACATTTTGCATGTAAACTGAATACAGAAAACATATGGCGCTAGGATGATCCGCCTTCTAAGATCTTCCTAGCGCTAGGATCTTCCTCCCTCCATGTAAACAGCCCCTAAGAGGTGTTGGTTATCCCAATAAAACACTCTCTCGAGTGTTTGAAATATCGTCTCAAAAATCATTAAACAACGAAAAAACAAAGAAACAAAGTTGTCAAAATCTATCAGATCTATGCTAATGAAGACCAGGTAACCAAACCACAGAAACCCTTATAATTTTATTGTTTAGACTTGATGAAATGTTAATGAGATTGAGTTCAATTAATCAATACGCCAATCGACTATTTTACCACGAAGCACTAAGAAGCATTACCAATACTTGAAAATAGCGCTCGTGAAATTTAATTTTTGTATTACACTTAAAATTAAAACAATATATTTAATTTACATCTCAAAAATGCTTAAATAACAAAAAATAAGGGTGTTGGTCACAGCGATATCACGGTCAACATTAAAAGTATGCCAATAACTATGTTCCATACACAAGCATGTGGACTTGTTAAAGTAATCTCTTGGTTAGAGAGCTTTTCAAATGAGTGTCGTAAAACCAAAACCAAATTTATTACCCCAGCCAATCACAACAAACACAAATTACCCAATGAACCAATCAGAACTCGAAGCAAGTACATGTAACCAGCGCCAAGCGCGGGAAAACGCGTGCGAGCGAGTCCGGATTAGTTTGAGTTTTACTTCTGATTGGTCGAGAAAGTGGCGCGAGATTTTTTAACCAATTACAGAGCGAAGTAAAGCAAAACCAAAGCAAAACGCGATTTACATTCGACAGTCAATTGAAAAACGTTCTAAAGTGTAAAATTACTTATACAGTCGAACCTCCCTGTGCGACCACCTCTCGTGAACGACCACCTCCCATCAGCGACCACTTTTTCAAAATACAAAAATTTTCTTAGTCAAATCAGTATAGTTGGAACCTTTCGTAGGGGACCACCTCTCGTAAGCGACCACGACCACTTTTTGGGCTGACATTTTGACGTTTTCTATTGTTAACCTCCGGTAAGCGATCACTTGACACCTGATCCCATCTCACCGGGTTGAAACTGAATAAAATGGCGCTATACAACACTTATTTCACTCATTTTTTGAATGTAATGTACTTGTAAGTATTCTCCGCTTAAGGTATTACACTTCTTTTGGGTTATATGTTTAAACCTCTGAAAGTAAATCAAATTTGTGACCCCTATGGTCTGAACTCTCGTATGCGACCGCCTCCAGAAAGTGACCACTTAGGCTTGACATTTTGGGTGGTCGCTAACGGGAGGTTCAGCTACACTTCTATTATTAGCTTGAGAAGACTACGATAGAACCCTCTTGCAGAGAAGCTTATAAGTTACCTGGCGGGCATGGCGTGCATCCTTCAGTTCCTTTCGACGAAACATTGGAAAATGTTCCCACAGGACATGGCAGATAGTAACTAGCCGTGGGATCAGCAGATATTTCTTCGAATCCTGAACTCAAGAGAGCGTAAATAAAGGCTAATGCTGGAAGGATGACATCACCGGATAAATCCGCTTTGATGATCTCTGCCTTATGAGCATTTCTATGAGAGAATATTTATCTCCGTTTAAAGGTGAAACAAAATTGACTCTACTTTTTTCTATCTTCCGAGATCGCCACGCGAGCCCGGGACTGCCTGTACTTTTTTCGGCGATTTACCCTTTTTTCTGGAAGGAAAATACGTTCTTATGGCGTAATGGTTTGGTTACAATGAATTATTTGAATGAAGTATTTTAATACTTAAAAATCAACCCCATTCAGACCGGGGAGACGGATTCTGCCTGCACGGACTTTAAACGCTTATTATCGTTTTTAACAAGCAAACGAAAGACACCAAACTTGATGACTCTTCCTAGATTTATCTGGGAACAATTTGGTATATCAAGTCCTTGTCCTTCAAGTTTGACTTTACCATGACAACCACTTTTTAACAAGCGGTTTTTATAAAATCTTAAATTGTCCTCTTTTTCATTAAACATTATAACTTTTTTGAAGTAACTTTTACATTGTTAGTTCGAATTCGTGTTATTTTATTGATTTTGATCACTTCTTGGTCACTTTTGTTGGTTTTTGAAGGTTCTGGAGAAATCAAGAAATGCAAGATGGCGGATCCAAGATGGCCGCCGTCTGAGAACATGACGTTATCCTGACGTCATATGATGTCATCAGTCGATTTTGCGGACCTCAAAGGCAATGTTTTTGGACGTATTATCTTTCCTTTAAGTTTCGTTGTCATAGCTTTTATATTCTCAGAGTTAAGGAGGGGATTTCCTATACCCCAGTCCCAGAAGACCAAAAAAAGCCCGGTCTGAATGGGGTTAATTATTCATCATTTACAATGAATGATTTATATGAGTTTTCGCCTCCAGAATTGTCTGTAAAACATAATTTTGCTTGTATTTCTTTTATACATGTCTTTCGTATATTCACTATTTCATCCATTCCACATGCGGGATCAATATTAGAACCCAAAACTGGCCTGCTCCCAACACCTCAAGACTTTATAGTTTAATTGGTAGAGCAACGCACCGGTATCGAGGAGGTCGTCAAAATGGGGAATAAAAGCAGATAGGATGACTATCAAGATATGGAAAGTTTGATTCATATAACGAACGCCTGGAAGCAAGCCAGTATGATTAATTATTACTGTTTTTAATTCCTCTACTTTACGTTTCAACTGTATTTTTGACCCGAATAGTTTGGACGTTATTGACTGAAAGTACGCACATATATATCGTGGAACGATTCTGGTCACCAGAGTGATATTTCAGGATTCTAAGCATTCTTTCCTGCAACAACCTGAGAAAAAGCAAATATTAAAAAAAACTTAATTGAAAGATCATATGTAGCAGGTAAAATGTCTTGCAATATAAAAAAGGTACGTTTTGTCAGTACAAACTTTCATGAAAAAGGATGTGATTTAATAAATAAAAGGGTGTAATCTTTCTCACACCGAAAAGGCAAAAAGTTAGCAAATTGATTATCACAGAAAGGACTTCACTTTGTTATTGAAATACACGATGGCCAGAAAGCGTTCGAAACTGATAACGTTTCTTAAGAGTAAGCTTCTGAACCAATGACATGTTATCTTGCTTCAGGGAGATGATGTTGATGATGATGATGATGATGATGATGATGATGATGATGATGATGATATTCTGAAGATAAAAGAACATTTTCCGAGCATCTTTTGACGGTGATTCTTTTCCAACTTCTTAGTCCGCCGTACCGTGTTTTTCTCATGTCACTCGTGTGAGCGAGTTTGTTACTCGATTTTTTGTATGGTTTAGTTCTCTGTCAGCTTATCACTGAGGTACTCTCTTCCATCTATACATATATCTAGAAAGGATACATCACAGTTTAGCGTCTAGTTCTTTGAGTCCGATAAAGGATTCAAGGCTCAATATCTTAAGCTTCGTACGAAGTAAAAATCTGGCAGAAAGAAAAGAAATGAAAAGCATTAATCAAATATTCCATGTAATACAGCATCATATGTAGATAATAGCCCTTTTCACAGTTACCTTTTCTCATTTGCATGACAATGTATTTGAACGTGGACGTGAGGCAATTTCGGGCAAAAAGCGCAAAATTGCCCGAATTTGCCTCACATTCACGTTCAAATACATTGTCATGCAAATGACTGAAAGGTAACTGTGAAAAGGGCTATTAAAACTACCATTTAACTTTTGTTGCCGGACTCCTTAGACCTCGCCATATAATCTTTACCTCTGCAAGCAGGTGAAGAGTGATAGTAACTGAAACTGATGCCCCCCACCCCCGCAAAAAAAAAATCGTCGGCTTTATCAGTGTACAAAAGCGTGAGGTAGCTTGTAAAGGGTCCTTTAAAGAAGCTGAGAAGCCGAGAGGGACGAGCGAGAGCCTGAGAAGCACTCTCTTGTATAAGCTATGTAGGTATGTGCCCCGCCCCTCTTCCCCAAAAGGTACGGATTTCGAGCCTTTTTTGGTATAAAAATGGGCATGGATTTTTATATTATTTTGGAACAAAACTGGATATGGTTTTACCATATAGGCTGAAATTAGGTATTTTTGAGAGGACAAGTCTGAAAACGGGTTTGGATTTCAGAAGCCAGGTCTGAAACAAGTATTTGAAATCACGTATTTAGGTCTAAAATATGGTCAGGGCCTGGAGAACCAGGCGGCAAGCCCTCACACAAAACTCCGAGGATAATCACCCACACTCCCCTCCCCCCCCCCCCCCCCCTCCTCCTCCGCGTCCTCGGGAGCGAGAAAGCGAAAGAGCGAGAAAGATAGCGGGAGACTGGAGAGAAGGTGCACTGGGGATACCTGTATACGGAAGATTAATACTTATAGCTCTCATTCTATTCAGTGATACTGTATTCTACTTAATTTTTTTAACAATCAATGCGTTATTTATGCTTTTCTGTCTAGTAAGTCATTATTAACGGGTTAAGTCAGATGAGGTAGAAAGGCAGCCTCAGGAATGTTTCGAGGGTTCTCCAGTCTCATTCCTCTTTCTCTAAATCCTGTTAATTTCACCTCTGCCCTATTGCCTCAACGCCGGCACAAAAACTCATCCAGTGGCTACTTACATCCTCAATTTATGACGTTTGCCAAGTTGGAATGCCTCCGGTTCGATTGTCCTTATAGGATTATCTGATAGCATTCTTGAAAGAAAACACAAATTAGACAGACTTAATTTGCCTCGTCCCTTTTTTTCTAGTGTGTGAGTGTGTATGTGTACGTGTTGTCATTTACCACAGATAATTGACAATCGCAATTGGGGAAAGATGTCTCCGACTAGGCATTAAAATCCTCTTCAAAAAATCTACTTGTAAAACCAAAGTCTAATCTCAAGTTTTATGGAGACAGATCTTTTCAAGATGCTACCCCCAGACTTTGGAACGCGCTACCTAAAAGCATATAAGATCGATCCAATCCCCTAATAGTTTTACGAATAAGATAAAAACACTACTTTTTAGAGGGGATTTTCATTAGTTAAATGTGATTTGACCCCATTCCTAAGAGATTAGATTAGATTTTTTGAGCTCATGAAATTTATTTTCAGAATCCTGACAATTTTTTAAATCTAATTTTAATCTACATGGAGATTAGATTTTAAGCTAAAGTATTTTACTTTTGGAATTATAGAAATTTTCATTTTACTTAATTTTAGTACGTCAGTTTTTCTTACATGTACCCTAATACATCCAAGGGCTCAATGGCGCTTTACGGTAAAGCGCCATTGAGCTGTTGGAAATGGCGCTAAACAAATTCTGCATTATGTCGAAATCGTTCTGTGTCGTAATAAAGAGAAAGCTAGTAAATGTGGAGCTTGATCATGCAATGAGCAGTCAATTCATGAGCATAAGAATACATCTTTTGGCCTGGAAAGATGGTTAAGGTGAATAGGAAAAATCATAAAGTAGTTCTAATATGTTTATATGTAGGAGAGGGTATAACCAAAATTATGTTGTGTTAGCAAACTGGTGAGCCCATACCGGTTGGGCCTATAAACGGGAATTTACGGCATAGGACTTATTTTATCGTATAAGGAAAATAGGTTGCAGTGTTTCGTATGCTACTTTTTCTGCATCCTTTGTCAACTATAGGTAACTAGATTTTTGATACTCACATTATATGTTCAGCCTCACAAGAGAACTCAGCCAGATTAATGAACGCTCGAGATGGAATATTTTCCAATCGATTGAAACCTAAAAAACTAAACGGGAATTTTCAGATGTTTTGTTTTTTAGGCGGAGTTTTATTACAGGTTCTTTGTTTCTATTTGATCCAAACAGTTCCCTAGTCCTGTAAAGAACTAGCAAATCGTAAGCAACATATATAACAATCAACACACCCCACATCCAAAAGGCTAACCAAAAATGAAAGACTGGTTGAATTCGTGCTAAGGCTAAGGACCTTTTCGCTATTTAAAATCCGCTGTTTTGTAAATTTAGTGGGCCAAAATTTCATGGTACAATGTTTGAGTAGAAAAAAACGATATCAAGTTTTAGTATTTACAAAATCAGTGGATAGTGTTTTTCGCGCGCTCTGATTGGCTACTCAAACTCGGGATAGTATCTGATATTCACCTCCTGGCATTTTCTGGATTTCGCGCGAAAAAAATCCACCACTATTCACCTCCTCTTCAGTGAATAATTATTAAATATCCGTAAAACTTGATATCTAAGAAATAAAGGTAAATCGATCTTCCTAGCGTAATCAATGGCGTTAGTTCGGTTTTGAAGTTCTTTGCGCAGAAAGGTGACATAGGAAAAATTCTGCCACAAGAGTTAAAATTCTGTTGCGTCAACATCTCCTTAAAAATAAAAATAAAAAAATCAAACAAGAGCTTGTTACGGTACATACATATGTAACAGCTTGTTGTTCGCAAAGCTCTTAGTTGATACAGAAGGTATCTTGTTGTCCATCAGATACCTAGAAATCATAAATAAATAAACAGCTTTTACGCAGTTCCTACTTGCACGTAAAAGACCAAAATGTTGGGATTTTTTTATTTGTTGATTTTTAGAAATCAACGTTTGCCTTGCTTGTTGTGAATGAAATGAGTGTTTGTATATCTTCTGGGGCCGTAAGATAATTTAGAATGTCCTTCTAACATGTTCATGAAAGTCTTGGCCAACAATAATGATGTTAATGATGGTATAGATCTGACGAAGTCACAAGTCCCACCCGTGCGTGCTCTGGGTAGCTTGAAGCCACAAATGGATACTGTGGCCACCGTTGGTAGCGGGCATTACCCCTCGATCGAAAAAAGGAATAAAATAAATAATGCGCCCGAGTGTTAGCAGCTGTGGACAGCTGTTTCGGCCTTATTAGGCCTCATCAGCACAGCATAGCTAACAATCGGGTTCAAGGTTCCCACAAGAAAGAATTAATTGTTGACATAATGAGACACTTAATCGTAATCAGGCCCGCTACCAACGAGGCCACAGTGCCCCTTTACAAGCTACCCATGGCACGCATGTGCGGGACTTGTGACCCTTTGTCTTTTTAGCCACATCCCACGTGTCTCGCTTTGTCACCTAGAGATTTGACGGTTGACGGTGTAAAAAAAAATTTAACTCCATTCCGGCCAAACAACGGTCGTGGTTGACGGTAAAACTTATCGTTCTCGTTGCATTGACAATGTATTTTGCTCTTGGTGCTTTCTCTTTAGCTGGCGCATGACATTAAAAAATCTCCTCATTTATTCCTTGATGATTGTAATTTAAGTTATTGACAGTTGCCGGTTACCCCGATTGAGATCATAAATAATGGGCCTTGATTTGAAGTTGTGGCACTTCCAACTTCAGGCTATTGCCAACATTTACGAGTTCTGTTACTCGAGAATGTCAAATCGTTTGTCCGAATTTGGTTAAAGAAATAAGCATCCTTCCTTGAATTAATATCCGTATCGAACGAAATTCGTTAGTGGCATTTCGGACTTGAAAAGCCGGGACGGTTATGGAAAAGAACAATGCTTCTTTATATAAATATATATGTCAATATTCACAATACTTGTGTAGAACGGCTAATTCACCACACGAAATATGACGCCTTTTTCTCAGGAAGAGATAAGTAATTATTAAAAACTGGACTAGGTATATTGGATTTCCAGCATTTTGATTGGCTGAACGGAGCTAGACTATCAGCTCATATGCTTGCTGCTACCAAATATGATCAATGAACATTCAACAACATAAATGAACAAAGTGAGTTGAAAGTTTTTTTTCCTCGTGAGCAACCCGGCGAGAAAAATGGACGAGAAAAATCACTTGGCAGCGAATTAAAATTACGCGGAAATTCCAACAGCGTCACCAACAAGCATCATTAACAGCGTCGTCTAACACAAGTCAAAATTGCTTGAAGAAACTGTACAGAAATAGAAATTTAAGCATTAAGCGTTGTGTTTACAATTAATTTGTTTCATCGATCGTCACGTCGATCATTGAAATGACAAACAGTAGGTTTTATTCAGGAAGGCTTTCCACCTCAAAATATCAAGACAAAACATAAAATAAAACACAGTGAAATGGGGCAGGAGCATTTAATAAAAACTATCACACAATCTTGGCGAGTCGGTGCGAAAATCATGAAGCAGTCTAAACAAGTACTAAAAAAACTACAGCTGCAAGCTACCAAGAAGGAAGGAAGGTTGACATGTTTTTCTTCGGCTTTAACACGCAAAATTGACACTGGTTTACCTGTACTCGTTGTAGCTCCAGCTCTGTCTTCCAACAGGTCCAACTGCTCAGATAGAAATCGGATGTCATGTAAACGTAGTTGAATCGTTTTTCCAGTTGTTTGAATGTTGTTTTTACCATTTCGTCCGCTACCACTAAACCGAGAACAACTTCATTTTGTGCTTGGCGTTTAACAAACTATGATGGTGAATTCTAATGTTCCTCCCTACAGTAATCTTGCTTCTCAGCTGCATAGAAAGTACCTCTTTAAGTTCAAATTAGTTCTGTACTCAGTTCGATCAAACAGGCACATGATGGCTCCGTTGTGCGAACAGATTACAAACTTGTTCCGTTTCAACTCCAGTAACTAATATGGTGATTTTGAACAGCTTCAATCCGCTTTGAACGATTATTACAACAATGTTTCAGGAAAAATTGAACATGTACCATATTTCAGAGCCAATAATTAGAAGATTGATATATATACAAGGCTAAAAAAGATAAAAAGGGGGGGGGGGGGTATAGACAATTAAAAGGAACCAAACGTTTTCGACAAGTATGTCATCATCATCACCCTGATGATGACATACTTGTCGAAAACGTTTGGTTCCTTTTAATTGCTTATACCCCCCCCCCCCTTTTTATCTTTTTTAGCCTTGTATATATATCATTTTACCTTTTAGCGAATATTATGTCAATTAGAAGATTCTTTTTCCAAAACTTGTGCCACTTTGTTCACTTTCGAGCAGTTTTCATTGATTCATTCAGCTTTGCAATGAAACGCTGCAACACTTCGCAAGGTTTTGGCGCCTTTTTCGTTCAGTCATGTGATCGATTCTTGTTTCCTTTTAATCTCTTTTCTAATTTTTCCGTTCTTTCTCGATTTTTTTAAAATAGTGGTTAAGTTTTTAATAAAACAATCATTCTACTCGGGCTTGCTTGATGTCAAATGATTGTAACCAAGTCGGCGCTACGCGCCTCGTTGGCTATCTATCATTTGATATCCAGCGCGCCCTCGTAGAATAATTACTAATCATTAGAGTCATGACGCCATTATCAAGAGAAAAATAATTATTCTGATTGCAAGAAGACCTACTGAACGTTGAAAAAAGTTGAAAAATTACTATATATAAGGTATTAAGCAAAGACCTTGGCGCGAATAGAGTCTGTTTGCACGTTTAAATCTGGGACTAGCCTACGTATAAAAAGCATTTCTTTAACGAGGCAGTCAAACTTGTTTTTGCATTTGGCGAGTACGTGAAACTGACTAATTAATTATACGTAGGTTAGTCCCAGATTTAAACGTGCAAACCGACTCTATTCGCGCCAAGGTCTTTGTTTAATGCCTTATATCACAGGTAGCTAAAGCTTGAGTTATGACTGAAAATTGATAAAATTTTATGAAATAAACAGTGTTTCTTTGTTTATATCTTACCTACTTGCTATCTAGGGCAAAAATTAGCTCTCCGAGCGAGAATAAGCGTCTCTCTAATTTTTGCTCCCAATTAGTATCATAATATTATGCAAGGTTGCACACTAATCTGCCATTTCACCCGCACAAAAGCATGCCTTTTTTCACTAATGAGCTAAAAGTCTTGAAATGCGCCATTTCCACTCACAATTTCCTCAAACGTGAATGAATCCATAGTCGTAAAACAACTATACGCCGGAAAAGTTCCATCTTTCCCAACATTTGTCACCATAAACGGCAATATTTTGAGCATCTTGTACCTGAAATCAAATGTCGGTATTCGACCGCCGACCTCCGCGCACAAATATAAGCAAATATGCTAATTTCATCCCATTGTTCTCGTCTCATTGGACAATTCGCACAAGAACGCAAACGTGGCAAAAGCTACTGTGTTGGGGTGTGACGTTTCATGATTGAAGCGTGGCAATTTGTTCTTGCTCACCGTGCACGCCTCCCCGACACAGTAGATTTTGTCTTGTACGATTTATTTAGCATATTTGCATATATTTGTGCGCAGGGGTCGGCGGTCGAATACCGACATTTGATTTCAGGTACAAGATGCTCAAAATATGGCCGTTTATGGGGACAAATGTTGGAAAAGATGGAACTTTTCCGGCGTATAGTTGTTTTTCGAGTATGGATTCATCGAGGAAATTGTGAGTGGAAATGGCGCATTTTAAGACTTATAGCTCATTTAGTGAAAAAAGGTATGCTTTTGTGCGGGTGAAATGGCAGATTAGTGTGCAACCTTGCATAATATTATAATACCAGGAGCCATAATCGGGGACGGAGACCGTAAGCGCGGGGTCCACGCGGCCCCATCGAAAAAGACAAATGTGCTATTTTTAGAAAAAATTGCGCCACCCTCAACGTCATAAACGCGCGTGGCTACACGCAAATTTGCGTTCAACGTGGATATGACCAAGATGGTTATAATTATTTGATATCCAGTATGCCCGAGTACATAACGGTTTTTATTATTAAAAACGCAATCGCTAATTGCTATGAAATCAAGAAAGAGAAAAAAAATAAGCGAGAAAAGGAACAGGAATCGATCGCGATCACATGACTGACCGAAAAAGGCGCCAAATGTTGCAGCGTTTCTTTGCGGAGCTGAATGAATCAATGAAACTGCCCGAAGTGAACGTACAAGCACAAGGTTTGGGAAAAATCTTCCAATTATGGGCTCTGAACTGTGGCACGTGTTTGAGTTTTCCTGAAAATTGGTGGAATGGTCGTTCAAAGCGGATTGAAGCTGTACGATCTCACCGTTATGGCTGCTGGAGTTCAAATGAAAGAGTTTGTAATCGCTCCGTTCGCACAACGCTGACAACGGAGCCATCATGTGTTTGTTTGATCGAACTGAAGGCAGAATTAATAATTAAGCTTGAACGATAATTTCTATGCAGCTCACTGAAACAAGACTACGGAGGTGAGGAACATTGGAATTCACCATCTTACTTTTTAAACGCAAACCACAAAACGAAATTGTTCTTTGTTTAGAGCCCGGGGACGGAATGGTAAAAACAACACTCAAACAACTGTGAAAGCGATTCAACGTATTTTATATGGCATCCGACTTGTGTCTAAGTGTCTGGAGCTGCTCAAGGGAACAAAGATAAAGCCACAACGAGTACAGGTAAACCAGTGTCAATTTTGCGTGGAATAGCCAAAAAATGTCACCTTTTCTGGTACTGAATTTGTCTAATGCTTTTTGTTCAGACTGCTGCATGATTTTTGTACTGACTCGCCATAAAAAGTGTGACAATTTTTATTAAATGCTTCTTTCCTATTTTATTGTGCTTATTTTGTCTTGTCTCGATATTTCCGACTCAAAGTCTTCCGTATAAAACCTACTGTTTGTGAAATTTTAAGAACAAGTGATTGAGTTGACGATGAAAGAAATTGTAAACACAGCGCTAAATGCTTAGATTTCTATTTCTACAGTTTCTGTTCGTCCTAAGAAATCAAGCATTTGTGTCTCAGTGACGTTCAGTTGTAATTTCTCTTGAATTTGCTTCGATACAAAGTGATTTTTCTCGCCGGGTTGCTGGCGGAGAAAAAAATCAAGCTCACTCTGTCGTTGAAATTCTTGCTATGTCCACTGCGCTATGTATCCCTTCTAGGTTCGTAAATTACCCAGTAAGTCATATTCAGTACTAGGGCAGCATGAAGTTTCACTTCATCTTTCTCCTTCTCATCGACGGAAGTAATTTTTTTCTTGGTGTTTTTCCAGTTCTCTATTTTGTCGACGATTGATAACGCACCGCGAGAGTATTTGATTGAAAACAAAGCGCGCTTTTCACTATTCTTTGTCTTCATTATAAACATTTCGGTCATTTCGGTAAAGGCGGGCATTATTTCAGAAAACATACGCTGCGAAATCTCGGCAAACGTTTTCTTTACTGATTCGGTATTTGAATCTATGTTACTATTTTTCTTGCTGGGGAAATAGTGACAACGATTTATCAGTGCGTTACTTTTCTTCACAACGTGATTGGAAAATCATTTTACAGTCTTTGCGGCTGCCCTTCAATCTCTGTACGTCCTCAGAGGAAATACATTTTCGGGATGTATTTTCCCTTTTCCTGCCTGATTCGCCTTCAACTGTTTTTTTCGTCGTTCGGACCTTTTTGGCCCGCAAAACGTTTGTTCCGTCTAACCGAAAAAGTCCTCGTCCGACAAGTCCGACGCATCTTCGCTACAGGATTTTTCTAAAATATTCTCACTGCCATCATCGGAATCACTTGTACAATCATCATATCCAGAGTCACTATCCAAAAATTTCTCCTCAAGGGCTTGCCTTAGATTTGGAATTGTCACTGATGACAAAAACTGGATTTCTTCATCTCCAACGAAGGTAATTTCCGACGCCATTTTGTTTGTTTTTTCCTTTGCGCGGCATCCTCGCAACATACACGCGTGTTTCACGCGCGCGATGGCGCAATTTTTTCTAAAAATAGCACATTTGTCTTTTTCGATGGGGCCAGCCCCATCACTGAAAATGGTATTCAGTTACGGTCTCCGTCCCCGATTATGGCTCCTGATAATACTAATTGGGAGCAAAAATTAGAAAGACGCTTATTCTCGCTGGGAGAGCTAATTTTTGCCCTAGATAGCAAGTACGTAAGATATAAACAAAGAAACACTGTTTGTTTCATAAAATTTTATTAATTTTCAGTCATAACTCAAGCTTTGGTTACCTGTGCTTATATATGGTAGTTTTTCAACTTTTTTCAACTTTCAATAGGTCTTCTCGCAATCAGAATAATTATTTTTCTCTTGATAATGGCGTCATGACGATGTCGAAACGTCGAGGTTTTTAAAGTTTGTCTCTAATATTTACTGGTCTCTGCTTCAGCAAGTCTCTCTTGATTAAGAGATATAAGAAATGGGTGGCTTAAAGAATTGAATCAGGACGTACAGATAGATTAAATTTGTAAGAGTGGAAAACACGTCTTCGTCAAGATTTTGAATATTGTTTGAAATCAGGCTCCTGCAAAAACGAAATAATAATCATTCACTTATTTATTTATTTATTTATTTGTTTGTTTACTTGCATTCTTGTTTAATTAATTCATTCATTAAAATGAATTTCGGGATGACTAAGGGGGTTAAGGTGATTCCATTCAATTGCATTGCGCATCCTTTCTGCGCATCATTTTTTGCGTGATTAGCGCGCGCACGAGCGCGCGCGCGTTCGGAACTTGATAGGTTTCCTATGGAAGCTGAGCTGTTCAGAGAAATAAATGGTCTTTTTCTCCTAAACTAACTCGGTGACCCCACTTTTTTATTCCATTTATTTAAGGAAAATACGACTTTACATGACATATTCAAATTTGAAGAATTTTTCATTATTCAATTTTGAAATATTCCGGTTGATTCACTGTTACAGTCAGATTTTAGGCGCTTCACTGCAACCGTGCAGACGCTCGATTTGCCTATTATTTCAAAGTAGTTTAGTTGTTACAGCAATTTTGAGACGTTTTACTGTAACGTTGCTCTTCTATCATAAGAATAGTGCTTATATTTCATTGCTAGTAATAACTTTCTTGAAGAAATGGGTGTCTCTAGTACAAGGATAGGTTTTTAATATTGCTGTCTAAAGATAGCAAAGTACCTATATACTACAGCCCCGTAGCGCGAAATCGGACACGGTGACCCCCGCTTTTTATTTTATTTTTTTAATGTATTAGGTGTAGTTAGTAACTGTGCAAAGTTTCAGCAAATTCTCATTACAATTTCTTTTTCGATGGAATCACCTTAATTAGGAATTAAAATAATAAAAAATAGTGATGCGAAATATACTTGAAAAACAGTACGTATTACAAAGGACATTTTTCTTGATAACCAAAAAGGACTCATCCGATCCGCAAAATGGGAGGTATCGAACTAGTAAGGAGCATTAAGGGCCGACACCGCGGCAAAATGCACTACGCACGCGTTGTATTTTTACTTCTTGTCAATGCTCCCCTATTGAAAACTATTGGCAAGAATAACAAACTCGAGTTCCGGCCGCGAATTTTGAAAAACTTAAGCTCCAGACATCAAACTTAAGGTTAAAAAATCCAGAGCAGCTTCAATATAGTTTTATCTGTTTCTACACCTTTGCACCTCGTAGTTTCGGGCTTGCACCCACAGCGATAAACATCATGAAAGTCGATAGTTTACGTTCGCAGGTCGCCATTGTAGTGACATTAGGAAGTTTAAGCAACCACCACGGCGACGGCAGCGAGAACGTCGGAAAACAATAGGCTTTAATGAGCAAAATAATGACTCTGCACGTGCGTTTCACATTCTGGTACATTTCTTTTCCGTCCTCTGCAAAACAACAACGTGAAATGACCAGTTTTAAGTTTTTTTTTTTGAAGAACGGGAACACACGAGGGTGAGTTTATCTTCTCTTACTGGACTTGAGCGCCATCCCTACGAATTCAGTTCCCGGACAGTTCGAAAGCACACCGAAAGAAAATGAGCAACATAAAAACTCGAAACTGGAAATGGCCGAAGTGAGCGCATGCGCAGACGTTTTGCCGCGGTGTCTTAAGGGCCCATTACAGCATCTCGTTGCTATGATACGCGGTTGTCATGCACGTGCAATTTTACTTCCGGTCGGCCGCAAATTTTTCGCGCGCTTTCTGGCCTCCCGGCGCCGTCGCCGGTTCAAGTCGCCGACAACTTTTTTTTATTTCGTTGCGACAAACACAAAAGAAACTTTTTTGTTTACTTTTTTAATTGATTTTAATTTTCTGCTTTACATTTACAACATGTGAGTTGTGCCTTTATTTCTTAAACTGGGTGTTTCAGTTGAAAATGAGCTCGAAGCTATCCACGTACACATGTAAACAGAAAGCGCAGCGATGGGTGCAAGTCGATGGGGAAATGCAGATCGCGAAAAGCCGACATTCAAAGATTTTTTAGTGTCAGGTCAGGGATAGAAATGTCAATGATGCGGAGGCAAACCGAAATAAGTATTCTGCCATCATCCCGTTATGCCATCATCCCGAACCCATAAAGAAATCCCTGCTGTCCGCGGCCGTGACTTCGACTGCTCCCAAACTACCTGACGTCGCTGGCGAGAAAACTGTGATCGATGTGCGAACCTGTGAACTGTCCTTCCGAAACTGAGCAACTCCAGTCTTTAGACAGCTCTTCAATAAACGAAGCTCTTGAGGCCACGGACTTGCAGCCACTGTTACAAGACAGAGTGGAGCAGCATAGAGCAAGAAAGGAAGCTTGTAAATTGTCCTTGAAAGCAGCTCTATCGCGCGATTTTCATGCCCACATTGATAATGCTATTATTAAAGCACACGATAGAAAACCTGACAAATAATGGTGAGCTCGATACATCTGATAGGCAACGTCTGCTAACAACCTCAACCTCACGTGAGAAATAAGCAAAAAGTAATTTAAGCGATCTAAAAGACTGTGACTGTGGAAAGGAGAAATACGAAGTTTGTTCGGTAAAACAAAACACAGTTTAAGAGTTCGAGTTTGAGTGTAGTCGATCTGGACAAAAATTCAGCTTGAAGAGTGATACCTCTGTCGAGAAAGCCACAACTCGTCCAAGGTCTGCAATACGTAATTTTGTTGCTCTTTCATTCCTTGTCAGTGGGCAGTATTTCAAAGATTAAGCTTATCATAAAATTCTCTGGACTCTTGGTCTGGACCAAGTCAGTTTGACTCAGTGGATCCACATTGTTGAATGGCTTGCGCCGTTCGTAAAACAGATCGCCGACTGGAACGTGAAAGAAGCGAGAACTGAAGCAATTCAACGGCAAAACCAATCATCATTACACCTCCAGTTCGACGGCTTTTATCTGACTCGCGGCCGTTATTCCAACAACAGCTGAGCTACCGTCCACAATGCCAAGAATGGGAAAATTATCGCCTTAGCGACCAGCCATTTAACGCTTAGGCACCTGGCCATTGAAAAAACGAGCGTCACTTCCGGTGCCGCCAAAAATCTACTTTTCTCGTCGAGAAGTAAACGTAGCTGCTGCATTTGAAAAGAATTCGAAAAAACATCTTTTTTCCTCGAAATTTAAGCATCCTTTTTGCGAAAAAACAGAAAGCAAAAAAATTATACCCAAAAGCATGCTTAAATTTCTTCAAGACGGCTTATGAAATGGTATGGTACAAGAAATTATGGACAAAAAGGTAAGTCTTAATTAAAAACGCATTTTTCTGTTTCTGATCATGTGACATTAGGCGTGGTCGGATGACGTCAAAAACTGAACCATACTTGCCCTCAATGAATGTTGTCCAAATTTGGTCCAATGAAAGTATACATGTGTTTAGTTACTGCAAACTCATTTCTGCCTAGCAACGGCCTCAAAAGATACTGTAATGGGCCCTTAATGACAATGCTATGAAGTGAAACTATTTCTGACTCTGCTTATGACATCCAGATGTAACTAACTAATGCTTTTCAAATCAAATTAGCAATTCTTTTCAGATTTGGCCTTTAAATACTGGAGAGGCATAACCTGCTCACCGTAAGCTTAGGTCTACAAACTAAGTTCAGCCAACACAAACAGGTTTATGCTTCCACCGGCTTAGTGCCTCCCTCGAAACAAACTGAAAGCGAACGTTCGTTTGGACGAATACTCCATCTTGAGCCCAGAGACACTCTTTACGGTCCACGAATGGCGTAACCGTGTAAGCCAGTGTTATTGCATTGGACGCCGTTGAAAACGGTATGTTTTAAAGGAAATTTATTCCCCCCGGCGAATAAATGATTTTAAGCGGCTAGCTTGGCTGGTTAATGTTTTACTAGCTGAGATCAGTTTACATAAGGGACTTCTATTTGAGACATATTTAGGCTAGTGCAGGCCAGGTTTCAGGCCTCTTTTTCTTCAGCTTCATCACAGAAAGGTTTCCTGTAGTGTTTTGCAAGGGAACGCCCCCCATAACGCGTGGAAGAAGGGTCGACTATTCCGAGAAGCTGAGAAAAAGTTAAGTAAGTTTATGTTGTGTGATTTTGCTTGAGGCGATCAGTGAATAAGTTCAATTTCATCGCCGCTTGGGATCAAAGATGGCCACTTCTAAACCACGTGCTCTCGTGTTGGGGCATTCCTTCGTGCCACGAATCGGTGAATTTATTGACAGTAGTCGAGCAGAAGACCGTTATAGTCGCGATTTCAATCTGTCTAACGTTTGCGATGTAGAGATTTGTGCTTTTTGAGGTCGTACCGTCCACAGAATGCTTCAACTTGACCATGAAAAGGTTAGGAGTACCGCCCCCAATGTGGCGGTTATGAAGTTGGGGTCAAATGACGTTTGCGATAGCTCTTGTGATGCTGCACCGATAGCTTTATCGCTAGTAGCCTTAACTGAATTATTGCTCAGTGAATTTGCTGTACAATTTATTGTTGTTTGCCAAATACTCCCTCGAGAACGTCACCCTTTGAGGGGTATAATGATCGTGCCAGCCAGGTCAACACGCTAGTGCTCGAGTCTTTACGGGAAATTCCACGAACGAAATTTTGGAACCATCTTGGCCTTATTAATCCCACTACGAACATACATTGCTATGATGGCATACACTAAGATAATGTGGGTAACAGAGCCCTTTACAGGAGTTATCGAAGAGCCATACTCTATGCCCTGGCTCAGTGAAATTAACATATATGTTACAGTACCAGTTCATTTACCTTTTTGGTGAGTGTTTTTTCCTTCTTTGGTGACTAAGTATCAGTGATATTGGTTGTTGCTCATATTGGCGCCAACCCTTGTATTTGATTATTCTATGTGCCAGTCACCGGTAATTGGCTAACTGCACCGCCTAGGTGCTTACGTGATTGTTCGCTTTCTCGCGCCCGTGCAGTTATATTTGTGGGTGAGTTTTGTTAACATCACCCCCTTTGTTTACCAGGGCTGGTTAGGGGCCTGGCTGGTCAGCATGGGTCATGGAACAATTGTGGCCGTAGCTTTGCTCTGTGCCATTCATGACCCGGTTTGTGCTGTTGCATCATCTGGTATGCCTATCACACTGCTGTTAGGTGTAGTAGTAAGCTATTGCAATGTTCACATTGTAGTAGTAGCCACGGCTCTCTTCCGTCCTTTTTGGGATATCTACCCCTGCCAACTGTGGTTGGGGTCGGGTATGTACTTTGTTGCATTTGATTTGCTGTCTAAAGGGACCCAGAGAGGCGGCAACATGTGGGCTAACTGGGCGTATATTTAAGGGGCTAACACACAACAAAAACCATTGTTAATTTTTATCAAGAACGAATAGTAATTTTGTGTTGGTGCTTGTTTACATACAGCATGCCTCCTAAACGAACTACAAGATTCCAGGACAGAACGTCCGAACGAAGGAGAACAAACAATACTGCTCCTCGTCCGGCTGGATTGCAGGCCAATCAGCGACCCCCTCCCGACCGCAGTAGTGACACCCCTAGACAAAGTGGTATGGCACAGCTGTCTCCCGATCTCATCTCCGCGATAACAGCCGCAGTAACGCAGGTGTTGCAGACGTCATATCCAAGTCCCCCTATCCAGTTTGTGCCAGACCCATAGGAGCACCCACCTCCACGTAATGGCAACAGTGCAGATGAACAGCCAAGTACCTCAAAGACGAACACGGTGCAAGAAATAGTGGATAAAGTCATACACAATGTCATCGACCCTCAGGACACACAAGGAAGTCAAAGTAAGAACACTTTTCTATCCGCAGCTATTCCGCTAAGTCACCGTGTGTCGGAGAAAGTAAAAAACCAAATATGGGCCAAAGAATATGTTGACTTTGCATTGCTTCTCCATAGTAGTGTCAGTAATGCAACGGATGATCGCTATATTGTTAAGCTAGAGCCTAAACAAGGGGGGCAACCTTCCTTAGTGCTGGCTCCTAATACTAAGAGGCAAACTATACATAGTATCGACCAATGGGTGTCTGCATTTCAGACTTATGTTGCCATTTATGCTGAGCGACCCCTCAGGTCACCCCTGCTCTAATGAAATATGGTTCAGTGATACGAGAATTAGCCAATTTGGGAGCCAATTGGAAGTTCTATGATAAGAACATTCGTAAGCTTAGGCAATCACAAGGTGCTCCTTGGGTTCAAATTCATTCAGAGTTGTGGCTGAGGCCCCATTCCTTTCGGGCCAAGCCTAGCAACCACCCACGGAGAACTAAGAATGAGGGGCCCTACATCCCCAATGGGTAATGCTGGAAGTTTCACAGGGGGATTCATTAGCCTGGATGCTCCTTTAAGCACCAGTGTTTCCAGTGTGGGCAGTCGCACCCCATTGCCAAGTGCCCACAACCAAAGCCAACACCCGGTTAAGGGAAAAAGCATAATGTTTCAGCCGGTCGAAGCACTCCCAACACCAGTCAAAGTTGAGAGGCTGGCTTTTTATTTATAGCGATATGAAGCTCACCTGTATCAAAAATTAATATTGGGTTTTTGTGCAAGGTTTTCGTTTACATTTTGAAGGACCACAGGTGGGCCAATTTTTGAAAAACCTTCTTCGGCAATGCAACATCCGGACATTGTTGACAGCAAATTGACGAAGGAAATCCTTGAGGGGTGTATACGAGGCCCTTTTGAACATCCTCCATTCGATAACTTCAAAGTTTCTCCTTTAGCAGTTATTCCTAAAAAACAGCTGGGTGAATATAGAATGATTCATCACCTATCTTTTCCATATGGAGGCTCTGCTAATGATTTTATTCCATCAGAGTTCTGTTCAGTGCACTATGCATCAGTCGATGATGCCGTCAAAATAATAAAGAAGTTAGGACCGGGTTGCACTTTGGCCAAGACTGATGTTAGGAGTGCTTTCCCCAAGGATTACCATCTATTAGGGATGCAATGGAGGGAAAATACTACGTAGACTGCTGTTTGCCAATGGGGCTCGCAAGTGCATGCCGGACTTTCGAAAAACCTAAGTACTGGAATGGAATGGGTGGCTCGAAACAAACTAAATATCCCACATATCATTCACATTTTGGATGATTTTCTTATCGCAGCAGAGTCCCCAGGCAAATGCAGGGCTAAACGTCAACATTTCTTGACATTTTGTGAAGATGTTGGAGTACCTATGGCCCCTGACAAAACGGAGGGTCCATCTCAGGTGTTGACATTCGCTGGCATAGAATTAGATTGTTGTAAGAATGAGGCTAGGCTTCCGATGGAAAAAGTTGAAAAATGTCTATCAGCAATCCGCAATTTGCTTAGTAGGAGGAAAGTCACATTGAAAGAGCTCCAATCACTTATAGGTTTGTTGAACTTTGCCTGCTCAGTGATAGTTCCCGGGCGAGTTTTTCTTCGAAAGCTAATTAATCTCACCATGGGCGTTACCCATTCCCATCATTTTCTACGCCTGACAAATGAAACTAAAAAAGATTTGCGAATATGGGACACTTTTCTGGACTCTTTCAATGGTAAGTTTTTTTCCTGGAGGATGGCTGGGCCTCATCTTATAGCTTACGTTTTTACACCGATGCGGCAAAATCCAGTGGTTATGGTCCCATTTTTGGTAAACAGTGGGCATATGGTAAATGGCCAGACTCGTGGAAAACACAAAATATCAGCTTTCATGAATTTTTTCCTATTGTTGTAGGACTAAGCCTGTGGTGTCACGGGTTCAAAAACAAGCGGGTTATTTTTAAAACAGATAATAAAGAAAGCATTGTTTAAGTTATCAACAAACAAACAGCAAAAGGCAAAAGATCCAAAATTGTTAAAGCTGCTCCGCGCCCTAGTGCTCATTTGTCTAAGAAATAACATTTTATTTAGGGATCGCCTTATTAAGGGGGCACGGAATATACTCGCTGATAGTCTATCTCGCTTGAAGGTAGAGAAATTCAAAGCCCTGGTACCGGGTATGACACCCAGTGCCGACCCCACTACCGGCTCATCTGCTACCAGAGAACTGGGAGACACCTTCAGGCAGTTGCTTGAAGCAAGTTTGAGTTCTACTTCAATCAGTACATACTGTAG
Source organism: Siderastrea radians (assembly GCA_964017195.1). Taxonomy (NCBI): domain Eukaryota; kingdom Metazoa; phylum Cnidaria; class Anthozoa; order Scleractinia; family Rhizangiidae; genus Siderastrea; species Siderastrea radians. Next base: position 39,007,040 of record OZ024895.1, read on the forward strand.
GCCTTGGCATCTTTATGGACAATTTTGTTCTACAAGGTTGCAACTTCAGGGTCCAATTTTTCCAATTTCAACACAGTATGTCGCTCTTTTTATTGCCTTTTCTAGCAGAACATAAGTATGCAGCATCTACAGTTTTAACCTACATTTCAGCATTAGGTCTCCCTCATCGTTTGGCTTGCCTGCCTTACCCCACGAAAGTGGATATTATTCAGCTAGTATTGCGGGGTTATAGTAAACTTAATCCTTCTCGTGATTCTCGCCTGCCAATTTCTCTCCCAATCCTTGAAAACATCATTTCCAGTTGTGTGCGCACACAGTCAACACTGTACCACAGGAATTTGATGCAGGCTATGTATGCTATTGCCTATTTTGCAGCTTTAAGGATCGGTGAGATCACATGTCAACCAAACCAATCCCAGCAGAATTTGATTTTTCTAAATCAGGTCTCTTTCATCAGGAATAGGAAGGGGAAGCGTTAATGCAGTAAAGCTCACGTTAAGGAATTAGAAGCATAGTGACCCAGCAGATCCAGTAGATATTATTATTAACCGAGCCAAACCAGTGTGCCCTGTTTCTCTCTTGCTTGCATATTTAAATCTGAGAGGTACCTCTCTGGGTCCACTTTTCTGCTGGCCAGATATTTCATCAATTTCTCGAAATTTCTTCACCAAGGCATTATCTGATTCCCTTCGTTTTTGTGATCTGGATGTGTCTGGTTGTAAATCTCACAGTTTTCGGATTGGAGCAGCATCTTGGGCGGCGGCCAAGGGCTTGTCAGGTGCACAGATACGGGATTTTGGGCGATGGAAGTCTAACGCCTTTCTCCGGTATATTCGGGCGCCGTCTTTAGGTTAGCAGTTTTGGCTATTCGCCATATGCCTACAACCTCCACCATAGGGCAGAGCTTTTGAGCAGGGGCCAACTGACTCTGCGCTATGGTCCCTTCACATTATGTAGCATACCTCACGTACTTCCTGAATTTAAAGAGCAAGCAAACATAGCGCAGGGTTTTTTGCGCTGCAGGGGCCAATTCTCCTTGCGCTGTGGTTGCACATTATCCATGTTATAAGCAGTATGGCATTATATAGCATTGGACTGTTGAGCAGGGGCCAACTGTCTGGGTGCTATTTCTTGTTATAGCATTCTTTGTTTAGAGTTACTGTTTTAAGACAATCAATTATCATTTTATTTTGCACCAAGTGAGCAGGTGCCACTTGGTTGCATCTTAATTGGTTGTTGTGTAGGGTCCATTGCCTCGGCTTCCGGTGGGGCGGCCCATCTCTTTGGCTCGAGCTGGGCTTTGGCGGGTTTGCCCTCACCTTTGCTGGAAATAAATCAGGATTTCTCGATTTCATGTAATTTGGTTAGTTGTTAGAAAATAAACGACCATGAGAGTGGCCAAAATATGGCAGAAATTTGGTCTCAGTTTTATTGGTTTCCAGCAAACAGAGCTACGCCTTGGTAATGTACACTATCAGTATGGATTAAGCGGGCGAGAAGCATAAATGCAAGTAAGTATGCAAATGACGTACAGCGTTATTAGACTTGTCGACGCCATAGAGAATACCCTCTTGCTAATATTTTGAATTTCGTTTTCGCCCAAATCCCTGTAAAAAGCAGAATAAATTTAATTGATTATTATAAAATCAATATATTATTGTAATAGAGCAGTTTTCAAATGAGTGTCGAAAGTTATGTTGCGTTTAGTTTGGTAACTATGGTTTTGCTCTACTTTGCTCTCTGATTGGATAAAAAAGTTCGCGCCACTTTCTCAACCAATCAGAACTTAAACAAAACCAATCGTGACTTGCTTGCACTCGTTTTGCCGCACTTGACGCTTATTACTGTTATTTGCTTCAATTTCTGATTGGTTCACTTTGTTTTTGTTCCTGTTGTGATTGGTTTATTACTTTGGTTTTGGTTTTACGACACTCATTTGAAAACCGCTCTAACTGAAACGAAATCAAATTTAAAACATTTATGCCATACATAGCTTTCCGTAATTTAGACAGCAAAGAAAGCAACAAGTTAACACGAAGAGTAAGGGTATCACATCAGTTAGTTCGTGATGCCGTTAACTCAACTTTTTTTTGGTGCACATTTGTTCTCAAAAAGAACACCGAACAAACGTGTGAAAAACTGTCATGTTGTTTTTGAAACCGAGCTGAATAAAATTTACACAGTTTCATCCTTTCAATGGATTGAACAAGCCAAATGAAGTCTGCTTGGCACGAAAAAAGATTTTGAGACTTCAGAAAGTAACTGCTCTAACAACTGTATGTGAAAAAAAAAGACGTTTTAAGATTGTATTTTAAGAAGAGCCCATTGTACATGTACGGTTTGAGAGATAGGACACGTACAGAATATATAATCTCGTTAGAGATGAAAATATATTCTCTCTAAGACATCGAATGTTGTTTGATGACAGATCCCTGCAAAAAGGAGGTGAAAACAAAGAAAAACAATAAATAGAAGGCGTGAAAGTAGAAACAAGTCAAGCAAGAAGTTAAGGGTACTTAATCCGTGAAAGGGTTACATAACGAAACACATTTATGGCAGGGTGATCCAGTCAGAGTCAAAACTGACTCTTCTATCAAAAGGAGCCCCTGGCAAACTAAACTATTACATAATAAGATTTTGAGTATTATCTGGTTAAAAATTTTAAAAGTTTATGAGCTTTCGATTGCCTGTCTGCAATCTCTGACAAGTGACGAATAAAAAGCGCGAGCATTAAAATATATACTACAAAAAGTGTGAAGAAGAGAAATTACGATAAAAACAATAAAAATACTTTAGTGGGAATAAAATGCTAATCAGAAGATCACAATAAAATTGAGTATTGTCTAGGTAATTGTTTCGCATTATTGTCTGCGTCGCTTGTAATTGCCGTGTGCCAGGATTCCAGTGTTTTTCTAACGCGAAAATTTCCCTTGTCGATTACATGAGCACTTTTAAAGTCAATAGAGTGGTCGTTCAACCATGCGTGTGTTGCAATGTTGGATCCTTTTTTAAAGGCCTTTATGTTTCTAGTATGTTTCTTCACTCTTGTTTTTAAGCACCTTCCAGTTTCTTCAATATAACTCCACGGACAGTCGGCACAGGGAATCTTGTAAACAACATTTGTTTGTTGATCAACCGGTGGTCTTGATTTGGGAGAAACAAATTCCTGTTGTACGGTCTTGAGGGGTCTGCTTATGGTTACAAGCGACGCAGACAATAATGCTAAACAATTACCTAGACAATACTCAATTTTATTATGATCTTCTGATTAGCATTTTATTCCCACTAAAGTATTTTTATTGTTTTTATTATAATTTCTCTTTTTCACACTTTTTGTAATATATATTTTAATGTTCGCGCTTTTTATTCATCACTTGTCAAAGATTGCAGACTGGCAATCGAAAGCTCGTAAACTTTTAAAATTTTTAACCAGAGAACGCTCAAAATCTTATTATGTCTTACCCTGGTTACTCGTCCATTTTCAAACTATTACAATTACATATTAAAATATTACAATTGTACAACGATAATAATGCTATTAAAAATACAAAAATGTAATCGCCTAACTAGCGTAATAATTAGATCTAAATTGAAAATTACAAATTACAAATATAGGAATAACACCATTATGAAAAAAGATCCTCTTGGTGGCTTCGGTCCTAATTTGTGGGATACAGGGACAATGACTCTGTCGAGTTATCCTTGGAACGACACCCCAGTTGAAAGTACAATAACTTTGTAAGAACTGCGAGACAGTATTAGGAATGCATTTCTTGACAAGCTTTACAACAACCGATCCTTTGAGGGGCCTGGCGTGCGCCTCTCGAATGCTCCAAAATTTTTCGTCCCGATTTCCGACACGATAATTCACATCGTTGTTATACCTCCCATTTCAAACGCCTTTTTTGATTGGACAAGAATATGTCGCGTGCCATGGGCCAAAACAGCCTAACTCCCTAGGGAGAACAAAACTCACTAACTCCCTAGGGAAACAACAAATTGAACTTTCGACTCGCACGTGATCTGGTCGTGCAACTAGAAAGACGCGACAAATTTGTGTCCAGCCGCGTCAAGAATATCATTTTTTCTCAGTCATGGCCGCGAAACGCTTTCAAGTCCGAACAGAAGAAGAAATTGAACAACATGATACAAGAAAAAAGCTGGAAATCCACACAGCAAACAAAGCAACACAAAATGCTGTTATAGCCTTAAAAGAGTTCTCTAAGGAACAAAACTTACAACAAACAAAGCTTTGAAGAACTAAACAAGACGGATCTCAACTCCTTGCTCACGTATGTGATTTGTTCTATCTTTGACTTGGGAGGTATAACAAAACACTTTTAAAATGCCTGGCCCCACGGGAAACAGTGAGTTTGTTTCCCCTGTTAAGTGCTTATTGTTTCATGTAAACAAAGAAGTTTCTTAGCATGAAACTTGGCTATAAGTTAAACATTTTCTTATCTGATAGACATGTTAAAATGACAGCTTTGTAGGATGAGTAGCTCATGTTTTTACAAATGACTAGGCAACAAATCACAGTTAGCTTTCAAAGCCAAGTGAACCATCTCGTAGTTCAGGATGACAAGTGCCTTTTTGAAAAAAAATGACAAACGTACAGCAAATACAAATATGTCAGACTTGAAAAGACATCCTTGTGTAAATTGTGAATATTGTTCGACCTCAGCCACCTGTAAAGAGACGGTAAAAACATCAGAACGAGAAACATCAGAACGAGAAAATGACTAAACTTCCGACAAAACAGCTCAGTAAAAAAATAAAGACTAAAGCTGTACGAAGGTTTGGTGTATCCAACATCATTAACAAGTAAAGAATGGCATTAGGAAGTGCCAGTGTCATCTGAACGCCATTCTATACCTAATAATGATGCTGGATATGTCGTGGTTCAGTTTTATCCTTGGTTCAATTTTTATTTTGTTTTGTTTTATATTCATTATCATATATGAACATAGAAAAGAACAAAGGAAAAAAATTGAACCAAGTATAAAACTGAACTACAACAGATAATCAAATCATCGTATCCCTTCAATCTTTGATTAATTTCGTGTCGCATACTTGGGTGTAATCTAGGTACCAAAATTAGCGGAACGTAAAACGTCAGTTTCATAAGCCTGCTTTAACGCCACACTGGCCTAACCATATGCAAATTAACTAAGATTCCCGCCTCGTCCTGACTAAAAGTTAACCAATGACGTGAATGAACGGAACGAAAAGCCTAGCTTATCGCCCGGGCTCAGTGTCGCTTCTTTTCAAAGCAACAATCAATCACGAAGCAAATTGGAACAATTTGGAAATGTATCTCACCCACATAAACAGTTTCACTCGTCGTAAACAAGCAGCTTGTTCGACAAATTATCGACCATGAGAAAAAAACAGTACTTTGAACACAAGAATACATGACCGGCAGCCTTTACTTCTCCATGAGAACTACTGGTGTAAATAGAATTACGTCAAACATACAAATATCTCAATCCTGGCAGCGTAGAAAATGTATCCTTAGCGAGGTTTTGAATATTGTTTGAACTCAGATCCCTGCAAAGAAAGGGTACATTGAAAATTATCCAGGGAAATGTAAAGGAAAATCGAGTATATTGTACTGATGTTAATTCCGCTAACTGGATTATTATTCAAACATCTAGCAAATTTTCCCGGTTTAAGATCTACAAATTGGATACAATACAAATATGAGGTGCGAAATCAAATAAAGGAAAACATTTGTGTCAAGACTGCGGTCCTAGTGGGACGTGGTCATTACCCAAATGTTTGCCAAAACAGTAATGTTTTAACTGTATTATATTATAGTTGCAGTGGCGTTCGGTAAGTAGTACCCTTGATTTTACCGTTCGCATTTTACAGTCGTTCCTGCGTTTTAGACACCCGCTCACAACAGACAGTCTCGTAACTATGCATCAGTCAATTCCAGCAATTCCCATGCAGCCCGGAACAACCTCTGGACATAAGCATTTTTTCAGAAAAATGGCAAATTCCCGGGAGTGGGGACAAATAAGTCCGTCAGAAGCTCCGCGGTGGGACCAAAAAAGAAGGCAAATGCCCCACCCCTGGGATCATCTAGAAAGCGACACTGCTCAAGATTTAATATATCATAACAAGAATGTGTCGCTCATCATTATTTTCAATGCTGTTCGGTTGTTTACCCGTGCGTATATCTTCCAGTTGTTCTTTTTCTTTAATGCCTAACATAACATAACATAACATAACATAACATAACATAACATAACATAACATAACATAACATAACATAACATAACATAACACGAACTTTATTTACACACGAATTTTGAGTATCCAGCTGAAAGGCTAATATCTCCGTGCAACAAAAACGTGAAAACAAAGAGAGAGAAAAAAAACACTTATTTAATTTACAAATATCTAAAATAACACGCCAAATGTGTACACGACAGTTGCTTTTGGCTTACTATTTGGTTCAATTGTTCTTTCGTTTATTTGGATTTGACATCCACAATTCATAAGCCGTTTATTTAATAAGTTAAGAAATGCTTAAATATATTAAGTTACCAAAGAACTGAAAACGCATGATCCGTATTTAACAAACGACCAAAAACGTAAAAGATTTTTGCCAAAGTGATCATATTGAATGGCTTTAAAATCAATATATTACGTGCGGTACCAAAACCTCAAAACCTGACAAGGATGTCAAATGCCCCAGGGTCGTCGCCGGGGGGGGGGGGGGAATGTCCGATCTCCCGGTAGTGATAAAATTTCAAATGCCCCACCCCTGGGACTGAAACGTGAGCAAATGCCCGACTAATGCCCGGGGGGGATGGGCACCGCTGGAATTGATTGATGCGTTACGCACAGTTCTGTTGGTCTCGGTATCTGTCATAATGAGGTGTAACATTTGTTAATTTATGTTTCACGTTCCTTATCTGAAACCTCATGACTGTTGGCAAAGTGTTGCTTTGGGTGAGCTCTGTTTGCTGGGACACAAATAGTGAAACATCTGTATGGGATAAATTTTGACCACGGGCGTAGCCGTTTATTGAAATCAAGCACAGGAAGCTGGGAAACCCAAATATACAAGACATTAGCCCAGCAAAGGTGAAGGTAAATCCGCAGTCCAGTGACAAAACACAATAATGAGGGAGGGAGGGAGGGAGGGAGGGAGGGAGGGAGGGAGGGAAAATTGATCTTGACTTGCTTGGTACAGCGAGCAAGAAGGATTCGTACCTCGCTTTCACGACTAAAGACCGTACTAATTAATTAGTTCCGGATGGCAGTAACGCCCCTATCCGGAAGTTGTTTGAGAAACGCAACGTACAGAAGCCATAATCTTGTATTGCTGGAAAATACTTCCTTGTGAAGATTTTGAATCTTGTTTACACTCAGATTCCTGTAAAAAGGAGAAGGCGTCTTTTAAAGGAGAAAGACAAGAAATCGAAAACATTTCATGACTTGGCTAACTGCAGAAACAGGCGGGCCGTTATGACAGTCGAGTGTGCGTGATATAGATGACGTACGATATCCAGCCAAATATAACTATTTCATTTTTCTAGTTTGTTGTAATTTATTATTATTATTATTATTATTATTATTATTATCATCATCATCATCATTATTATTATTATTATTATTATTATTATTATTATTATTATTATTGAAAGAATCACGACAAACTTACAGAAACATCAGATTTGTTAGACTGGAAAATGCATTGTCGCCAAGATTTTGAATCTTGTTTGAACTTAAATTCCTGTAAAAGAAGGAAAATTAAACAAGAGCAACACCCGAATCACGAATAATTTTGATCAAGAATCAAAAAGCTGTTTAGAATTGACAACAAAGATGGATTCCTGCATTCCTGTCTTACTTTCCGACTTAGGCTACTTTCATGTAGTAACTTCAAATTTACAGTGAGAATTTTTCATCACGAGGGTAACAAAAACCCTAGTTATCGGTCAATCCTGGAAAAACGTTAATGAATTTAGAAACAACCAAGGCTCGATGCTCCACCACTGATTCTGTGAATGACCTTTTTGCCAGCTATCATCACTCGTTATTAAAAGAAACTACAATTTCTCCTGTCATCAACTTATCAGACGTCGCACAAACATGAGGAGAAATTGCTTCAATAATCCCAAGAAATAAGAAGAAATTCATAGGTGAAGAAACTAATTACGCTTACAAGTTTGGGAATTTTCATTTGAACAAAAAATAAATTTAAAAAAACGTACTCAAAGTAAGGAGCGCCAGTCACAAAAATAAAGGCGTCTATGGGCTCAATAATCATTGAACAAGAATGCGGTACTAAACCTGCTCGTACATAAAAAAAGGAATTTGTAACTTGATGTACAGAGTACGCCGTGGCTTCTTGTTTTGAGAAGGTGGGAGAGTCATGAAAAATGGAACTCGGAGGAGAAGGGGAGGAGATAAGTGATTTTTGGTCGATAAAATTTTGGCATCCAGTCACTCCCCTCTCAACTCGCCCTTTCTTCCCTTTGAAAAAACGCTTTAAACTCACAGATGGGTCAAAGATGAAGGCCTGGAAAACGCATCTGCGGTAAGGTTTCTAAGATTGTTTAAACTCAGATCGCTAAAAAGAAAACGAATAAGTTCTCAAGCAAACATAACACTATTTATGCCATAATGTAACTGGTATTTCATGCAGTTCTATCTCAGGCTGATATTTCCTTTTCTTTTTCTTTTTGGCATTTATTCTGAAAGAAGACGTAATAGCTAATAAATCGCGCGAGTTTATGCGCCGATCAATTCGAAAGTTCAACATCCCCCCCCCGGGCAACCCCCCGGGCATTTGAACTTTTGAAGATTGGCTTCTTCAAATTCCCTCCCCTCGGGGCAAAAAGGCCGTTCAAATGCCCCACCAATTAGTACTGAAATACCTCTCCACCAAGCCAATTTCGTCTTCAATCAAACACTTTACACGCTTTTCAGAGAGAGATATGCCGTAATGATACCTTCAAACTTCTTTTGAAGACGCATTTGAAAGAGTTATTCACTAAACAAAGCGAAATTCTATCTTGTGAATCCGTCAAACCCTGTAAAGACCGAAAAAATTCACGGGCGTATTACGTCAGAACAAGAGATAAATCCGGTTCAAATTCCCCACCCTTTCAATGCCAACGTTCAAATTCCCCCCTCCCTGGGCAGGATGCACAGTCAAATGCCCAGGGTATGCCGGGGGGGGATGTTGAGGTTTCGAATTGATCGGCGCATTAAACAGAAAGAGACTCTGAGACTCTTATTCTGGTTTGCACGTGACGTCAAAAAATTCTAAAATCAAAGCTCTCTGGGCCTGCTAAATTTTTATCGTCACCAGGTGTAGGAACACCTAAATATATACGTTTTCACAAGTTTCCAGCTCGGGGTCATCCTTTGTGTTTATAATACAGCATCTTGAATTTGAAATTGCCCCCCAGTGCGTCACATCATGATGGCGCCGTGACAAACCTGTCTCGTCTGAAAAAAGGTCTGCTCTGACGATTTTTGGCAGTTTGAACAGTATGTATACTAGCTCATGACACAGAAAAGTAATCGCTCTCGTAGCAAAAGTGAGTTCCAGATGTTTTTCATTGATTTCCGGCCGCCATGTTGGTGTCCCTCGGAAGGACACCAATATGGCATCTTCACACTGAGCTCTATAAATTTGCGTGGAACGTTTCAGCAAATAACTCAAGAACGGTGTACCGCAAAGACCTGAGACTTGAAGAAAACTCTCTCCTCCGCAGAGGCTCATGTTAGTGAACACCAGAGAAAGAAACGGGAGCGGGAGCGCTGGAGAGAGAAAAGGGGAGCGCGGGGAACGATGGGAAGAGGTTCCAGCGTTCCCCGCGCGCTTTAATTTTTCCTCTTCCCAGCCTCCGCGCGCCGCAGTTATACTTTTCCCAAGGCGTGACTGTAGGAGGCCTCTGCGGAGGAAAGAGTGAAGAAAATGTTTATTTATTAATCGTTTGTAACATTTAAAATTCTTAGTTTCTGTTATCGAATGGTTTTAAATTTATTTCTTGATGGCGTGACAGTGAAAACCGGCAATACTGTTATTACAGTTAGTGGCAGACCGGTTCAACAAAATGTGGCAATGTGGAATTACAGTACCGTGTTTTTGTGACTTCCATAAATAGCTCATAAGTGTGAGAAAAATAAAGGTCACAAAAGGAGTCGTATGCCACGATCTAGGAGCCGTTGTGGGATGAATTTTACTTACAGACCAAGCAGATTCATCAGGTTGCCAAAAACTCTCTCAGGTAAAAGTGAAATAGAATTTGAAGACAAATTCCTGAGAAAAGCAATTATTTCACACAAAAAACAAGATAAAATATTGTTATGTAGTTAAACTCTGATTTTGGATATACTCATATAGATTCTGGATATAGGGTTTCGTTCAAAGTAAGCTGGTGCGTTGGGAAGGCCGTTTCAGCGTTATTCCAAGTTCAGACATCTTTTTAAACAGTAAATGTGGCAGAATCGATGGACATTTATTTTTGTATTTTATAATAATCCTTATACCCTGCCAATTTGCTTGCTTATTAATTATTAAGCACACTTCTTTAAGAAGATAAGATGTGTGTACGAGATTAAGCATTTTTCCAGGTTTTTTTGTGCCAATAGATTTGCGATTTGTTAAAACAGATCCAGTACAATAATTATTTTAACGCACTGGCTTCCCTATTGTGTAGTTTGTGCTGATTGCGCTAATTTGCACTTACAGCACTTGCAGCTTTTCCATTTTGGCAAACACACGGCCAGGCAGTAATGCAATACTGTTTGAAGACAAACCCCTGTTAAAAAGTAAGTCCCGATAAGTGAAACGATAAAAGAAAATCTCTCTTTCCTCAGTACATGTCGACTGTAGGCCACAGCACGGCCAAGGCCCTTTTGGCCTGGCCACCGACAACTCTATTGTACGTCAATGAACATCACCGATACTTGTTCGACGCGGGAGACGGCATTCACGTTTGAGACGAGAGTCACTAGCATAAAGTCGGGCAGAAAGAACGCAGAATTCTCATTCGGTTTATAAAGGTTTTCCTACACCACCGACGAAACAAGCTAAGAAAAACTTGAACCTAGTTCGTGCAGACTAAAATCTGAACTAAACTCAAAAAAGGTACAAATTTGCATTCTAAGCCCGTATAGTAATTCCAAAGCACGTGCGAGAAAAAATATAAAGCTAAAATTTTAACTAGCTGGCACCTAGTTTAAAAAACAATATAGGTATTCACGCAGTTTTTTAGCCTGCAAATACAGCCGTCTCTCATACGGCCGGGAGCGATGAGACACGGCTGTATACCAGGCTAGCATTTGTTACAACATGGCGGTACTTTTAAACTGCTATCGATTCACTCAGGAAATTTAGCGTTTTACGCGCATATTTCCTGCTGAATACCCTGGATAAATGTGTCGTCTGCTTTACAAGACACAGCAGATATAAGCAAGGTGGAATTATCCTTATTTAGCCTGTTTCTAGCTCATACGCTAGCTCATACGTCTGCTTAAATTTCTAACCGTCTTCGTCCGCTAATGCCATAGTGCAACTTAGACGTGAAACGTGGGAGGCCGCTTGTTCTTTTATATTGAAACTTCCTTTTTAAAAACTATGCACAAAATATTCATTTTGGTAATTTTGCAAGGTTAGTGCTAATCTCTCTACCCAGATCTTCCAACTAAGGTCTGGGTACAAGATTTTCCAGATTTGTCGTGGTACTTGTTTAGACAAACAAAAGCCAGATCCAGTGCAAGAAATGCCGTAGCGCACTAGCTTCCCTATTATTGTGTAACTTGTGCTGAATGCGCTATATTTGCCCTTACAGAACTAGCAGCTTTTCCAGGCTGGCAAACACCTCACCAGGTAGGAATGAAATATTGTTTGAAGACAAATCCCTGTTAAAACGTAAGTCCCAATAAGTGATTAAAAAATCTCACTTTCCTCAGGATATGTCAACTACAAGGTACAGCATGGAACTTAAATAGGGATTAACGGTTTGAACTTGGGTCAACCATAATTAATAAAAGAATCTGGTTATGAAGCTCAGCAAATTCTTTTGTTTTATGTTTTTGTTACTGTTTTTAGCCTTGACCGTGCACAAACAACAATAGGTTTGAATTTTGCATGAGCAACGAACCAATAAAAATGTCACTGTTAAGTTATTCAGCCACAGTGTGCGAACGTAAAACAAAAGATTGTGCACAGTCGTAGAACTTTCAACATAAATTGCAGCACCTTTGTTTTGGCCTTTGAAACTTGCAAGGTTTCATAACCAGTCCCTCTAGTAACTATGGGTCGACTTGAGTTGAAAAAGAAATTAAGTGCAAAGGTGCAATAAAATGTTGTTGGTGTCCCTGTGACGCAAGTCATGGGCTTGCCACAAATTAGATGTGACGAAAAAATGCCAAAAGTGACCAACACCCTTAATGATCCCGTAACACCTTTCAATTGCATGAGGTCGAAGCCGTATTTTCGCTCAGTGCACGTGTGAATCTTCATCGATCTTTGCCTGGCGAATCGGGCGAAGAACCTGCTTTCCTTAATTAAATTTTTCGACCTTGCTTCTTCGCCCTCTTAAAAGCCGTGACTCTAATATTCACTTTTACCCCGCCGTCAGGACGGGGTCCAGTAATACCCGTTTTTAGCCAATGACGTCACGTTAGTGACGTCATATGGCTACTGTCAGAGCCTAAAAATCAACGATAGACGGAGTACAGTGTCGTGTCTGTCTTACGATTAGTGAGGCTTGGGGGATATTCTGTGAGACGATGGGTGGGGGTGTGCACTGGGACACTGAAACTCTTACCTTATCAGCGGCACAAACCCATACAGCTAATGTTATGGGAGTAAGACCCCCGGGCTTTGAAGTGTTTTGCATTCGCAAGTGTGGATCTACTTCGAATGCCTGTTTTGTGTACGTGAGGTCTGGCAGGATTTTATTCGCGTTGTAGTCCTGTGTTTACTTAGCCTGAAGTACAAATTTTCACAGCCGGACTTGCCAATTTAAGATGTTGTATGAACAGAACGTGGAAATTAACGTTACTTCGATCCCTAATTAACAGTGAAAGAAACAATATTTAAAGCCCAAGTTTATAACGATAGTTGAAAAGACTAGAGTAACACAGCATAAAATTTTTCGGGATTATCTCTCGGTAACAGCTAATCTAAAATTTACAGTGTCATTTTTGAGTGCGTGTTATTCGTGTTATAAAACATGAAACCATTTAAAACTAAATCGGAAATTGCGCGGCTTGTTACTAGCTATTCTTAAAACTGAAAAACTTGAATGAAGCTAGTATTAAAATCCAAGTCACAGTGGTGATCAAGGAATTAGAGGATGGACGTAGTAAAATCTTCACAAGATACTAAACGTTATTTCGGGTTATTCATAGCTCAAAGTGTAAAGCGTATGTTGAGCAAATTTGCATAGTTGACAGCTGTAATTTCAGCCTTAGGAATGTAACGCAACACTTAAAACATCTCGAACCGACCGAAACAGTACCGAAAGATTAACAACAACAGATATGTGACAAAGCATTCTAATAGAGACCTGTTGGATCTACGGGAAAGCGAGCTGAATTTGAACATTTTGGTACTATTCGAAGGCAAAGCAAACGAAATTTATTCGGCTGTAGGTTGAGACTCAAAATAAACACGTGAGCTAAAAATAACTTTGTACAGTGGGAAAGTTACAAATCTAAACATACTTTGGTCGATTTGAGAAGCAAAAAGACGAAAATTATTATAGCCGACTTAATTCTCGCTAGCGAATCTAAATCAAACACAAGACAACCACCCAAGTACTCTTTGGGAAAGGAAGTTTATTTCCAGTACAAGAAACTAGAGAATATACAAGAAGAACAACTGAATAACTAAACCGGAAATAAAACTTCAGCCCACAAAGGGTGGGAGGGAAGGGAGAAAAAAGAAAAAATTATCTTGTAAAATCAAACTTGAGAACGATGTGAATAAATGGATCTACGATGTCAACTGAAATATACGCCCCTCATCTACCATGTTACATATCCTATGTCCGTTAATAAGTAACCCCAAAAATGTACAATTCGATGCCTAGCTCAAATTAATTATTTTTAACTGAGCTAAAAATATAACGATTACAAAGCAAGCAACTTCAATCAACAGGGGAAATAAATATAGTTGCAAAACTATTTCAGTCGTGTTTATAAACGCTAGTTCAAACCGATTTCCAACGAAAATATTGTGGATACAAGAAACGCCGTTTGATGGCAGACTCCTGTTTCGACAACATTCTCGTCCCCAGAGCCCACGATCCTTTTGGTCTGCGCCAAGGATCGAGACCTCTGGCAGGGACCGAAGCAGGAAAATCACGGACTTCCGGCTTTTGTGCGCAGCCTCAGAAATTTCAAACAATAACGGTTACCATCGGTTGCAAAAATGGGCAGCCATTGCGCTTGCGCGTTGCCTGGACCCTGCTAGAGGTCTCGATCCTTGGCGCAGACCAAAAGGATCGTGGGCTCTGGGGACGAGAATGGTTTCGACAATACAATGTACTGAGAACGTAAGTGGTTGACTGAAACATATGAAACCTTACAAATTAAACAAAGTAAAGCGAGTCGCGTGACACACAAATCACGCAGAGCGTCAAAACGGCACCCTTTAGAAAGTTGACCGTTTATGAGCACTGAAAAGTATTGGATATTCACAGGTAGAAGTAAGAGATTAAAAGGTTGAACTGCAACTTTGCATTTATTTCTGAAGTAAAATTATTAACTTTCCACTGATCTTTGCCTAAATTATGTATGCAATATTTTTCGACGGTGAGTTTAAGTTTAAGTTTACTTGTTTTTGTCTGTGTTCTTTGAAGAACCGTGAAACAAAGAGCTTTCTTCGCTTTCTTTACTCCGCGTAGTCACGCTGCTTGATCATTACCAGGTCTTATAGTGGATAACCACAAGATCTTTTTGGTGGTGGGGGGGTGGGAGGCAGGGGGGTTAGGGTGGGACTTACCGAAGGCGTAAAGACCCATAGGTTGACATGATAAATTTCACCATATTGTGGAAAAAAAGAAACGTCGTTTGCTCTGCACGCATTTGCGTGCCTATTTTGTTTTAACTGGCCGTCGCCATATAACCGCCGGTTTATAAAATGGACACGGTTCTGTTTTCCGCGTCAGTTGGCTTAACATACGAACAAAGTGTTGTAAAGCTTGTGGTACGGGTACTCAAGAGTGGCACTATCTTATATAAGACGCATGCGCATATTAGTCTGCTGAAGGTTACTTTCGTTTGTTCTTGTCTTTTAATTTACAGTATTTAAGATATGAAAGGAGAAGGGTTGTTAAGTATGGGGCTTCACTATTTGTCTTGTATAACGCATGCGCAACTGAGTAACGTAGCTAATAGGATTGAATGCGAAATTGGCTGTGTTGTCTGATCTAGTTGGTGGTTATGGTCAGAATTTTTTTAGTGCAGGAGTTTTGTTATGGGGTTTGACATTTTAAAGGATGTAAAAATGTGGGAGTGGAAGGATTTGTGAATGTGAGGAGCATATCACGCTTCTGTGAATGTGATTTGCTTTGAAAGTTGCGTTTTGTATAGCAGCGGTGTAATATTGTGCTGCTTGAGAGGTAGTTTCCCTTAACGTATTATGGGGGAACGGTTTCCGAAGTGGATTGCAAGTTTTCTCTTAGAATAACCTGTATTTCGCAGAGGAGAGAAGCGACAGCTGCGTTTGCATCTTATTAGCACGGTAAGGAACGGTGGCGTAGGAAGAGAAGGGATTGGCACTAATATGATGATGCAATTAGTGGATTGCACCATCGATACATCACAGTTCTTGAGAAGGGAGAGAGATGAGTGTTTGCTTGACGCGAGAAGTTGATTTTAATTGCATAAAGACGAAGGAATCGGTCATTAATAGGGAGATCAATTAATAAGGTAGCTGTTACGAGTCTTTAAGTTAGAAAATAACTGAATATTATCAAGCGACGCGTGTGGTTTGCGTGTGGTGTTGGTTGGTTTGAGGTAATTTTGTGCGTAGTCTGGCACGTAGCCGTTCCGAGTCAACTTGTTTACTTTGCATGGGGATTCCCGGGTTAGCAAACCGGATTTTAAAAACATCGCGTCATGAGATATGCCTTAACGTACCCCAGACTCTGACGATCTGCCCGAGCTCGTGTTTATCAAGCGTTATATTTTGATTCTACTGCTATGTTCATTGTTTGTATTCATGGTCTACTGAGGCACAGCAGTAAACAATTCGTCATCTCTTTGTAAGCATCCTCAGTTGTGGGCAAATTTATACCGACATTCAACGTTTGAGTGAATTTGCGTTTTTCAGCAGAAATAAAAACGATAAGAAAGATAACCTGAGTCATCAGAGTTCAAACATTACGTCATCCAGTAACGCTATAGACAAAATATTGTTTCACACAATCTACTTTTCGTCACGCCGGTTCGTATGAAACACAGGATCGCGCTAACATTTGTGAAACTTAGGGGTGGGGAGGGTCAGAAAGGCCGGTTAAAATGCCCATTGGGCTTTCTTGTTTGTTGGTTTTGCCCCAGACCTCCGGTTTTTGCTTAGCCAAACAAATATGTCTTGCAGACGTTCGGTCAACTAAGTACTATTTTCAGTCGGTTAGCGTCGATTCGCCAAATCTTCATGAAAAACGGTGTAGAAAATTACTAGCGATGCAATGGCATAAAACTTTCTTCGACGAGAGCGAGGACGAAGATGCTAGCAAGCTTTGAAGGTCAGAGATTCGATGTTGTTTATATTTTCGTTGGTTACTCGACGCGAGTCAAATTCAACAGTGAAATGCAAGCATTTTTGACAGGATTGCTTTGCTTCGCCAAAATCTTTGTGTACAAAGTTACAAGGAATTTAATGAAGTTAACTTCTCTTCAACGAAAGCATGGACGAAGGTGCTAGCGAGCTTTGGAAGCCAACGATTCAAGCTGATATGGATTGGCCTTTTGATGCCGGACTAACAAAACCTGGCACGTAAGCATTACGTCATTCAAGACAGAAGCCGATTCGGGGAATTTCCTTGCTTTCGCTAAAGCATACATCCAATCATGGCCTAAAAGTAGACTTTTACGTTTCCTTTTCAGTAGATAACCGTTCCCTTTAGATTTTAGGATAATCTTTTCTTTATCAATCTATTTAAATTTCCGTGCCCTTGTTGTTTAGAATTACGCTGAGATGTCAGTTCTTTAAAAAAAAACGTTTTGTAACTGAGTCACGCTATGGTCAAGACTATTTCGTCACGTTCTTCTTCGCTAGTGCCAGAACAGTTGGATGACCAAGGAATGAGAGATGGTAAAGGTGTTCATACTATTAGGGATTCATGTTACCATAAGGGGAAGGGTGCAGTGAAGACGTGGGGGTGGGGGTGGCAGCGAACACGTCAAAGGTAAGATAAATTACCAACTTCAAAAATTTACACCACTTGGGCTCATATCTTGAGTGACCGTGCTGTATTTTGCAGCCCGAGGGGAGAGGGAAAAACGGCGGGGTCCAATGCCCGTGGGGCTTTTCTTGTTTTTTTTTTTTTTTTTTTAATTTATTAACTGAAACAGATTTTATTGAGCTAATAGAAATAAAACAAGCCTAGATTTGGTAATTTTGCAAGCATAGTGCTTGTTATTTCCTTCTCGGTTTCTTGTGATGATATATTTGTGATTTCTTGTTTAGATTCAAAAACTAGACCCAGTACTGAAAAAATGTAGCTTCCTTGTTGTACCCTGGTTCAGCGTTAATTTTTACTTACAACATTAGTAGTTTTCTCTGGTTGGCAAACACTCCACTAGGCAGGAATGGAATACTGTTTGAAGACAAATCCCTGTTAAAACGAAAGTCCCGATAAGTGAACCGATAAAGAACTCACTTTCCTCAGGATATGTCGACTGTAGGGTACAGCATGGAATTTAGATAGGGATTAACGGTTTGAACTTGAATTAACTTGAGTTGAAAACGGAATATTGCGGCTTTCTCCGACCGACCTCTTTTACCAAACCTCTGACCAGTGTATCAAACGGTTGCAAAGGATGCCCTTGATGTCATCAAAAATATAAGTGACAAAGTTAATGCCAAAAAAGAATAACACCCTTTTTATGGTCCCGTAACTCCTTTCTCGCCCCTTGTAAGGAAATCTGAAATCCGGAATCCGGAATCCAACATTTTTTTGCCTTTGGAATCCGGAATCCAGTCCCTGGAATCCGGAATCCAACCGGGGAATCCGGAATCCAACCTCATCCATAACTATGGAATTTCGGTCTGGAATGTACATACTACACTGTAAGTAGTAACTCCATAACAATCACCACCTACCCCCACCCCGCGGCGTCCCCTACCACCACTATCACCAAAAAGTGTTTGGTCACTTAACACCTACATTAAATATGCCATTACTACAGCTGGGTGATTTTTGATTACTTACTGGGCCAAGTTTAAGATCATTTTTCTGTCATGTCGTCTTTCTGAACTTTTCCAAGCTTAACCCGCTCTATCCCCTAAGCGGTCAACACTGTTCACAGTTATTTCCTTTCATACGGGGTTTCACATCGAGCAGCATGTAGTGGTATCCAACGTTTACGGTTTTATTCTCCTTTTTTTTATCTTGAACTGTTAATCAAAGACTTAAACACCGAAACGCGGGAAAGATAACGATGTGATAAATACA
Organism: Siderastrea radians; assembly: GCA_964017195.1. Classification (NCBI taxonomy): domain Eukaryota; kingdom Metazoa; phylum Cnidaria; class Anthozoa; order Scleractinia; family Rhizangiidae; genus Siderastrea; species Siderastrea radians. The sequence continues at coordinate 39,025,708 of OZ024895.1, forward strand.
TAGCCATTTGGTAGTCGCACGTATCCTTGCAGGTTTTATTGAGACATTTTTTATGTCTCAGATCTGAACATCATCAAATCAAAAATCTTCGAGCAGCATTACTCAGTATTTGGAATCATTTTCCTTCGAAACTTGAAACTTTAATTTTTATGAAGCACTGTCTGTGTCACGGTTGGTGGGGGCACGACTGCTGCCGCTTAATGACTATGATGGTTGGTTGTTGGCTCATAGAGAGCTCATCCGCCCTTTAACTAGCCTCCGATCCTACGCAAACGTTCTTTTGGGTGGTCACGCAACGATCCTTCCCAACAAACGATCGGATGAGGGGTGGGTGGACACTAAGCGTGCCTAGGAATAATTCTTGCATCAGCCTCCGAAGTATTTCACAGACATCTTAGCAACCGCGCCGGAAAGCAGATTGGAGTAAAAAACATCTGTAGTTTACAAAGTGCCTTCTTTCCTGGCTTCTGTACAGGGCGAATGTGTATTCAAAACGGCACTTTAACCAGTAAATTATTTATTTATTTATTTATTTATTTATTTAATTCTTTTACCACGATTAATCAACACAGTGAGGGGATAAAACAGGACTGCATCCCAATTAACATCTACCCCTTAATTACCCACCCAACCCATGAAAGGTTCACCCCACCAGCGGGGTCTACGTACGTCCCCTACTCTTTGCGAACAGCAGTGTAGTTCAAACGACTTACAGTTGTGGGCTGTTGTTGTTTCCTTCTTTCATAAACTCTCGATAAACTCTCAGCGGGTGCCCTCGCGAAAGCATTATCAGAAACCACTTATAGAAAGCGTTACTTATTAGGCCCTATAGATGGCGGTAAACCTCTGGTAACGGACAGACACCAGACACCACTGAAGAGGTAGTGTTCTCCAAAACCGCCGACTGGTTGGCTCAATTGGTTGGGTACCTGACTTTGGAGCGGTAGGCCCTGGTTCGAGTACCGGCCGGACCAACATTCAGGGTATTAAAACTAACTGAGTAGAATGTGCTGCCTTTGTTTCGCATCTGCAAATGGTTAGACATTCTTGTCTTCTCGGATAAGGACGAAAAATCGTATGCTCTGTCTCACAGCACTTTCCTGTCTTCACTGATCTGACATCTCAGTGTGAGACGTTAATGGTAAAACAACCCTTTTTCTTCACAGAAAATAGTCGCCACATCTCAAGGAAAATTTCATGAACAGAATTCTGATGTTCAGAATGTTGGAAATTGCGTTTCCGAGCATCTAGATTTCAAAATTTTCTCGGGGAGCATGCCCCCAGTCCCCCTAGATTAAAGAGACTCTTTCGAACCCTTTTTTTCTTACTACTTCCTCTTCCACACAGCAGGTCGCCGCTTATTGGAAAATTGCTGAAATCCCTGTGTCTGAACATTTGAAATTACAAGTAATTGTGTGTATGTAAACTGTGGTTTTTAACATTTTCAGACTTCTAGTGAAGGGGCTAAAATTTAAAAACAAATTCTTGGAGGCGTCCGCTACCATGACCGGTATTAAACAAACAAATAGTGGTTGTCAAAAAGTCGTATAATTAAATTAGAAAACTGTAGATCGATTATAGAGGTGCATCAGTATTAACACATGCCTTTGGAAATTAACATAAATTTTGATCTTTTAGAGAGCAAATGATCTTTCCGTTTAGATTGACGACTTCATATTCAAATTGCAAACTATTGGTCTCTGAAGAACCAATGAAAACTAGAGTTAGGAACTTCGGAATCCAGAATCTTAAAACGTTTGGAATCCGGGATCCATAGGCATGGCATCCGGAATCCAACCTTCGGAATCCGGAATCCACGGTTGGAATCCGGAATCCACGATTTGCTTGGATTCCTTTACATGGGGTGATCCTTTCAGTCGCACTATGAGTGATCGAAACCGTATTTTGGTGCACTGCACTTACTGCTTATTGTTTCCTTCTCGGTTTCTTGGGGTGTTATTTTGTGATTTCTTGTTTAGATTTAAAAACAAACAGATCCAGTACAAAAACGTAGCGTACTAGCTTCGTTATTGCGCCATGGTTCAGCGTTAATGTTTACTCACAACATTTGTAGCTTTTTCTGGTTGGCAAACACTCCACTAGGCAGTAATTTAATATGGTTTGAAGACAAATCCCTGTTGAAAAGTAGAAAGAATGCATTCATGACTTGGCCTATTTATTTTTCTGTCCCCTTGAAGATGTAACATGGAACTAGTATTTTTGTTAGCAGTGATCCCCAGTAACCCACTTTGATTACTAGTGGCTGTATTTGTGGGTACTTATCAATTTAAAGTTTTTACGAGCCTATTACATGACAACAGATTGCAACCACCTAGACTAAGAGCAGTCGCTCTTTCCTGCTCAGGGATAATCGAGCAAAAAGGACACGCGAGCGAGCGCGAAAATCGCCGGTGGCGTGAAACGCGACGCGCGCGTGATGAACCACTGGTGTAGAGAGCATTAAACTACGCTCTCACCGGCGTGTTCTTTTTGTTTGACTATCCCTGTGGGGAAAGAGACACTGCTCGTAGTCTACAACTACTGGGAGCTTATCTGTAACTTGAAACAATTAGGAGCATTAATATTGCCCCCTAGACTGAATGCTAGTATATAAGCATTTCGTGAAACTCAGCTTTTTGCTAGGTCTTGCTAACGGTCCTCAAGTACCCATTTTTAAACTGGTTGGAGAGAGACAATGTGGACGACATGATGCAGAGACTAAGCCTTGAGCCCCTCCCCCTCTACAATCAGACGTCCAACGCGCTAACCCGGGGGGAACTCCCCGAAAACCTGGTTAGGGGTGTGCAGCGCACTTCTTGAAGCGATTACCCTATTTCAGACCAAAATATGTGATTTTCCCTACTCTATTCAGACCTGGCCCAAAATTCGATACCCTATTTCAGACCTTCTACAGCTACTCAGGAACTGCTTTGGTTTGCGTGGACATTTCAGAAGGGCTTCAAATCCCGACATTAGTCAAAACGTACTTCCGGCAAGAGATGTTGATAATAAGAAAGTAGTTCCTTCTATAAAATGGTACCCAATTCTAGACCAGAACGCACGCAAACCTTACCCTATTTCAGACCAAAATTTTTAAAATCAATATCATCGAAAACCATACCCTTTGCTGCTGCACATACCTATTTAGCTAAAATAATGAAGTGACCCCCCGGGTGCGCTAACCACTACACCACCGCCCTGCCTGCAAGTTTGTCAATAAGGGAAAGAGGGCGTATGAACAGATTGGTAGACTCAAATCCCTTTCACTCACAAGTACTCCAGATTTGTCAGGTTGGCAAACACTCCGTGAGGTAAGGATGCAATAGCATTTGAGAACAAATTCCTGCAAAACACAGTCATTGTGTTTATTAACGATGCCCTCGTCGTCCATAGATTTCATTTTTAGGTTAACAAATGCTTCACACATATGTAAAATCAGCCCCTATGAATCATGACTCAATAATGTGGCATGGTGGCTGCTTCAAATGCATCCTCGGAGACCCAGGGGCAGCTAGTCGGGACCACGGGATTTTCATGGGCGAAAGTTTACAACAAGAGCGGGAGAGCCCCTGGGCACTTACTCTTACCGAACGAGTTCCAGAAGCGTTTGAAATCCCGCCTTCTGATTGGCCAGAAAAAATTTTTTCTGGCCAATCAGCGAAGAGGAACAGCCGGGCGACTCTCATGTCTTCTTACACGAGGTTGTTTTCCTCATCAATCGCCGTAGTAGCGTGGCCCGTTCATCGGGAACATTTTTGAGGAGGGCTTCAGAAAAAAATAATAATAAATAAACGAAGTCGAGGAAATCGCAAACTATAACGTGGCCGCAAGAAAACAAACACTCACAGGGAATTTTTCACGGCGGACTTATCGAAGGTAATGCAAATTTTTAGAGCTAGCGACTTCCCCTTTCTCCAACGTAACCAATTATTTCTCCTTCTTCGTTGATCTTCGTCTGAAACTTTCCATCTCTGATACACAGGCCACGCAATTATGTTGATCGAGCGTGATATGTCACGCACTAGAGAGAATTGGTTCTCTCTAGTACGTGACATGACCTCAAAATCGCCCAGATCGGCCTCCAGAAGCTCGGAAAAGCAATAAAAACACAGCAAACACACAGCAGGTAATGTTTTTCAAACTGTATTTCCATTTTAATGCATTTTCAGCGGAAAACCGCCGATTATTTTCGATCGAATTTCAGCTCCATACAAACACTCATATGACGCTTTGGTTAACTGTGGTTCCCACGCTCGATCGACATAGTTGCGTGGCCCGTGCATCGGAGATTCCCGTGGAAAGTTTCAGACGTAGTTCAACGAACAAGGAGAAATAATTAGTAACATCGTTTACTCGAGTAGCTATTAGCCTCATGCAACACTTGAGAAAGAGGAGTCGTTAGCTCTAAAAATTTACGATACCTTCAATAAGTCCTTCGTGAAAATTCCCGCTGAGTGTTTGTTTTCTTCCCGCCACGTTATAGTTTGCGATTTCTTCGACTTCGTTTATTTATTTAGTATCAATTTTTTTTTCTGAAACTCTCCTCAAAAATGTTCCCGTTGAACGGGCCACGCTACTACGGCGATTGATGAGGAAAACAACCTCGTGTAAGAAGACATTTGAGTCGCCGGCTGTTCCTCTTCGCTGATTGGCCAGAAAAAAATTTTTCTGGCCAATCAGAAGGCGGGATTTCAAACGCTTCTGGAACTCGTTCGGTAAGAGTAAGTGCCCAGGGGCTCGCCCGCTCTTGTTGTAAACTTTCGCCCATGAAAATCCCGTGGTCCCGACTAGCTGCCCCTGGGTCTCCGAGGATGCTTCAAATGCTGTTTGAACGGGCATATAGTGTTTGAAGACGAAACTTTGCGAAAGGTTTGTTACCAAAAGCTGCAAAATTATTTAAACAATAGAGTCTTCTGTCGAAGGCATTATCGTGTGATAGGTTGCCCGAGGAAATTTGATGTTCACAACAAATATTAGGGGTATAGAATGGTCTATCCAAAATGATGCGTCTCGGAAAATATCAGCCGAGTCTCGAAATCTCGGCATTCAAAATAAGAGTCTCGGAATCTCGGGCTCGCTACACGTTGAACAGTCTCGAAGTCTCGAATTTTTATAATTTGGATCCCAGAATCTCGAAAAATTGCACCCGATATTAAGCTATATTAGCACGGAGTTCACAGTTCAACGAGCAAGCAAAGCAAGTGCTAACTCTATTTCTGTTTGCAGCGACACATAACCAACACGTAATGAATGAGAACGTCCGTACATATTTAAGCTAAATCAGTTATTAGGAAGATCTACATTGCCCTTTTTATTACACATGATTTACTTAGTTCAAGGCTTTGCTGACAACGTTGCAGACTATCCATTATCGTTCAGTCCTTCAGCGCTAAGCACTGGTGTCCCATTTCTTTTAAACATCGAGCTAAACATGCTTCTAAATGAGCGATTCATATACTGCCTTTTAACCCTTTAAGCCCTAAAAGTGACGAATATGAAGTTTCTCTTTACATTATCAATACTTGTTCAGACATTCAAGTGGTGAGAATAAAGAAAGTGGTCACCCAGGGTAAGATGTCTTGATATTTAGACAAATTCAACTTACTAGTTCCATAATAAACGACGTATGGAGAACAGCAAGGGGAAAATGCATTTTTATGTCAGGGCTTAAAGGGTTAAACAACTGACGTTTCCTTTGATGTATTTTTGTATAATTAAATACAAGATAACTGCTAATAGATAAATTAGACGCAAGTTGGGAAATTAAGCTGAACTTTTATCCACAAACAATTTTCTCCGGGCTCAGCTGCTTTGAATCTTTGAGCTCTACCCAAGTTTGCACAAACCAAGCTATCTCACGCTGTTAAAGACCAACAAAATAGTTACATACCGTTCTCACTTTGTTAGTAAATTCCACCACCTCTGCCCTTTTCCACTGAGTTTTGATTGGTGATCACCTATCCCTCCCCTGGCGCTGCCTCTTGACCTTAGCTAAGAAATCATGCTCCTTGTTGTCTCTCCACCCAAGTGTACAATTTGTACCAACGAATTTTTAGAGAAAGATTTAATCACGGATGGCCTCGACTGCCATCCTTCTAGTAACAGTACAGGCACTTACAGCTGCTTCATGTCATGGAAACATTTATGTGAAAGCACGATGGCATAGTACGTACTTAGTAAGTCACAAGTCCCCCCTTTTGTTTTACAGCCTTAGATAACACACTTTGTTCCACTTTGGCTGTATATCGTTTGTCTCACGAGATGTAGTATCGAAGGTGACTGCTTAGTCTGTCTAACTAGTCGACTGTTTATAAATGTGTGACCACATATAGCACGTTACCTGGTTGCGATTGCGGAATCTTCTTACTGTGACGACCTATTTCCTCATACGTCTGCTGTAGTACCGACGCTGACCGTAGGTTATGTACGTTGAAGGTATTTCAAATTCATTACCAGAGCGTTATCCCTCTTGATTAAATAGTCTTATGTCACTAGAACGGGTAAAAAGTTGCCAATGTTCATTGTTTTACTCCCGGAATCTGTGAGGGAGTCGAAGAGTGCGGCCTTTATCAGTTTTCCTTGTGGAAACCAGGCAAACTTTTCGGTGTTTGCGGCACCTTTGTCGCAAACCAGAGCCAGGCAATGATGATATAATTCATCACTTCAACGTGAAAATCATCATCCAAATAAGACCACATGTCACTTCTCATGGCTACCTCCTGTACAATTTTCTTTGCTAACCAGGCCACGCAGGCCATGAGACGTCATGAGACGTCTCGCTACTCTCGCTGACTCTGACATGTTTTATTGTCTTTTTCTTTTTTCCATTTCTTTTGGTCTTTCTTTTTCTCTTTCCTGTAGCCAACGAAATCATTTCTTTTTAATACACGCTTTTGAGACAGAATTTGTAAGGCTTTTGTGCAAAATATTGAGTGACTTAACTTGAAATACAGTATTTACCGATTAATACGCACACTTCTCTCTGACTCAAGTGACAAGCTCATATACAAAGTTAAGTGGCTTTATGCACACTCAGGAGACTGGTTATCTTCACACGGTACGTTTTCATTTTTCTCTGTTTTCATTTTTTTAAATAGATTACATTGAGACTATTGAGCCGAGTTGTGCACGTTTCAAAATGAACATATGCTTTCGAGCAAGTAATTGGATGTGTTGACCCAGCGTTGAGCTTCTCCTTAGTTAAGAACGCATGATACGGGCACTAAAGCGACGCGCTTTAGTGGGTTCCACTGTGCCATTTTAAAGCAGCCAAAGGTGTTCGTATTCTTTTATTAATGAAGCTTTCTATGCGGGGTAGAATGGTTACGTCTACATTCACGCGCAATTAAACTTACCCTCAGCACGCTGCTCTTTCCGTGACGTTTTTTCTTCGATTTCCTATTAACAGTTTCATCATCTGTGCTTACATCAGTGCTATCCTCGTCTATAATTTTTTTAGGCCAAATAGAACATAGTCAAATTATGTCTAGCTTTTTGAGGTTATGCACCTTTCCCTCAGGTTTAGTAAGTCATTTTACCGCCAATTTTGTTTCGCATGATATTCGCCAACCCTTATACCACCCCCTCCCGCTTATATTTAGCTTTACCGTATTAGCCTGTATAACAGGTCTCAAATAAACGCCTGCTTTGTAGGCTAGAGCTTATAACCTTAGATGCTAGTGCCAAAATTACTACACTCCCAAGAATACGCCAAATCATCTATTTCAGATCCTGAACTTTGTCAGCGTTGTAGGTCCTCTAAAACACTTCATCTGATTACACAATTATTCATTTTGTTCTCTTTGAATGATAAAACCCCACGTGATTCCTAATTTTCAATGGCATCATTTGCGGCGCAGGATCATTTCCGGAGATGTCATTTATTTACAGCTTCACTCGCACAGTTCCACGTGTACATGTTGCTCTTTTCACAGATCATTGAGCCGTACAGTATAAAGCTATAAAAGGTCATAAAGGTATAACTGTATAGCTAGCCGTTTATTATTTCAGTTATAAGACTCATGCAATCACAATCTTTGAGTACATGTTGGTTACAAACAGAGTAAACTTGGAACTTTTTTAGTACAAACGCTAAACTAACATCAATGTGTAACATTCCTCGCTATTCCTGTGGCTTGTCGCCAAATTTCCTGTTGAGTGTTAGACCAGGTATTCTCTTTAGTTGACTTTAGTTTTGTTCCTAGCTTTCCAACCTTCCAATTTATGGATCATTTCAATATACAAACAGAAAAACGATGTGACCAATATTGCAACACCTAAAACAGCCATCAATAATTGAGTAATAAAACCAGAAAAGCTAGCGGCTATAATAACACTGCAGTAATTACCTATTATTTGCGCTTTCGCCGCTTTGACTCCGCACCGCTTTCTTCTTCCATTGTAACCCCCTCGCATGTTCCTTGGACCGAAGCTCACCGTCTCTTTCACAAAAAGACCACAAAAGCAGAACGCCAAATTTCCTTAGCTTTCCTTATGTTTCCCACCGGCCGGAGTTATAAGAAACAGACCAGACAGACCAGACTAGACGATCGAATCATTAGTTTATAAGTAACTAGCCTGGCTAATAAGTAGTGGTACATTATCCAATAACTGCGACCGGTTGGGTACTTCGCTTGCTATAAGTTAATAACTTTAACAAAACACCAGGTTCGAGCTTCTGTGAGTTCGGAAAGCCCGAAAGCACGTGATAGCCGCTTTTATTGCTTTCTATCAGATTATCGAGCTCGGATTTTTGATTCAGCGCGTCTCGGGCTCGTATTTTCGGAGACCCAGTCTCGGGCTCGGATTTTACAAACAGACAGAAGTCTCGGGCTCGCATTTTAAAACATGGGTCTCGGCGTCTCGGCGAGTCTCGGATTTTACCATTCTATACCCCTAATATTAGCCCGAGAACGTAGTTCGAGGCCTCATACGAAGTTTGAACATCAGATTTGCGAGGGAACCTATCACACATAGGGCCTTAGACAGAAAAGGGCTCTATTGTTTTTTATTGTACAACGCTACATTTTGAGCGAAAATTGCCAAAAAAACGGGCACTATGCGCTGATAGGCACCAGCTGAGGAGAGACACTATCGCGTCACCTGATCGATTTCTACCAAAGGGAGCACGCTAAAATTAAGCGTTGTACTATATAAACAATTATAGACAATTACCATAAGGCTCGGCTTGAGTTTCGCTATATTATCTCATACAAATTTTGCGAAACGAGCTAGGAAGAAGGCCGCTCCGCTCAAGCGTCAAAGGCCTTTCGGCGAGCCTCGTATTTCTAGTTTGTTCTCTTTGTAAACTGAGTGCAAAAAATGGTAATTGATGTGCTGTTCATAAAGATATGGCCAATAGGTAAATAAATAAATAATTGCCTAGTGTTAGTATCTTACTGATCTTACATAGCTGTTGTATATGTCAAAGTACATGTAATAACGTCGACTAGTGACGTTACATTCCTGCACGAAAGAATGTTCGTCTGAAAATGTTTTGACCATTGATAAGAACAGTTAGGTCCACAATCTATAAAGTAAAACAAATACAGGTCACAATCATTGATATTTTAATTGACGTGTTAGCTCCACTTACATGTAACGCGCACCTGGGAAAATAAATGGCAACAAAGAATTGAATTACAATGCACGTTGCACGTTGTTAACCATAAACAGCATTTTTTGTAAATTCAGAATAAAAACACAAGAAAGTTGAAGTACGTGGAGTCTCGATTTAACGAACCTCTACAAAACGAAGTCCTCGGTATGAAGAACGATATTTTTCAGCCCAGTAACAGTGTAATGTATGGTAAAGAACCTTGATATAACGAACCCTCGATTAACGAACCAATTTCCCAGTCCCTCGGCACTTCGTTAAATCGCGGGTTCAACTGTGTCCGTTCAGCGGGCCCAGTATCCGCTTGTTGTCTATAAAAAAGCCTTCAACAGCCAAGTGACGTATTTTTATCTCTCGAAATCATTTAAGAGTGTAATGTTTGATTTGGAAAGAGAAATAGACTAATAGGGTCTTAGCACCGGATAACTGATAATGATGCGAAACAAACACACGGAAAATGATTTTCCTCGAATAATAACTGAGTAATACCAGTTTTATTCAACATTTTCTGTAACCTACCATTTTAATAACAGTTTTAAGAAGAGTAAAAGTGATAAAATCAAACATGAATTAAACTTGTACAATATTTTTTAACATCAACAAAAACTGGTTGGACGAGGCCCCCCTAACTTGAAACTTAGTGAAAAGTCTTATCACCGATCCGAGATTTTGGAAAAATTCAAATCTAGTTTAAAATTCTTTAAAGGTCTGAACACTTGATCCCTTTCGCTTCCTTCACACCAAATATCTCGATTTTTCCTTGAACATAAGGCGTATAACAAATCTCTAGTTGAAAAAAAATTAATTTTACTGAGCAGCGAAAAGCTTCTAATTTGATCCCCATAGTTTTTACTCATCTGAACAGAACGGTGCCTTTTCCAACCAACTGTCGAGCTTAAGGGGGCTTGCAACAGTTTTTTGGCGTTGGGGTGTATTTTTTGAAATCAAAATTTCGCGTAGAAGACAAATGTCGATTTCCTTGATACTACACCATCTTTTCAACATATGACTAAAGTTCATTTTTTATAAATGATTGTCAAAAAAGATTACTGGAGGGACTAATAAAACAACGTGAAAAGACTGACGTCACGTGTTGCAATGTTGCACAGTGTGTTTGGCTATTCCTTTAAGAACATGTGTTGAAAAAGAACACGACAGTACGTCTTCCCCGTTAGAGCAAAGTCTTACCGGTGATAATGGCTGAAAACTCTTTCATGTCAGTCCCAAACCTGTTGGTAGCCACGAAACTGTAGTTTCCATCGTTGTCTAACTTGAAGCTTCCAGCAGTGTTAGTTGTATTAAACAATGCTCTGGAGTTGTGTGTCAGAGCTGTATGTATGAGCGGAGTTCCAGTGACTGCCCATATTCGTTGATAGCCAGAAAATGAGCGCACGACTGGAGATAGCTCCAGTAACGTTAGCTTGGGCAATTCTGGAGAAAAGAACATCACTTTCTGGTTGATGTTTCAAGGCGACATATGAGTGTTGTGAGGGGCTAAGTTGAATAATTCTTTGATGACTCGTGGTCTTCCGAAGAGTTCCCGAAGATGATCCGAAAAAAGCCTCCCACGTAGACATTCTTATGGCTCGTCACGCAATCTCTCCTGCTCAACGAGAGATTGCGTGACTAGCCAAAAGAATGTCTGTGTGGGAGACTAACCCGAAGACTTCTTTTAAGCGTCATGGCTTCGGATGCTCATCAGCTGCTCTAAACTTCGGGTGATCTTGGGTTATCTTTAGAATCATTCGGCAGGAGCGTAGCCAGAGGGGGTTCTACGCCTTGGGGGGATTACACCCTGCCGTTGTTCTCCCTCCCCTCAGGGTGGAAAATATATACGATCACTCAAGATACGAGCCCAAGTGTTGTAGCAGACGTTTGCGGCGAATATTTCTTTTGCCGAGCGAAACCAGGAAATTGGGGTTAGTGACCAACAAAAAAAACGGAACACGAAAAAAAAATGGGTATTTAACTAGACCCCGTCCTGACGGTGGGGTAATAATAAAAGTATTTTAATACTTTGCTTTAAAAAGCAAAGATGCTCTCTCGAGAAAATCCAGTCACAGTTTTTGGATTTGTAAGTTCAGCGATTGACTACGTACAAAATGACAAGCTTTCAATAGCCATTAAACCTATAGGGAAACTCTGACGCCTGGAAGTGCTCATTAAGGGCCTCCAATGAGAAAACTGCCTACGCCCCTGTTCGGGTCATAGAAAAATAACACAAATGGTGTTCGACTTCCCAGGTAATTAGCTCATAGTTTATGGAATCTCCCTTCTCCCCAAAAATATGGCGACGTTTTAACCCCCCCCCCCCACCCCACCCCACCCCAAACCACTAAAATTGGGAATTCTAAGCCCGAAAAGCTTATCACACCTCCTCGTCGTTTTGAAGCCCGAACACGTCATTTTTGTTGTACTTACCAGCTGGGACAGAAGCAAAAGTTAGAAAAAATGCCATCGGGTCAGAGAATGGTGAACGGTATGTTAAAACTGCGTAGTTCCCAGATACAATAACTTCTTTCCCTCTAAACCGGCCACAGTACACACCAAATAGCTCGTTGTAGTCATTTGAAATCTTTAAATAGACATAACTACAAAGTAAAAGAAAGCTTTCAATCATATCTGCATTAACCTTAGCTTTTTTAAAATTAAGTCAATTCCATAGCATATCAATAGGACGCGAGGGGCAGACATTTTTTTTAAGGTAGGAAGCTAGATTTCCTTACGGATCGTGAGTTTTCAGTTGTTAAGGTTATTAGGTACGCCATTTCTGGGTCTGGACCTTCAAAGATAATAAAAGAAACTTCTTTATGAGTGGCCTAAGTGGCACTATTGCAAAATGTCGTTTATTTCATATGGCCATAGCAAATTGCGTGACGTCAATATGATAACATTTGTACAGTAAACTCATTGGTAACAACAACAACAACAACCATTTTATTTTGCCAAATTAAATAGAAAAAAAATTTCACTATAAACTAAATTAACTAAAATAGGCAAAAAAACTACCCAGAATAGAAGTAAACTAAACGAGCTGAGTAGTTACAAAAAAATTAAATTGCTTTGACTAGGTTGTACATAGAAGAAGACAAAAGTAAAATAAGACAAGTAATAAGTAATTAAGTACAATGTAAAGAAAAAAAATTAAGTACAATGTAACTAAATATGTATAAATAGTAATTTAGATAAAAAAGTAGAAAAAAAGGGACATGGGAAAAAAAAAAAGAAAGGTAAGGAAGAAAGAAAAGAAAACAGTACCAGTTAATGTTTGAACCAAAATTTGTTTATATTGGTCAAAATTTGTTATACTTGGTCTGCCAAGTTTTATGACTAATTGACAAGATTGAACACCTGGTGAAACAAAAGGAACCACGCCCTTATTTTCTTGAGTATAACCCGTTTGTACTCCCATGACCCCAATCTGAGAATTACCCGGTGCTCTCAGCCAATCAAACACAGAAAAAGCGTCTAACTTCTTGAAAGCGAACGACAACCTAAAAATGTTGGGTAAGATCATCGCCAAGAAGCTAATGGATGCTTTTATCGCCTCAAACATCGAGATTGCCTTGAAAAAGAGAATCCTATCTGGGTAATTAAATTGGAATTATATTGTTTAAACATTAGTGCATTTTTAAGAATGTGTAATTAGTAAAACAGCTATGTGACTGTCCCAAATAAGTGGTCGCTTACGAGAGGTGGTCGCATAATTTTTATGCAGGTTCGTTGGTAGTAAGTATAATTACATACAGTTATCACCTCACTTACTCGTATCGACATATATAAGTCCACTGCACGAGAGAATCTTGAAAGGTAATTTTCAACGCCATACCGTGTGGAATGGGAACAGAGTAATTACAGTCCATACTTCCTTGGCTCGGGTATGCCGGGTATCCAGGACTTTTTAATGTGTCGTTTACCACTGAGCCACAATCTATTAAGTTAAATGTATGAATTTAATTTCTTCTAGAGAGTGTAAATATATATACCTGGATTTTTTGAAAAGATGGCTTCTGACGATTTGCCCGTTTTCACCGGAACGACACGACACCGAAACCGAGGTTTTATGACTCCGAATAGCCTGGAAACTACATGAGAGAGAAAAGACAAGGGAGGGGAGAGAAGGGAGAAGAAAAAAGGACTCCTGGCAGTCATAATTTTCATATTGCCTACTTTGGAGATAGTTTATGAACGACAAAAAAGCGCTTTCGACACAACGGCTCAGACACCTCGACCGAGCGTTACCGTTTTTAAAAATCCAGGTAGATGTTGGAATGTCTTTTACATAGCTTATGATTCGTTGAGACCTTAACTACAACTGGTGTTGTTTGTTTGATTTTGATGCCCGTGTGATTGATAGGTTTATATTTCAACTGAGGCAGCTTTGGTGTCCCTGCCTTCCTCCACACGGCACGGGTTATGTCATTGTTTAACCCTTTAAGCCGCGACATCTTTATACAAATTCTCCTTACTGGTCTCCATACATTTCATTGACTATTAATTGGGAGAACGTGTTGAAACATCAAGACAATTTTTCTGGTGATCATTTACTAAATTCTCATGACCTGTATGTGTTATAGTGCACAGACATGATGAGGAGAAATTTGATGCTGATCACTATTGGGGCTTAAAGGATTAAGAGGGCATTACGGACAAAAGCCATGTTTGACGACTAATAACAACTGATTCCGTTAACGGTTGACGTCCAAAGAGGCCCCTTGACGGCTGACGGGCTACCCATTGAGACCCTTTTTAAACTCTGTAAATTAGTTCTTTGCAGCTAGCACCAAGAGTTACGTTGAGTGTACGTTCATTAAACGCTATAAACAAATCTATCAATACAGAAGAAAGGAAATTTGGGTATTTTAACAGTGAGAGTGTTCAAGGCTACCAAGACAATTGCCTTCCTTCTCTGTAATTTCTTTAAATGGCTTTGCTTTAATGAGGGATACTTTTAATGTGAACACGATGACCTATCTCATTATGTGTCAATCAAGTTGAACGACGTCGACTCAGAAGATATATTATTGCCCCTTTTGTTCGCTCCCCTCCCACCCTATACCTTCAAACAGCTCTTAACTTTGGACTTTAGCTTTCTTGTGTTTTTCTGTTTGGGTAAGGTTGACATGGTCTTGTCACCTATTGATGCAAAAGGTATGCTTATTTATGTCCTTACCTTGTACAGCAAGGGCGCCTCCCTTGTAATTCCACATCGTCATGAATAGGAAGAGAAGCGTTTTATAGATGTAGTTACCCATTATCGCACACATGGTCCACCTTCACTTTTATGGAAACATCATCCCTTTAGATAGAGAGAATTACGGAAAACTAGTATTAAAATTAATTTTCAACAATGCCAGTTCAAATCATCAAAGGCCTGTAAACCTTGGAAGCAGTTTACCCTGCCTGACAGAAAAGAAAATTTTTGTTCTCTAACACTTCGCCCTCTTTTTAGTAAAATGTCTGGTTCCCAGGACTTCCACCTGGACTGGTCTCCGGAAATAGTATAGCGTCTTCCGTCTGCGCATGCTAATTTACCCCCCCCCCCCCATTTAAGGGGGGAGACACTAATTTACCGAAAATCCTTTAGTGAAAAGGACATGCCGTCCAAGCATAAAGGAAAACGTCTTTTAACCAAGAATATAAAGCTGCTTATCCACCTTTTTGTTAACTGATACGAGGCATTTTTTAGGGGTAATTTAATCTTGAGTTATCAACAAATTCAGCAAATCTGTTAAGCAAAAACCGTCAGTAAAAATCAATAGCCTACAGCACATCTGACAACCACTTTATCTGCCACTAGTTGAATTTTCAAGCCACGAAGTAGAACATAAGCGACGAAACACGAGTGTAAAAAAAACGGACTTTAAGGAAGCTTATATATACAGACCATGAAAGGAGTAGTCAACCAGTTCACGGTCCGTGGATAGCATATGATATTGGAGAACGTGTTAACTTAAAAAGCAAAAGACAATTTTTAAACTTATAACAAAGCTATTCTGGATTCATATTAAACATTTGCCATCTAATAACATCATTATGATCTTGCGAACGGACGTCTCCGTGGTTGTTTGGTAAATTTACAGGCAAAACTTCACGCTCGAAGACGGTTAATTGACCTTTTTGCCACCAAATAAGACCATTGTGAGCTTACGAATGACATCTCTATGGTTGATCTTACGATCTCATGATCTTACGAATGACGTCTCCGTGGTTGTTTGGTAAATTTATAAGCAAAATTTCATGCTCGAAGACGGTTAATTGACTTTTTTGCCCCCAAATAACACCATGGTGAGCTTTCGAATGACGTCTCTATGGTTGTTTGGTAAATTTGCAAGCAAAATTTTGCAAAATTTCATACCCAGAGGCGGTTAATTGATTTTTTGCCACCAAATAACACCAATGTGAGCTTGCGAATGACGTCTCCATGGTTGTTTGGTAAATTTGCAGAGATAATTTCATGCTCGAAGGCGGTTAATTGACTTTGTTGATAATGCTGCATAAATTGGAACTCAATAAGCTAACTTAACCAGCTGCAGGCTCTCACAAAGGATGAGGTTAATTGTTCCTCTTTATTTTACTCATTTATTATGTTTTTCGTTTGAAAAAAAACCATATTCGTATTGCAACAGCAGGCTTTCGTCTATTCAACCGTAGAAGCATTTACTATTAAAGTAGTAAGACACGAGTTTATTGTAACAAGAGAGGATAAATCCTCTATTGATTCTAATTATGGCTCACAGGAACTCTCACAAGTAAAAATCCGACAGAATTTGTGTTTTCTCGTCGTTTTCATTTTTCTTTTTCACTGGGTCAATAATAACTAAGAGCGTTCTTTGAAAAAAGACGCTAGCCTGAATTTCAGCCGTCTCCTCTGGTCGCTCACTCTCTCGGGAGTGAGCGACCAGAGGAGACGGCTGAAATTCAGGCTAAAAAGACGCCAATGTTTCTAGTACTTGCTACAGTAAAATTCTGCGTATGAGAACCTAGCAGATTAAGAACCTACAGCCTGAAATTTGCCATTTAGACACCCATTTTTGTAAGAAACAAATTCAACCCGAAATCTGGAAAAGGTTCTTATTTGGTAGGCAAGTAATAATTATAGAATGAGAAATAAAACTAAAGCCTTGGCAGTGATACAGTTCCAAATAAATGTGTTTCAGGGTATTAAACTCCTTGACTGCAAAATGTATTTTCATGAAACTGTTTCAGACTTCATGTGAAACTTAATATTCTAAAAATTGATAGTTTAATACTGTTTTTAGTGATATTTCATGAATCTAATGTCTGAAATCTAGTAACTTTTACACGGTACACCTATGTTACACATCTGTATTTAAAATTTCGTGACCTGCACCACCCTTTGAAAAATAAGAACCTTTTAAGAACCTAAACAGGCTTATTTGGTCTTATGAATCAAACATGATAAGAACCTATTCAACCTGCCGTGGAAAATTGTAGGTTCTTATACGGGGCATTTTACTGTATGCTTTGAGTGTGCAATGTGCTCAAGAATTTTTTTAACACATCCATTTGCTCGCCTGCCTTGGAGAATTGCGATAAGACATTTGGAAAATACCAGAGTATCAGTAATGCTCGTGGTGGTTTTGTTTTGCCAGTTTTGCGTGTGAATGTGACACTCCTAAATCATAACGAGCTCTTAAAGGCTTCACTGATGATTTTTCTTCCCAACAGTCAAAATTCTTGAGTATAATTTAGCAAGAACTTCCCGTTTACGTTCTCTGTGTATATGAACTGCTGCTACCAACGTTTCCTTTTCGATACCAAACTTAGTGAAAACAAAAACGAAAGAAAATAAAGAAGACTCAAGTTTTTAAATCAGCCACCGAAACTGACTTTACTCAGCGTTTTGTACTCCCACTGAGTCGGTCGCGAGCGAAGAAGTTCTGCTTTGAATGATTAAGGATTTAGGCCAACTGAGTCACTCATCTTTCACTTTGGCCCCCGCCGGGCTTTGGCCAAACGTTGTAAATGTCTTTGAACGTTTTGTTTGTTCTTTCCCTGTTGGTAACGTACAGTAAAGTTGTTTACGTCGTGCGAGAAGATACTCTTTACATAGGCCTCCATGGCCAGATTTACGCGAGAATAATGTAACAAGTATACGGCTAAATCCTCCATTTTTTAACAAGAAAAGTTAAGGATGTTTACTGGATACTGTATTACGTTTTTACTTACAAATACACCGATGCCTTTTTCTTAAAGAGCCAAAGGTTCGTTTTCTTGTGTTGTAATTATAAATGACGCCTTCCCAGTTCGAGTCCTGCCAAAATAAGCACCAGTACATCGGGTAAAGATAACAACTAACCGCTGTTATGTCACTTAACTTTTTTTTGGCTCGAAATCCAAACATTTCTGTTTCAGTTTTTAATAAGGCTTAAAATTCTTGCTGAAGTACATCATGGAAGAGCTGATATGAATCGGCGTATCAGTCAAAAATAAGATTAAAAAGGCAAATAATTTTTAACCTTACCTTTTCAGTGTTTTAACAGAAATCGATTGAACCTTGTCAGAACCTGCAAGTAAAAGATATTATTATTCATTCAAAATATTTCTCCGTTTCTGATTGGCTAAAAATCCCCTGCTTATTCTGGCTAACCAGCTAGTACCAACCAAATTTGGAATATTTTTCTATTATTGGACAATTGACGTCAATCGTCAAATAATAGAAAAGTTATTGGACGATTGACTAGACGTCACGCAACTACGGCTTTGGTACTGCCGAGCGAGAGAGCGCAAAAATGGCTGACAGCAGGTGTGAAACGTTGAAGGAGGAAAAATTGCTGAGTTATTGAATGATAAAGACAGTAAGAACACACAGAAAGCCACGAAGGGAAGGGGCTTGATTTTTGAAGCGTATCTTCAGGAAAAAAAACATCCCAAATCCTGCAACAGCCGAGGAATTTTGTTACAGAACTCAACAAAGTACCTTTCTGTCTTTTTTAGAGCTCTAGAAATATTTTGAATGAATAATAAAACAATCATTGAATTCGGCTTTCGTATGAAATGAAGAATTGTGCAGATCTCGGAAGGCGGTATCCTTTTCCAATAACTGTTAATTAGCATTCATTTGCATAGAAACGAGTCCAATTCAATCGTGTTTCTATTCTATTTCGCTTCGCTCAGCCGAATAGAAAATATTTCTGTTATAAGTTTAAACAAAAACAACGCAACAACTGATGGAGGGAGCCATAAGCACTAATAAGATGAGCTGAACAAAAAATTATAATGTAACCGGAGTCAATGAAAACGATGTCATTGTCACAAATAGAAAAAGGTTTCAAAAACTATATGAACCCTAGCAAGTGGCCATAAAAAATAGCCTCGAGTAAACTGATCGGCGTCAAGGAGTGGCTTATAAAGAAATACATTTTATTTTCAAAGTCTCTACGCACAGACAATAAACGGTTATTTTGTGAAAATGTTGTCCGAGATGTTTTTCTGTTCCTGTGGTAGCAGCAGTGTTCTATTAGACAATATTATTTTTATCCATCATAGTCATTTTTCGATTTTGCCAACTCAAACAAATCTTAGGTTCCCTTTCTCGTTAAAGAGGTTTTGTTCTTCTTGTTACTTGTTGCTGCTTGTATTTTTCCGGCTCACGTACTAATTTTTCTGGTTTTTGCATAACAAGATAATGAGGTGTTTTTTGTTTAAGTTGAAAGGGAAAAAGGCAGATTTCATTCTTGGTCGCAGATTAATTTTTTTTTCACACTTCAGAAGCACGTTGTTATTTTGTTTACGATGGTGTTGAAGGAAAATGCTTTTGCTTTAGCTTTATGCATCAGTCAGTTCCAGCAGTGCCCATCCTCCCCCCCGGGCATTAGTGGGGCATTTTTCCTCATTGTCCGTCCCGGGAGCCGGGCATTAGTCTAATCCGGGGTATTTGACGGTCTTGTGAGTTTTACGTCACAGCACTGTCACTTGTTTTTATGATAAGTTCATCGGGCAAGGACGATAAATTTGTGATTGACTTTGTCTAAGGAGGACAAAATGAGAAGGTAGATCCACAGAGCGAATTATCAGTGAAGCAATACAGTTTAGTTTGGTCTGATTTAGCTTTGATTAGAATGAAGATAAGCCCAAAAACTAAGAAATCCACTTATTTTTTACCTGTACCGCGGGGCATTTGAACAGCTTATTTGTCCCCGCCATGGGGCATTTGCCGGTTTGTTTTCAAAAAATCCTAATGCCCGAGGGTCGGCCCGGGTTACTGGGATGGAACACTGACTGGAGGCTGTTTTTGCCACTTACTGAGATTTGTTTATTTTTGTGGCGATGACCACAACCACCAAGTGCACAACTACAAGGTAAAATGCGAGAAGGACAGAAGGGTAAGGATAAAACACAAACTTGTCGTTCGCTAACAAACATGGGAGAAAATAGCTTGGAATAAGGATTTTGGCTTTCCTTTTTTACATTACACAGTGATTACAAACTTTCAGAATGTATTGTTTGCTTCAAACAAGTATATTATGGTGTTTGGTTTAGTAAAATTAGACTGTATTGTTGTTGTTCATTGTTGCAACGATTTAGGATAAGCTTAAAGGTAATTAGTATGCTCTAGAGCATAATATAATGAATAATAATCGAGAATGGTACGATCCGAGTAGTGAAACATTTGTTCCGCGAGGCTGTGGCTTCCCGCGTCGGTCCCCAGTTGCTCACATCGCACCATTCCCGATTGTTCGCACACGCTCTCTGTTTACCTGAGAAAAGAAACGACTGCTAGCTGTCAACAGTTTGGGTGGCGGAGCAGCGAATATGATCGTGCAGAAACAAGCTTTCTCTCTAGCTTCTTGTGACTTCGTCGCTCGTTTTTTGTCGCTCCTCTACTCAAAATTTCGCGCACGGCACCAATTTTTTTCCTTATCGTGAATACCGCCCGATTTACGCAGGCTACAACCCTGGCCATTAGACCTTGGGACACTTGATAATATTTCAATGAGAAATATGAAAATGTTACCTCCACTGTAATTAAAAATCTTTCACAACTATTATGACGTGTTTATGCACCCCTCCCCACCTCCCCAAACAATGTTCAACATCAGTCATCACTTTCAACACCCGACGCCAACATTGTATGGGGGGAGGGGGGAAGGCAAGAGTATTTTTCACATCACGCTAAAGGGACGCGATCCGGCCCCGCGGGCGTGCAAAGTTTCCCAAGACCGATGGCCAGGATTGTAGCCGAGGGGAAACATACGCAGAGAAATAAATTAAGCTAAGGGAGCAAACAAGGTTAAGAAGTTCAGTTCTCAAACTCTTCGAGGACGTACGACAGTCGACGAGAGCCATTCTCGTCCCCAGAACCGCTTAGCCCTCTTGTGCCCAGTCGCCAGCGGTTAAGAGGGCCAAGCGGCTCTGGGGACGAAAATGGACGAGAGCGTGTAACAGTTGTATGGGCAGTACTGGTCATACTAGAGCAAGGGATTGAACTCTCGCCAATTCTGAATTTTAAGCAGATCCTGTTCTAACTCCTTGGAAGTGCGAATTGACATGTTTCGTTTTCGTTAACTTGGTTCAGTCTTAACGATAGGGATTATAGTAGTCACTCAGTCAGATGAAATGTTTTATTCGTGATGAGCTCGTCATCGTTATAAGAGGTTACATTTGGTTTTAATTAAGATCAACTATTATGTTAATATACAGAGTCATCCTATTGAAAGTTCATCTGATTCCACTTCTTATGTATGATCTGTTGAAAAAGAATAATACAAATATTATCACTGAACTCTGTCCCCCCCAGTAGTCGTCAAGCTCGTAAGAAAAATTAAGAAAATTAATCTTGCAAAGTATCACAAAAACAAACAGTGCTTTGTAAAAGTACTGCTCAGTTGTTCCTTTTTGAATAATCACACAAACACAAACTTGCACAAACTTTCAATTTTTTTGACAAATAGTAAGCGGTCAACAATATAAAACCTTTTTTCCAAATTCAGAAAGAAACATCCTCTCCAAAAAGAGGTTTTTTCCCTTAAGTTAGAAATACTCCGCCCTCTAATTTTTTACTAAGCTAGAAAGACGTTTCCTGATCAAGTTAGAAATACTAATCTTCCTTTTAAAAGGTCTCGGTTTTTCTGTTTTTTGCTATTTTCATACACTGCCCTGCCATTGATATCCTTGTCGTGGACAAAACATTTATCTTGTTAATTGGTTCCGGCAAAGTCTTCTGCCATATGCCCTTAAAGGTTAGCTAATGAGCGAGTTACTGTACGTGATTGTGCGTGCGTGTTTAGTCGTGCGTGAGTGAAGGAATGAGTGCGTGTTTTGTGCGCGTGCGTGCGTGAGCAGCCAGTGAGATAGAGAAGGGAAGGTCATTACCATACAATCTCCTGTGGGGCCACCATTTTCTGTAAGGTAAAAGCGAAAGCAATTTTTTATCTCACCTTTATTCACAACAGCATCTCGTAAACATAGTTGTCATAGTCTCTGCCTACTCCGTTCCAGCAGTTAGTTGACGGACCGTGTATCTTGTAAGAATCCGTGTCAGATACCCAACATTCTCCATAGAACTGGATGGCGAAGTACTTCTTGTTGGCTTTTTTGGCGGCTTTATAGCACATCTCAACTACAATGGAATTAATGCCGCAAATATTAAAAGATGCCACAACTTAACCCTATGTGTGTTAACTTGTATCACAAAATTTTCGGCTGCGTTTTCCTAACGTTATCAGCTAGAGCAGTGACGCCCTTCTTGTTTGCAGTGGCGTACCAGGGATTCACATTTTATGTGATAAGTAACAGCTTATCACTGATTGTTTTAGTTGGTCACTCTGCAGACGATGGCAGTGCTTATCGAGGGGACAACGCTTAACACAGCTCGGTGGAGCTGGAGATGCCACAACTTAACCCTATGTGTGTTAACTTGCATCACAAAATTTTCGGCTGCGTTTTCCTAACGTTATCAGCTAGAGCAGTGACGCCCTTCTTGTTTGCAGTGGCGTACCAGGGATTCACATTTTATGTGATAAGTAACAGCTTATCACTGATTGTTTTAGTTGGTCACTCTGCAGACGATGGCAGTGCTTATCGAGGGGACAACGCTTAACACAGCTCGGTGGGCCGATTAATCGTCGCACGTAGCCCATTACAACGCGAACCTGTCAGTTTAACATCATAGGATAAAAAACTGAAACCTGAATCGGAAATACAAGCGGGAGGCACAGTGACTCTTTAAGATAAAAAGGAACGTATTTGACAGTCAAAGTACACTCTGGTTACATACCTGTTTTCTCCAAATGAAACCAATCGATTTGTCGCCGGAAGTTAGCCAGCAGCTTCATGGTGCGACCATCACCCACGTCACGCCAGCAACCAAGGTCACGCCATGGCGCAAATCGGTAAACATAGTTGTGAACTTCATCTCCAACACCTGCAGCGCAAAGCAGGAACAAATCGCTTAAGATGCACAATTTTACAAAGATTATACCAAGCGACCCATCAGACTAGTGGTTGTCTTCAATTTCCTTAAGCGAATCAAGTGACAGCAGTATTGCTACTTCAACTGGATAGCATGCTAGTCTATCGCAAAGTTACCCTCAATTACTACCCCCCCCCCCCCCCTTGCACTTTATTAACCGGTAACCATTTATATAACAAGGTAGCCAAGACACTAAGTAGAGTTAAGTGTCTTTTCCAAAGCAAAACAATTTATACACCTGATGGAGAAGAGAACTTGGAGTAGAGGGCCTTGATTAAGGAAATAACACACCACTGACCTAACACATCATTTTCAGAACGTAGATAAATCGAATCGGCACCTGTCCTTGTTCAAGATGAGATTTTGTGTCTGGTTGTACATTGCCTCTTGCCTTGCATACCTCACCACACCCCTATCAGTCCAAGAGGACCAGGTCAGTAGGTTTCATTAGATCATAGCTGAGATTACGTCACCTAGGTTCGACAGAGGATTGGTTGAGATGGAAACACCAGCTGCATGAAGACGCAGTAGGTTTATTTGCATGAATTTCAACGATCAGTACATTTATATGTCAAACATACCATCCGTGCATCCTTTTCCGGGACCATGCTTATCATAGGTCGGGCGAGGTCGATCATCGCCCCAACACTCCCCATAAAACTGCACCCCGAAGTACTTGTAACCGCGTACGAACGCACGTTCGGCACACTTCGTCACAATCGCTCGCATGTTCCACCAATCGATTTGTGTTCGGAGGTTGGCGAAAAGCTTGTTAAAGGCTCGGTCCTTGGACACATCTCGGTAGCAACCGACCTCAAGGATCTGTGGCACACCTTGTTGTAGACAGCTGACACCGGCGTCTCGGCTGTGATCACAACTGTTTTGCCCCCACCCCGGGTGGGGACAGTCCACTAGTGACTTCTCTTTCCCAGTACACATCATCTTGCTCAGCCACACGGGCCCAGTCCCTTGACCAAACTTTGCACGGTTTGCCTGGAAGAATAAGTACACATGCACTTTGTAAAAAATTGATTTTAAAAAATTAAAAAAAAAACAGTTCTGTGTAAAGTTTGTTTGTCGGGTGTTTCCGCAAGGTTTGAAAGACACTAAGAAAGAGACTACTCTTACAAATGTTTTGTCACACTTTGATTTTGAATAAAAGGACACTTTAGACTCATCCAAATTTTAATGGCTTTCTGGACAAATTTCTACATCTGGTGATATTTGGTACTGTTTTTTGTTGCTGTTAGTTTTAGGGAAACTTTAAAAGAGGTAAAGAAATTTACAATTGTTATTGCATTATGTTCTGAAAGCTTCGGACTCGTGTTACGATAAGGTGAAAAAATTAAAAGAGAGGATATTAGCTGAGAATCCGCGTATACGGAACTAATCTAGAAAAGTAATAACTGTGGTTGAGCATTTAGTATCATTTACTAATTTGGGAAGAAAAAGCATTCGTGGCAAGAGTGGGGCCCCTTTTGAAATAGTTTTAGGATGTAACACAGAACTTGCCTGATAAATGGCTTTCACGAAGCCCATTTGCTCGCACACAACTGTTGCGTCCTCAAACGACCACCCATCGTCACAAACTGTCCCCCAGGTCCCCTGGTGTTGAACTTCTACTCGTCCCAGGCCCACGTGAGGTGCGTCTGGCGGTTGTACAATCTTGACGACTTCCTCTGTAAATGAAAATATCAATAATGTATCTCAGTCTGATGACGAGGCTGGACGTAATTAACACTTTCGAGCTAAGAATAACATTACAGCGGCGGTTACCTATGATTTCCAAAGCAAGGGACGACTAGAACCGACAAAATACCCATTAACTATCAATCACGGAAAAGCCATTTTATTAACTGTCAAAGCTACTAACTGAGACCCTATCAATCATCTTGACCCAGTTCAAAAGGAGGCTGCTGTGAAGAGATATAGAAGCACTCCGATATAACAAAGTGCGAAGGGACTGGCCAAATGTGTTCGTTATAACGGGGCTCCTTATATGGGGTTTCTTTTCCATTCATTTTACTATTACTGGGCTGAAGAGTGTCGTTTTCTACACCGAGGTCTTTGCTCGTCTTATTGGGGTTCTGCTGTATGTCCGTCCTTTACAGGAGCCCATACCTCGAAGCCTGCAACTCCCATATATACCAAGGCTATCACACGGCATTTTCACGGTCCAGTTTATTTTTAGACAGGTTTTAGGTTACTATTTCCTGCCAAAATTTAAGTTGGTCTCTATCATAGTAGCCACTTTGGCATTAGTTTCATCTCCTAATGGAAAGTGCTTTGCAAAAAGTCTTAAAAGTGGGAAAAAGTGAGGAAGTCTTTATGGCTGAAAATGATGTTAAACATTTCCTGTCGTAATAACTATTCAGCCGAAAGCTGTTGAATTTAACTCTCCTGTGGTGCCGTATATTATGTTGTACAAGGTGGTTCTAACTCTTGAATCTGTGAAGTGGAATCCTAAAGTGTGACCATTCAAATGAAAGCTATTGAGCAGTACTTTCCTGTGGTGCTGTTTATTATGCTGTACAAGGTTGTTCTTACTTTTGAGTCTGTGTATGAAATCCTGAAGTGTGACCATTCAAATGAAAGCTACTGCACAGTACTTTCCTGTGGTGCTGTTTATTATGCTGTACAAGGTGGTTCTAACTTCTGAGTCTGTGGATGAAATCCTAAAGTGTGACCATTCAAATGAAAGCTACCGAGCAGTACTTTCCTGTGGTGCTGTTTATTATGCTGTACAAGGTGGTTCTAACTTTTGAGTCTGTGGGTGAAATCCTAAAGTATGACCATTCAAACAAAAGCTACTGAGCAGTACTTTCCCGTGGAACTGTTTATTGTGCTGTACAAGGTGGTTCTAACTTTTGAGTTTTGAATGAAATCCTTAAGTGTGACTATTCAAAAGAAAGCCGTTGAGCAGTAATTTTTTGTGGTACCCTTGGTACTTCTTTGTGCTATGAATTTCTAAACTATTCTGGGTTGATTGGGTTGATTAAGGGAATATTTGTATGTTTGATTGGCAAGCTAAATTACCACATTTTCTGTCTACCGAACAGAGGTATTCATATTTTTGTCATAGAAGGTACCTTTGTTGCCCCATTCACATTCTAGTTCACAACTTTGGAAGAAATCGTTTTATTAAAAAATGAAACACTGGTGTAAGTTTCATGTCTTGGCTGGGGAGTGCCTACATTTATGTTACCGATTTTCACGCGTCATGTTTCTCATCTTAAAAGGAATAGTTGGATTTTTAAGGGAACTAACTGAGAGGGAATACTTAAATCGACATTTCTTACCAAAAACAACACCAAAATTGCACATATATTCCTTCTCTTGAGCTTAAATATAAAAATTATTCCCATTTATCTAATTGAATGTAATCGCAAGAAATCTTGAGCTTTAGACTCCCCATTTTGTCAACGAAATACATGCTTTCAAACTACGACGCACCCTTACAAAAAAATCGAAATATCATACCTGAAAAAGCGGCCGGGAGAACGAAGAGTATAAAAAGAGCGCAATTCATATTTCCAAGTGAGACATGAGGGGAAGGAAATTGGGAAGAAAAAGCTAACGAGAATGATTTTTCGTTGAGTAAATAATTTGTTCTGTTTAACTTTCCAAATGTCAAACCATGCACCCATCTGCTAGTGTGAAAACAGTTTGAGACGTCGGGTTGTCAGAGAAAAGAAATATTTGCTTTTCATTAAATTGAATTCATAAGCTTAAATTCTTAAGACAGGCATAATAGTCTCAACTAAAATGTGCATATATTGGAAATTCTTTTCTTTACTTACAACCGCTAAACCGCCATTTTAGAAAAGGGACAGTAAAAGGGCAGCAGTTTTAGAATCCAACAAATATCACTGTAACAGTCTCAAAGCTAGTCCATGCATTGAACGATTTATTATTTGTCTTGAAAACTGTCACAGTTACAGAAGTCACAGAACAAACTGTTCTGTGATAATTACATGCCTTAACTTTGAGTTTCGCCGCCTTTTAGAGAGTATTATCCTTATCCGAAAACTCAAATAAATCTTGAAGAGGTGTAAAACAAGGGAGAAAAGACCACAACAGTGACGAGTAAAAGATTTTTTCTTTTTCTTTTTCCTTTCTTTTTGCAATCATTTTACAACAACACTAGACCTAGTACAGCACATAGAAACTTCAGCTTTTTGACCTCAAGTAATGGGACACCTTTCGGTTGGAGATACTGAATCATGTCCCTGACCGCACATAAACACTACGCACAGTAACCTTCAGAAATAGGACACCTTCCATAAGGGGACACTGAGTTATGGTCCTGGACGAACACTGCATTTGGACCATTTTTAATCACCAGTAAGGGGGCGCTTACACAAAACCCTACAGTGCCAGCTTCCATCACATACTTTTGCGAAATTGAAATTGAAATTTATCTTTTCCTGTGCAAAATAAAACATCTAAGAAACATTGATTATTGATTTCTTGCCGAGAGATTAGAAAAACAAAATCTAACATTTATAGTAGATGAGGAAATTGTTTATTTGCTTAATTCTTAATTGCAGTTTTTGAGGTTATTTTCCTAAACTGGTTTTCATTTTCCTCTAGGATAAAATAACCATAAATACACCGTTCTATTTTCTTTGGAAATTAAAGGGAAACATAAAAATGAGGGATAAGCTTTAATTTGATGAGTGAGTTTTGGCAACTTTTGCTTTAAAATTGCGCAAACCATTGATTTACAGTGCAGGCTTAGAAAACTATCAAAATTGCAATTTCACACTTGTCCAGACGAAAGATTGCGACCAATTTTCTCCGGAACTTGACATTGGTGAAAGAGTGCGTATTTACTTAAGTTGACTTCTACTTGTCATAGAAAAATTTCACTTAAACAAATGCACACTTGAAGGCCGCGGTCTTATGAAAACTTGAGTGATTTAAGCTCCCCATTGAGACAACAAGAATTTGTATTTAGCATAAAATCTGCTTTCGATCTCTTGTCACAGAAATTATTACCTTTGGTTATTTTGGCGTTGTTTGCCTCTTGGTCTGTGAAAAATCTTGGTGGATTAGAAACAATGAAAATGAAACTTTGTTTCATCGTTTTTCTGATTTCACTTAATGTGGCGTTAGCTGGTAAGTAGCACTTATTTCTTCACCAAAAATATAATTATAATCTTCCAACTCTAACTTCTCGCTTTACCTATGGAATATAATTGTCTTTGTAGTAACTTTACTACAGTTTCTTTGGTGACACCGACTAGAGTGCCGATTACATCAGCTGGGCTGGCTTGGTAACGATCTCGGCATGTCTCAGTGAAACAGAACAAAAATCAACTTCTCGATTTCATGGAAAAACCTCTCAACCCGATTAACCGGAATATGCCTGGACCTGGACTAACCGGTACAGATTCCCTGCTAACCAGATCGAGATTTTTCCATGTACAATCGCGTTTACCGGACCGACTCCTGTAATCTACCCTTAATTCTTAGCTAGTGAGATTTTTTCAAACCTATTTCAAATGGCAGTTAAACGTTTCGAAAGGAAAGTTGAGATCGCGCAAAGGCAAGAACTCTCGCCTCCAATCAATGTGTCCTAGGTTAAGAGTCGATTTTGCCTTACTTTTTAAACTAAATATGCTCTATACAATAAACGCAGCAGAGTTTCTTGATTTTTGGTACCAAAGAGTAACCACAAGTTAACCGACCAACTCAAATATGACGAAGAAATCTTGTGGAACCGGTTGTAAGCAAACATTTATATTGCCTCAGCTTTTAGGGAGCAAGGTACCGGGGCTTCATTTTGGGGCCGCCATTTAGGTTTCCTCCGGGAACAAGTAACAACAATACAGAAAAATGCTTGGTTTTAAAAAAATGTGCAAAAGCAAATGAAATGAAAGTCAGTAAAGATAGAGAAAAAGTCAGATCACCCAAGAAAGTATTTTAGTAATGTGCCTTTGCCTTCGTTCGCGATTTTCTTATGTGATTCAAAAAATATTTGAACTTATGCCAGGTGCTCTTCTGGCGTAAACAAAGCTTCATGCTTTAGATGACTGTTTTGGTTTGGTAAGAGTAATTGCACGGTTCCAAAGTAATTTTGTTTTCTGAAAAATGAGCAAACCCTCTCGCGAGGCGACCTCTGCTTCGCTCAGAGCTCGCGAGTTTGAGTGGCCAATCAGAGCGCGCAGAAAACTCTATTCACTTTTTGGTATATACTCATACACTTTAGAACAGCGGAGTATAAGAAATTTATCAGTTTATTGTATTTTTAAAACGACTTTAATGAGGGCCACAAGTTTTGCAGCTATATATATTGTTAATTACGTGTTTTAAATCAAGTTGTCATTATTAGATTTTCCACTATATATATATCTTTGTGAGGCCTTTTTAGGGCACATTCCGACAAGCTTTACAGTGTTGAGACAGCGACAGGAGCGAAATGAAATGGCATAAAACGACAAGAACTGCTGCAATGAAATTGCGACAGGAGAAAAAAAAGCAAGATTACAGGGCGAAAACTGATAGACACTCGCTAAACGTCCAAAATTGGGACAACACATGTGAACTGTACCACAGAAGACCTAGCCCCATTTGCTACGAAGCCCGCTGTAGCTCAGTGATTAGAGCATTCAGACGCTCTGTACGAAGGTCATGTGTAAAAATTAATACACGGAATGTGGATATATGAAATATTCATATATATGAACTTCGTATGAAATAAGAAATAATGAACACCAGCGCAGAGTTAAAGAAGAACCTGAAGAAATTCAGGCTTGAACGTGATTCGGTACTTATGACCTCTGCGAATGCATTGCGACCCAACCCTAACCCTAATCCTGCACAGGTATCGCAGAGGTTATGGGTTCTACTGGATCCCTTTAAACCTGGATTTTTCAGTTTGTTCTTTTTCAGATGCTTAAGTTGATATCTTCTCTGCGCTGGCCGTCATCATTCCATGAAACTCACTCCCTCCCGGGGGGGGGGGTGGAGACTGAATTTACTTGTACTTGCACTGCTCTTATCTCTGCTTTTTGTACAAAGACTCACAATACTGTCATCTTAAAGTCAGCGTAATGAATTGTCCGTTACGCAATGAGAAGTGGCGACTTTCGTAGACTAACGTTTTTAAGTTGTGTTGGTTTAATTGAGTTTCAGACTTTCTAGCTACTGAAGGTGAGCAAGCTTTCCTCAACACATTAGAGCAATTTAAGAAGGACAGAGAAAAAGCGCTGGGTGCAAAGAGTGGTAAGTGGAACATTTTGTCTGTACCTATTGTTGTACTACTAGAATAAATGCTACCCTCGAACGTTAACGAGTACCTCCCAACCTCGTCCCCAGGGCCTTCTCCTCATTCAAAATGGCGGTCCAAGAAACCTCTGGCCAAGGCTGCTGAAATACTCCAAGAACCGTGGAGTGTTTTGTCACGTGACGCATGATGAAATGGCTTTTTGGGAGGTTTTTTCCAGCGTTTGGCAGTCCTTTTAGTTTTTTGCAATCTGAAACCGTTGTTCAAACAAAACGAAGACATTTCATCGTGTTTTACGTGACAAAATCCTCAAGAATTTTTGGAGCCATTTAGCAGCCTTGGCCAGGGGTTTCTCCGACCGCCATTTTAAATGAGGAGAAGGCCCTGGGGACGAGGTTGAAGTCCCTCCATTCTGGAAGAAAAATCATTTTTTAGCCTCGTCGCCAAGACGAGTTCAAAATGATTTTTTTTTTCTGGCCGCCATCTTGGAATTTTCTTTGTTTCTTTGCTTGGTTGGTTTATCGTTGTGTTTTGTTTGTTTGTTTGTTTGTTTTTAATATTTATTTATTTATTTTTGTTTTTGAGGAGGAGGGGGGATAAATTATTTAACGGAATAAAACTGACAAGTCAACCAAGTAACTCTGGCTAAAATTTGGAACCTAGATAGATACGAAACACCAAACAGCGGCGCTTTATAAGAGAATATTTTGGAAGTAAAAAGGAACTGCTTCTAGTGGCGTCAAAAATGCTAAGAACTTTACCCGCCCATAGTTTTTTGACGGCGTTAAAAATATCCATTTTTCTTGCTCTGTAGCGTTTTGCCTTTTTAAACTGTTTGTCCAGTTATGTCGTTAATCGTGTCGTTTTTTTGTCACCGCTTAAAATGTAGCTTTTGTTTCATCTTTGCGGCAATTTTGTCCATAACAGAGGCCATAGATTGTTGCAGACTTTCCTTTTGTATTTGTATTGCAGCGGAGTTTCTTTTTCTTTGTGTGAAGATATTCATATCTAGGATAACTAGCGCAAAAGCAAAATAAAATTAAATGGTGATATATTTTAGCCAAATAAACTGATCCATTTAAAAAACAAAATTCTCAAAGAGAAGCTAATCAACAAAACTGCTACCAGGAAAATCAAAATCCTAAATTTGTGTACTATGCGGGATGAAAAATAAAACAAACCAGTCTAAGATTTTTCAAAGTTCTCTCTTTTATTATAACACAGGAAATCTTTGTAACGGCAATGTCAATGGACGTATTCGGAACGAAGTTTACTGCTACCTAATATATACTAATTATTTAGTATTAAATGTTGCTCTTTAGATGAGATATATACATAAGAAAAACTAAATTACAAACATACCAGTTACCCAGTTTAGCACTGTTGTACATTTTTATGTACACAGTAATATGAAATCAGAAATTTTTAAGTTTTTCTTCTCATTAATGTCACGCCGAATTTTGTTGTACATCAAAACAATAATCTCTACGTTTCTTTCTTCTCGTCTCGCTTGCAAGCGCATTGTGACAGTTAAAATTTAACGTCGTAAAAATTATTATCACACAGTATTACAAATGAATTAACTGACAAACCTTCAAAACAATCCTAGACTCGTCATTGCACTAAATTGATTCGTTCACATAGCTCAAGGAGATGGTTATTCAGAATTATGTATTACCTGTCTAATGCAGAGTCAGTCAGCTTTCAAAAACGGACATTTGTCATTGTCAAGATTTGGTTGTGGGACGTTAGAGGAGATCTTTGTCCAGTTTCTATCACAGTTTTGTGTCATAGCAACTTGGATCGTCTTCTTCTATGTTAACCGACTCTTCAGTCTCCCTTGAAACAACATCTTTAGATGCAGTGCTTGACTTTGTGATGAATGTTGGATGGCCTGGATCGCCGCTCATGGTTGGAAACTCCAGCTGCTCGAGCTTTTTCGCTTCTTTTACGATCTTTGGAATAACTTTATCGTAAGTTTTCAATTCAACTATAACTTTGTCCTTCTCCAAGGGATTGGCCAAGAGCATTACCAGAGCACGGCGAAATCGTTCGGTTCGAGCGTAATAGATTACGCAGTTAACTGCGCATGTTACAAGCAAGAAGAAAAATTCAAAAAACAACAACCAATGTTCGACTATTATAACAGTAGTTGCGATCAAAATACTTCGGGTCACTCCGGGCATAATACAAATGGCGTAACAGCAAACAATGTAACGGACTGTTTTTAACGCTTTCAGATCCTGAAAACGTTTTGTTTTTAATCCTTGAAAAGCTTTTCTAAAGGTCACGGTTTTCTTAATTTCCCGCGAACTCAAAAACGAAACAACACAAAAAAATACGAGAAAAGCTGGCAAAATGATCCTAGGAAAAGGCATAATGCCGTTATCTTCATATTGTTGAATGTACTTAAAAATCGGAGCATCTCCCATTTCCTCAAACTCAGTATGAAAAAAAATTATTGATCCGACTATAATTAAACCTATCAACCACTTAATAGCTATACTTATAAAAAGTATTTTTCGATTTTTCCACGCCGTGTATCTTAGTCCGAAAACGAGGGCCAAATAACGGTCGACGAAAATAATCGAAACAGAGAGAACGTTCTGAAGAAGACACCCTCTACGAATGAATAATAAAATCATGGCCACTGTTCTGCCTCGAAGCATCGGTGACGGGTACAGTTGGTAGGAAATAAACAAGGGAATGTTGATAGTCCCATTCAAAAAGTCAATCACCGCCATCTCGACGACAAAAAAGTTGGCATGAGTTCGTAGATTTTTAAACTTCCAGACGATCGCACAAATAAGAGAGTTACCTAATACTACAACCAAAAGAAGGATTGCTAGAAGACATGTTTGGATGATCAGTTCGTAGCCTTGAGGCAAGGGCTGGGCCATTGTTGTTTTAGAATATTTCGTCCCCAGCACTTGCTTCTTGATCTGCGCTTGCCTTTTCGGATCTCGTGTTTAAACTGGAGTTACTTCTTCGTGTTACTTCTTCCACTGTAAGGTAGTGTTTGAATGTTTGTTTGAGTGTTTGAGGGGGTTATGCCCTTACTCAAGTTCAATGTTTCGTTTATGATTGGTTGATAAACAGACATCATGGGGCCATAGAAAACTAGCGGTCACTGGAATAAAAATAAAAAGGCGAAAACACTAAATGATTGATATGGATCATTTTCTCACCTCCATTTTTTCGACTCAGCGTGTTTTTATTGGCTTGTTTGGTTACTCCCACTTGTGACGTCAAGAACCTCTCAAAAATATTGCATGTTCTCTTGTCGGGTGCGGTCGTCACCGAGATCAAAAAGTTGAAACACTGGCTGTTTGTGACGATTCTCACTTTAAATTAAGAAATGTAAAATTAACTAAAAGTCCTCTTAAGCTCACATTTTTATGTCAGTGTATTTCACTTACTCAATTAAAAAAGAAATTTTTGGCGACAACTTGGATTCTCGGAGCGTAAAAACCATGCAACATTCATAGTATGATCCCCATATTCTTTCGTTATCACGTGCGATGCCGCAGATTGGTTTGTTCAGATACTCCCACCTTTTAGCATCCAGAAACCTTAGCAAACCTCAAATGCCGACTGCGGATGTCGCTTAGACACATCAAAAAAGGCGACAAAAATCCCCTTTCATAACGGTTCACTTTGAACTAAGTTTACAAACAGAAAAATTTAATAACAATAAATAGTTTACTTGACGTCCATTTTAGCTCTAGTTTGTGTTGAAATACCTTATATAAAATGTTTCGCTCAAAAATTTTCATGGCAACTTAATTTTATGATTTAAAAAGGGCATTCCCAACATGATTTGTTGAGACACTTTTAAGGGCTTAATTCCTTTTAGAGTCAACCCAATTTTTATTTCGCTGGCTCGGAAGGAGTCAATTTTTTTAGATAATTTTCCGAATATGTCTACAAAACCTTATTATCAAATAACAACATGTACCTTTCTGACGTTTCTTGCTCGTTTGATCTCGTTTCAATTCACAGTTTTTTTACGGGGGGGGGGAGCTAGTTCTTCTACTATAGTAAAATAGGTTCGTCTATATCGATTGAACGTTCTCACTTAGAAATGTCGTACAGTTTCTAGAGTCAGAATAACATTACCAATGCTGGGAATTTGGGGGCCTAAAGTCAACCCGACCACACTAAAGAGTTTTCACCAGTCCACACTAAAACGTTTAGTGTGGACGACTAAAAACGACTCCTCAACCGCTTGTGTGGACGAGAATATTTTGCTCCATTTTTGGGTGTTTGAAAATGAACACTTGAAAACACATAAACGTTGAAAAGACCTAGCTACATTGGAGTCAAGGGTCGAAATGGGGTCATCTAAGTGTGCGATTTGGAGAGAAATTCTCTATTGAAGGCAGCACAGGCGGTTTCTGGTGAGCAAGCGCTGTTAGTATCTGGGCTCTGTCCTCTTAAATCGGTACACCAGGAACTTTACACTGTATGTTGTACTGTTTCTGTGTAGTCTACGGTATATTATTTTGTTCCATTCCTTGTGAGCCGTTACACAAGGACAGATCCCGCATCTTTTTTCATTGTCCATGATGGTGGCTAAACGTTTCTCGCGGAAAATACTGACTCAGCCCTCGCTCGTCCCATAATGCGCGTGCACGGCATGCTTATGTTTTTTATAATTATTATTATTTTTTTAATCAATGCAACTTGTCTTCAGGTCCTTCAGGGGAGAATGAGCCATTGGAAGACGAGTCGGCCCTGCCCTGGCTTTCAGAGACAAAAAGATCCATAACGAGCATCAAACGTGAGTATTGATTTCGGTGCAACTTTAGAATACCCTGTCACTTATTTACACTTCTCTGAGTGTTTTGTAGAACGTGGCCTATGAAAACAGATTGGCGGGGTATTCTAAAGTTTAGCTGTTATTTCTAGCCATTGATATAAGTTCCTGTATGTTCAGTCAAAGCGGAAAGTCTGCACAAGCTAGAAGCTTGCGCCGATCAACGTGCGATTCGTTTGACCGTTTAGTTTACTTGTGAAGACTTACTTTAGTTGACTAGGTCGACTAAGTTTCCCTTTTGCGCATGTACAGTCAATTGTATTCTCTAAGAGCAAACGTTCTGTTCAATGCACTGTGCAATGGTTATGTAGGTGCTATTTTCTCTATAATAAAACCTTGCCAGGCAGCATGGTCTGCTCATCTGAACGGTCCATTTTTAAGATAGTTTGCCTTTTCTCTTTTAAAGCAAAAAAGATTCGCTTAAATCTGCCTGACAGTCTTCCGAAAGAGAATGCCACAGGCCGAGTGGAGGTATACTATAATAATAAGTGGGGAACCGTGTGTGATAAGGCCTGGGACGGCAATGAAGCATTCGTAGTCTGCAATGAACTGGGACTTGTCAAAGCCATCCATGAGACCAAGAATGCCAAATATGGTCAAGGTGAAGGTCCCATATGGCTTAGCAAAGTCGGCTGCACGGGAGGAGAGAGTTCCCTATTCAACTGTCCCCACCCTGGATGGGGAAATGTTGGCTCTTGTACTCACGGTAATGATGCTGGGGTCAAGTGTCTGCAAACAGGTAAGAAAATGAATGTAGGTACGCATTGCGTGCAAACCAAAACGATCTTCTTTGAAGGTCTTCCTTCTCAGTAATTTCCTTGTGGAAAAAATGTGTAAATAAAGGCCATATTCTATCATAAATGTTTAGTTTTCAGAAATTAATTTTTGTGAAAACATGAAAATTAATAAAGCCTCGTGAAATATGGGTGGTCAATTTCGTGAAATCCTGAAGTGCTCATGCAATGAAACGACTGGAATCTTATATCCAATGCTTTCTTGCCCGTTTTATAATGACTAAATAACCTCCGAAATTAGTATAGAAAATTACTGAAAGTTTTTGACCCAGATTTGTTTTTCCGAAAGAAAAAGGTCCGAAAATTTTCGAAGTTAGAATGTGTGCGAAATTTCACTAGTAAGAATAAGGTGGTGCAGTTGGTTGCTACACTTTTATCACAAAATCTCAATCTATGTCATTTCTTTTCTCAGCAACTACAAGCTATTGGCCATTTTTGTGTCACTTTCTCTCCTTTGATCCACTAATATTACCAGTTTTCCCTGTTACATTTGGTTTTTTGAAGCGGACGGACGAATAAAGAGATCTCATTTGTTACACTCCAACAGCTGAGAGCAGAAAGCTTTTAAAGTCATAAATCTTTATTTTTCCCCAGGAATACCTCGTTTGATTGAGGTCGGCTGCTACAAAGACAGCGAGTCTAATCGGGCACTTCGAACTTTGTACGCATATCTACGAAGAGAAATCGATTGGTACAACTTACGAAGCATGGTTACGAAGTGCGCAGAAAGAGCCTGGAAACGAGGATATAGGTACGTAAGGAGGCAGTAACCCCATTCAGAAAACCTGGCTAGAATGTACTAATGTGAGTGAGAAAGAAATTTTGGTTTTTGACAATAGAGACTATTTTGTGCTCCTGGATGTACTTAATTCGAATGTTTCAAGCGGCTCAAATCAATTTAACTGTCTTTTGATCATTGAGATCGTTTTAACCATTAACTGACAAGTTCTCTCAACGTTCAGCGTCAATTTGGTACGATTTAATCGTCAACCGACAAATGAACAAAAAAGATGATACGTAACATTTATTGGAAGTTTAATATAGATGTAAAAGTATAATAAAAGGAAAGTCTTTCCGGAACGATTTGAATGCCGATATTCCTCAGCCATAACTTTTTCTATCAAGGGACCCGTCTTAGATAATCATGCAAGCCTAAAAGCTCCTTCGCTAGCTGTGAAACAAGCCAAATGGGTTTAATTTTTATTTATTTATTTACTTATTTATTTATTTATTTATTTATTTATTTATTTATTTATTTATTTATTTAGCTTCGTCATCTACAATCAAATAAGAACAAAAAAGAGCAAATAATAGCAGGGGAGCCGCTACAGCAAAGGCCGATTACAGTGGTGCCCTCACACTTAAAAAAAACTAGGTAAAAACTGAGTACAATTTGGAGAGCGTGCTAGTCCTCGGGCGCTGTTACATTTAATGCAGATGGACTTCCAAGTACGGGTGTCTTCTTGGTCATATATATTACAAAGAGCATTTAAAGAATAATTATTTAAATTTAAATTTAAATTAAAGCTGCCCTTAATGTAGATGAAAGATTAGAGGGCTGGTTCAACCTCGTTCCCAGGACTTTTTTCTTTTTTTAAATTTGGAGAGGGGTCCTAGGAACGAAGTTGAGGGTCGGTCGTTCGAAGCTAGGTCTCTCATTATTAAGAAACTTAACTCTTCCTACCCAGGGACCCCTTTCTTGAAACTCCCGGTAACATTCCAAATCCGAAAAGTACTTTTTCAAGCCCGTTTTTTGTCGATCGGTGTTGATTTAGTGCAAATTTGGCATGTGTTCCAAAAAATTATAACGGTGTTAAAATTTAGCTTTCAGGATCAATAACAATCGAGTCTCCATTAAAAAATGTTGTGGACATAAAATAATTTTTGGGCCCAGTTACCTTGAATTTCTAGAAGCGGGCCCCAGGTGTGTAAACAAGTGGCAGCAAAAAGATTACCCTACAATGGACTGGCTTTTTAGCGGCAAGGAGAAGAATCACTTCTTCGTTGCTTTCTACTAAAGAAATCCGGTCAATCTCTGGCCGGGTGGGTGTCCTGTGGCTTATGTGCGACTTCCCTTTCACAGTTACCTGATGGAGATCATTGTTTTCTTAGATACTTTGGAATTCAATTCTATGGAGAATGTTGGAGTGACGATGAAGCCGAAACACGGTATGCCATGCATGGCGAAGTGGAAAAACGGCACAAAGAGCAGAACTGCATCGAAGGTTGGAACGTTTTTTTTCTCAGGTCGTGCTAAAAAAAGCAAACTGTCTTTGGTAGAATTGCATTGTTATTTAGGTACTTCTGAGCAACGAGACAGAAAATTATATGCTGACAGAAGACATGGCATTCTTATATTGTAAATAGTTGTTCTTCTTGCTTGCTGGCTTTTTTGTAGTGATTCAGTATATTAAAAAACAGAATGATATTACAAATATAATTAAAGAAAAACTGAGAGAAAACAGCTTGGGGTAGTGTAGTAAACGACTTGTAATAAGGTCCGTAGAATGCCAACACCCTACTCCTGACACCATGTTTACCGTTTGGGACGAACTGAATCAAGTAAGTAACAATCTGTCCGGGCAATTTCAAAGTCACACCGAAAATATCCGCATTCTTTAGAGTTCCTTGTCAGAGCCTTTCTGTTCAGTTTCACAGGATGTTTTAACTACTTCTTTCTCTCTTCTCCATAAGGTACCGGCATGCACTGGGCTAACTTTGTGTACAAATTTGCACCGTGGAGGGACCTGGGATGCTGGAAGGATAACATACGTGACCGAGCAGTGCCGAAGTTACTCGTCAATCTCCGATCGCAAATTGACTGGTTTAACATCGGAAAAACCAGTAAGTCTCGAATTAATCTTGTTTTTGGTTTCAGTGTTAGGTCAAACGGTGGGTTTTAGGTATATATTAACTGAATATGGAGCGTTTGAGGCCTCGAGTAAATGTGTTCAGTCAGATTAGTACCCAGGCGTTCTCCTTCTGTTCACTTGACTCGACTTGGAGTAAAGTGTCGTGACGTCACAGAATGAGGTATGCCATTCGATGACGTCACGAAATTTCGCGCCAAGTCGAGTGCGTCAGAAGAGAACGCCCGGGTACTAGGCTGTTGTCCAGCATTTCCATTCAACACCGTTCAGTGCCAAACATGTTAAGACGGACTCCGCTCAACGTTCGAGCAATAAGTGCAAAAAATATTTACCAAAAAACTACTCATAGCACGGTAACATTTTAAATGCTATTTGAAACATCTCACTCTAGTTCACTTGCCCAAGTGACCCCGCGATGAAATTCTCAAGCATTCTCAAGAAAATTAATTTCAAATCTCGTAAAAGTATGCTAAAAACGGGCGCCATTTTGTTTTGAACTGACATGAAGCGTCTTTTTAATTGAAATATGGATAACTTCAAATCCAATTTTCTCTCGCGGGGTCAGCTTGGGAGCAAAAGTAACGATAAGTTCTTCTTATCTGTTCTCAAAATGTGACAGTGCTGCAAGTATTTTTTTGGTAACTTAATTTTTGCACTTACTGCTCGAACGTTGAGCGGAAATCGTCTTAAACCCGTTTTGGGCACAGTGTTGAATAATGTGGAATGATGTTGGTTCAAATTTTCTTTTTTTTTTTCTCACTTGTGAGAAATTACGTTGAATTCGTTTGGCCACTATTTTCAACATCGCACAACAAAAGTTGTATTTAACAATGTTGAATGATGTTGTATCGGTTTGGTCTAGGCATTACCGGCTTTCGGTGTCTGTTGTTATACAGTGAGAATCGCAAATCTACAGATTTAGAACAGTTGGAGTTAAGCCAGGTTTCTGCGACATCATATAAATAACAATAACAACTTCATTTATGTGGCAGGGTGCTAATTGGGGACACACTATATACTAACTACAAATTGTTAAAAATGCACTTATATCTAAACAATATAAATACAATAATTTTCTATAAAGCAACTAAGAGTATTTCTACCCACCCTGGATAGGAAGCTAGACCATCACAGGCTTACTTCCATCATTTCCTTTGGTTTTCTTTCCTCTCTCCCATCCATTGATATATCTGGGTAGAGAGAGTACAAAAGACCGGAAAATGCGAAAGCGCGATAAAATCCGTCGCGACTAAGGGGCTAGTAACATAGAAGCGCCCGGCTAGTGTATGCTCTGTGCAAAGATAAATAATATTTTGAATATCTAATTTAACCTCGCTAATAAGAGGCACTCTCGCGCTGTAGTACTAGCTTTTCGGAAAATTAAAGTCTGGGTCATCTTGTCATCTCTCAGTCGACAAGTGCTATCAAGCTGCAAAGAAAGCTGGGAAGGAGTACTTTGCCGTGCAGTTTTACGGAGAATGCTGGGTAGCTGACGATGGCTCGACTTACATGAAGTACGGACCGAGCGTGGCGTGCTGGAGTGGGGTGGGGAAAGGGCACACAAACTACGTGTATAAAATTGAGTGGTGACTTGGTAAGTACAGACAGAAACGCTCGCTATTTACTTTACACGATCCATTTCAGAGATTTAACGTGTAATTAGCACATATTTTCCCTCGCCTTAATTCAATCACGAGCTTGCTTTACTTGTAGACTTATTCTGGCGGATTTGCATCTCACAAAAAATATCATGTGATATGCCAAACATGTTGAAGGTTTGGCATATGCCAAACGGTTGAAGGTTACGCGTTTCAATTACACACACTAACCTGAAAGCTATCAAGCCAGCGTGCCCTCTGATTAGCTCTTTCACTAATTCTAGCCTAGAATCAGCTCCTATCGTTCAAGAAGAGGTTTTTTGAGTAATGATTGTTTTGACAACTTATCTCAATTTCCATGTAGCATCCAGGCAATGTCCGATATAATATTCTTCTTGTCTTTCATGAATTCATAACAAACTCGGTGATACGCGCTTCTCTATACTTTTATAATGCTGATAGTTAATGCATTCTATTTAGACCTATATAATCATTTTTGTTTTACTGTGGTTAAGAGGAAAAAACTGTCAAAACCTTCTTTACAGTTCAGTTATGGATTCATCAATAGTGATATTCATTATGTCTCTTTTTTTTTTCTTTTTAGGCCAAGACAAATGGTTGTCCTTGGAAAACGTATTATCGCTGTTGAGGCTAAGGCAACATAAAGTGTTCAATGCCTGAACATTTTCAGTTTATCTCAAATGTATCAATCAAGTGATTTCCGTCTGGTAAAATCTCTACGCTGTATAAGAAATAAAACTAAAGATAAGAATACTGTGTTGTTTATCTCTTTTCTTATTTGGTTAGAATTTGTTACTTGTTCAATTCCGAGCAAACATGTTGTATATTTTTCAAACCAAAACCAATGGCGACTCAGTTAGACTCGATATTTAGAACCATGCAGCTTGTGCAATATAATAAACAGCACCACATGAAAGGGCTGTTTAGTAGCTTTCATTTGAATAGTCACACTTAAGGATTTAATCCACAGACTGAAAAGTATGAACGACAATACTTAGCTCCAAATTTGATTCTAGGATGGGGTTGGTTAAAACATGTCAACGTTCGCACGTAACAAAGTTTTACTGCCCGTCTTTCCACCAAATTCTACTGCGATGCAATAACATAGGGGTGGCCGTCGACACTAGGTCCGTGCTCGACTTTCTTGTTAGCAGCCGGATGTTCGTGAGCGCTGGTAATTTCGTTTTGAGCTCCATTATTGTTTTGCTCTGATACACTGTCGTTAGGGTAAACTGAGGAGCTTCTTCCAAGCGTGCTTCGAAAGCTCGAGGTCCAAAAGTTGACCACAGCGTCTCCAATATTGCTATGAAAAGATCCGCATTTACAGGGCAGAACGCGTACAATTTTGTTCCTAAAATCGCGGTTGGTGCTTGAATAAATAACGGGGTTTAACGCCGAATTGCCGTAATGCAACCATTTAATGGCTAATGTCACTATTGGCTTAACGTAAAAGCCTTGCGAGAAGCGCACGAC
Source organism: Siderastrea radians (assembly GCA_964017195.1). Taxonomy (NCBI): domain Eukaryota; kingdom Metazoa; phylum Cnidaria; class Anthozoa; order Scleractinia; family Rhizangiidae; genus Siderastrea; species Siderastrea radians. The sequence goes on from OZ024895.1 coordinate 39,067,568, forward strand.
AATGTTAATCACGAAAAACGGTGTCCAACATACGATGAACGCTCCCATCACCAACGCCAACGTTTTCGCCGCTTTTATCTCGCGCTTAAAGTAGAAAGCTTGTCGTATCGGTTGAATACGACGCACTTGATGTACAGCTGCCAGGAATATGCGCGAATACGAGTAAATCATCACTGATAGAGGAAGAAGAAACGATACTACGAAAACCAGTACAGGATAATAAATCCCTCCGTGTAGATTAATGGTGGCGATTATTATTGAGTACGACCAGAGACAAATCAAAGCTATGATGGCACGGTTCTTGGTTATAATCTGTGCGTAGCGGAGGGGCGAGGTTATGGCAATGAAGCGGTCACAGCTTATGGCGCATAGATTCATAATTGAAGCGGTGGAGAACAGAATATCTAGACATCGCCAGAACGCCAAGAGTATGGGATCACAAGCGTTTGCGTTGTTAATGCATTCGGTGTTTTGGATAACAAGCCAGACTGGAATAGAGACCGCGGCGACGAGAATGTCAGTGACTGCCAAAGACACGATGAAGACATTTGTAACGCATCGTAGGTTTGTGGAGCGGTAGAAAGCGACGCATACTAAAGTGTTTCCGAACAGCGCTAAGGCCATCACAAGAGCCAGTGCTATCGTTGAAGCTGTAATTACAGTCGTTGAAGTAAAGGTCACAGTTTTCTCGGTAGAGTTAGGGGCGCCGCCTTCCCCAGTGGCAAAGAACAATACTACCATTAAAATTCTCTGCTGGTTTGGTGAGGCCATGGCAAATGATCTGTTGTTCGCCGCTGAAATTTTGTAAAATGGGGATAATTGTCAACTTGCAGTCTAGCTAAGCTGAGCCAGTTGCACACCACAACTCCGTTTTCGTTGAACAGATTTCAAGTTTTTTTCAGTTACCAACGCACGGATTTCTGTTGCCGTCCTGAGAAGTTACGTGTCCCTGTTGTTGAAGTTGCCGTATACTAATACCCCTGTGGGAAATCTCAACCAAAAGTAGCAGAGGTTTTTTTCTCAAATTACCTGAGCAAACTCTGTCACAGTCTTGTTAAGCTGAATCTGTAACACAGCAACACTTTTCCTTAAGCAGATTCAAAGTTTTGTTCAGTATCAAGTTTAGTATCGTTATTGTTGCAGTTGATACTAACAGTTTTTGCTGAAAGACCCCAAAAGTAGCGAGGTTTTTAAAATTTTATGAGCAAACTCTGCCGAAGGCGGGACAGAAAATAGTAATCGAATTAACTCGAGTTCCGCAAAGTCCAATCGCTGACTTTAAATAGATTTTCCACACAAATTGGTCGTTATCGATCGACCAAGTACCGAAAACGGATGTATTCCAAAGCAATCAATCGAAATTAAAATTTGAATTCTTCTTTGGTGTGAGGCAACTTGTTCTATTAGACAAAATCAGATCCAAGTGATATTTTTCAAATCGCATCTTATTTTCATTATGAATGCCACCCAGTTTGTTTAATATGAATAGTAGCTTTCATCTAATTGTTGATTGTTATATTTCTTTGTTTGTACAGTGGCCTTGTAAAGCAATTCAATTTTCAGGTAATAGGACGTATATTGCAGTAGAATTTGAAAAACAAAAATTTTTAAGTAACATTGCAGACGGATCTGACAAAAACAAATTGAGCTGGAAAAACATGAAAACATGAAATCAAAAAGGTATCTTGTTTCAAACAATTAATTGAATTGCTGCTCATCGCAAAGCCTTTTATTTGAAAGAAAATTTTTTGTTATATTCAGGACCTTATCCATTTCCTAAATCAGATTATATCGCCTTCAAACCAACGATAAAACATTCAATTTTTTGTAATTATACATATTTTTGATATCTCTTTTCCGCATCTCAGCTTGTTTGCTTGCACAGTTTTGACAAATCTGTTGTTATGACAACGTTTAAACGGAGTGTCCAAAAAAGTACATTGGCAAAAAAACGAGAAAAATAAGTCAAATATATTACGAAATTACTACAACAAAATTCTGACTTTCTTTTAAGATGTAGTTATCTATGTTCATTTACCTTGATTTTATAGGAACAGGTTATTTTTGATAGTTGTGGCGCGTACAGACAAATTTGTAAGCATTAATATATTCAATCCTATTATCGTTTAGATTTGTGCAACGATTGTGTTGAAGAGGCAAGTGATAAAAGCTGACAAATTCTCACGAAGATAAATTAATTGTTTGCTCTGTACAGGAAAGGTTCTTTCCGTCAGGATATTGAATAGATGTGTGAAGGGCAATTTGTTCTGCCTTCAATAAAGATAATGACAGTCAGTATATGCACAGGTCGACCAAGCTCACTTTGAGAGGAGCGCATAAAATCTGTTGCTTTTTGCATATATTATGAATTGGCAAAATATAAGGGTTTGTATGAGAAATGCAACTAAGATGCTTTAAATGCCATAAATGCAAATAAATTCATAATATAAATGGTTCACCTTGTTTTTGTGTTGAATTAATTGCTATTTAATGGCTTTATAGGGTGATTTGAAGCGTTTTGAGCGAGAATAAGCGTCCTTGATTATTTGCACGTAACACGTAATAAGCGAAGCGAAAGGTAACACACTGTAAGCCGTCACGTGTCCAATTCAAAGTTATTTATTTGCTGTAAATCTCGAATTTTGGCACCTCTCTCCAAAATTCTTCAAGACACCAGCATCTCTTTATCGTAACAAAAGAGACATACCAAAAAGTCCAACATTCGCGTCCTTTTCCTTATCAAAATCGCAATTTTCAATCTCTCCACCATATCGAACCATCCGTGTGACGAACTGTTCGCGAATGCAGATTTCTGATCTCTTTTCATTGGAAGACTTGCACAATAGGCGCTCAGGGCAAAAATATCCCGTGTATGGGAGGTGTATTTTACAAATTACATGCACAATTTGAAAGTTGCACGTGAAGCGTGGTCGAAACGGCCGATTACTTTTACGGTTAAAAGTTAAATAAAAACCCTTGCTGATTATTCCGGAAAAAATTAAGAATTATACGTGCTACACATAGTGACATTTCGAATATCAACCTTTAATGCTATCAGAGGGTGTGAAAAAAGACCTCTTTTGAGCTTTTTCGTGTTCAAGATAATATTAAAAAAGTAGACTTATTTTTTGCTGCTGAATCCATTTAACCACGTGCGGTTTTTCCCGGTAAGGCCTTGACGCTAAAACTGGCGTAAATCACAAGTTCTGCATTTTGCACGCTTCACGTTCGATTTTCAAACTTCGCGCGTAATTTATCAAATACACCTCCCGTACAAGGGATATTCTTGTCCTGAGCGCCTATTGTGGAAGTCTTCCAATGAACAGAGATCAGAAATTTGCATTCGCGAACAGTTCGTCACACGGATGGTTCGATATGGTGGAGCGATTGAAAATTGCGATTTTGATAAGGAAGAGGATGCGAATGTTAGACTTTTTGGTATGGCTTTCTTGTTACGATAAAGAGCTGTTGGTGTCTTGAAGAATTTTGGAGAGAGGTGCCAAAATTCGAGATTTACAGCAAATAAATAACTTTGAATCGGTCACGTGACGGCTTCCAATGTGTTACCTTTCGCTCGCTTATTAAGTGTTACGTACAAATAATCAAGGACGCTTATTCTCGCTCAAAACGCTTCAAATCACCCTATAAGGCCATTAAATAGCAATTAATTCAACACAGAAACAACCATTTATATTATGAATTTATTCGCATTTATGGCATTTAAAGCGTCTTAGTTGCATTTTTCATACAAACTCTTATATTTTGTTAACTCATAATATATGCAAAAAGGAACAGATTAATATATGCGCTCCTCTCAAAGTGAGCTCGGTCGACCTGTGGTATATGTTTTCGCGAGACTGATTGGAAAATATATCTTCGGGTTCCGAAGGTTGGAAATAGTTTCTAAGTCGACCGAAGACACCCTAACGTGTTTGGTGGTCGTAATATTTCCGAAAACAACTCGGTTTTTTCCGAAGATTTTCGAGGTAATACATGTATGGGTACGAGTGGTGTATAATTGCCGAGCCGCGAAGCGACGAGGTAAACATCCACCACTCTTCACCGACACTAAGGTGAATAATTGTATTAGTGTATACCAAACCAGTGGATAGCCATCATCGCCAAAATGTCCCTTTTTTCTAAGAAATGACGGAAAACTCGCGCACAAAATTACATAAAGCCAGCTGAGCATGTATAATACTTGAAAATGCACAGCTTGCCAGCTCAACACTGGTTAAATTAACTCAAAAAACGTTACTTAGGCTACAAAAGCTAATTTGAAGCCTTAAAACCTTACCCTCAATCCGTTTTCGGAACCATTTTTAATTGGTCATTTGCAGATGTAGTAGCAACTTTCCTTGTTCAGATACTGCAAAATGAAGCACAAAGTGATCCCAAAGTTACATGTTTCTGAAGTCTGCACTTTAGTGAAGGATTTGCCGTGGATAAAGAAGTTTTTGTAATCCGGCACCATGTTTGAATTCCCTTTCGTTTCCAGGACCCACGCGAGCGTCAAGGAAAACAGGACCCGCTTTCTCGAAAGTCCCGATAACTTACCAGGCTATTTTATAAATATACACTCAATTTTCTTCAACGCAAAGTCATTTTACATTGATTCTGAGACCTTCTTTTCAAAATCTTTATAATTTTGTGGAACACATTGGCAAGTTTGCAACCACTGATTGATGTAAAAAATATTTCAATGAAAAAAATACTTTTCGAGCCCGGTAAATTATGGGAAGATTCCAGAATCAGGCCCCTGGTGTTTTCAGGAGGTAAATTTATCATAAGTAGATTGTATATGACCGTCCGGTTGAGTGTTCCTGAAAAGGACTGTACTAACCCGGAGGTGGACGATTATACTCAATCGCCCCATGTAAGGGAATCCGGAATCCGGAATCCGGAATCCGGAATCCAATGTTTTTTACCCTTGGAATCTGGAATCCAGGGCTTTGGAATCCGGAATCCAGTCCCTGGAATCCGGAATCCAACCCATGGAATCCAGAATCCAACCTCATCCATAACTCTGGAATCCAGGACTGGAATGTACTGCACTGTAACCTGTTAGTAGTAATGTCATAACAATCACCACGTACGCCCTCCCCGCGGTGTCCCCTACCACCATCATCACCAAACAGTGTTTGGTCACCTAACATGCACATCAAATATGTCAACACTGCGGCTGGGTGATTTTTGATTCCTTATTGGGCACATGTTTCGTATGTTTATGATCATTTCAATTTCTGAGATGCCGTCTTTCTGAACTTTTCCGACCTTGACACCCGCACTGTCTCCTAAATGGTCAACACCGTTCCCCTCCCCCCCGGGCGAGCTTGACCAATGTTTGGGTATAGGGCTGCCGCTGAGGGTTTGAAACCCTGACCTATTTAGGACAACAAAGCCCTAAAATACCTCAAAGTTTCTACCCTGCTTACTACAACGCCCTTCATTTTAGGTCCACGTGGCAAAATACACACGCTGTTTGGGACAGACACATAAAATTGTATACCCTGCTTAGGACAAAGAGGCCAAAAACCATACCCTGTCCAACGGCACATCCCCGTATAAGCCATATAAGGGAGTACCCCTCCCCCTGGGCACCGTTCACAGTCACGGTTTCCTTTTCAGGTAGGGTTTCACATTGAGCTACATGTAGTTCGTCGGTATCCAACGTTTGCCGTTTTATTCTGCTGTACTGATAATCTGTTCATCAAAGACGAAAACGCCGAAAGACGTACGCTGAAGTTAAGCCGGGAAGATAACTGACAAATACATAGCTATTTGGTAGTCATACATATCGGTGTAGACATTTTTCATGTGTCACATCTGGACATCATGTAATCAAAAAAAATCTTCGAGCAGCATTACTCAGTTTGGAATTATTTTGCTTCGAACTGGTACTTGAAACAATTTTTACGAAGTACTGTCTGTGTCACCGCTGGTGGGCGCAAGACTGTGATGGATGGCCTTTGGCTCATAGAGAGCTCATCCACTCTCTAACTGGCCTCCGATCCTCCGCAAAGCTAAGGACAGCACTCATCTCCATATTCCAAAATGACGTGACGTCATTCCCGATCTTCGGGTTCGTTCGTCAATCGACTTCGGGCTTTTGATGTATGGAGCATTATTTCATATTTCACAACGACTGGATCACGAATGAGTCAATCAGCCATTTAGCTGACGTAGGAAATGCATCATGTATGAAAAGTAGAAAAGATAATCGCTTACCTTCACCTTTCGAATGCAACAATAGATGTTGGTTGCAAGTGATCTCTGATTTGCCAGACTCGTTACATGTATATGCTATGACTACTATCGTTCGCCATGTTCATTTTCCGAAGTAATTACCCGAAGTGTGCCTCGGAGTTCGTTTGTGACGTCACGTCATTTTGGAATATGGAGATGAGTGCTGACCCAAAGCTAAAGTTCTTTTGGTTGGTTACGAAGGGATCCTCCCTAACAAACGATCGGATGAAGGGTGGGTGGACCCTCAGCGAGAATAAAAATAAGACCTGTTACGGACGGACCCAGTTAGGAAAAGTATGGAGGGGGTGGGGGCTCGAATCAAGGAGAATGAAAAAAAAACCACGAAAGAGAACATTTTGTGGAAAAAACCGTTCACAGCAAGCATCCTAGAAAAAAATTATTATTGCATCGACCTTCCGAAGTATTTCACCGAAATTTTAGCAATGCGCACCAGAGAGCAGATTGTAGTAAAAAAACTTCCGTAGTTAAAAACAGGCCTTCTGTGCAGAGCGGATATTCAGTATTCAAAACAACATTTTAACCATTAATTTTTTTTATTTATTTAATTCCTTCGCCACGGTGAATCAACACAGTGAGGGGATAAAACAGGTCCGCGTCCCAATTGACATCAACCCCTTAGCAACCACCCAGTTTATCAAAGGTTCACCACACCAGCACACAACAGCAGTCAGTGGGTCCTTATGCGTCTCACACTGACAGTCAGATCAGTTAAGACAGTGAGACAGGGCATACGGTTTTTCGTCCCTAGAATGTCTAACCATTTGCAGATGCGAAAAAACAACACATTCTACTCAGTTATTTTAAGACCCTGAGTGTTGGCCTGGCCGGTAATCGAACCCGGGCCTAACGCTCCGAAGTCTGCTACTCAACCAATTGAGCCAACCAGCGCGCAGTTTTCGGCAGTTTTGGAGGACGCTGCCTCTTTAGTAGTGGTGTCTAGGAGGATAAAATAATTTTTTTTCCTGGGGGCTTTCTGTTAATGTTTTCGCGAAGGGCTCCTGCTGAGAGTTTATTGAGAGTCTGTGAAAGAAGGGAACAACAACAACAGCGACTGTAAGTCGTTTAAAATCTATTCCTCACAGAAAATAGTCGCCATATCGCAATGAAAATTTTCATGAACACAACTTTATTTGACGTCCAGAATGTTGGAAATTGCATTTCCGAGAATCTAGAGGATCATGCCCCCAGCCCCCTACAACTCTCACGTCGCCTTTTTTCTTACTACTCCCCATGCCACATAGCAAACCGCCGCTTATGTTGCTTATTGGAAAATTTCAGAAATCCCTGTGTCTTAACATTTAAAATCACAAGTATTTGTATGTAAAAAAAAATACAGTATGAAAACTGTGATTTTAAGCTTTTTTAATCTTTTAGTGAAGGGGCTAAATTAAAAAAAATCTTGGAAGTGTCGACTATCATGACCGGTATTAAACACAAAAAATAGTGATCGTCGAAAAGTCGTATCACTAAATTAGGAAATTATCGACTATAGAGATGCATCAGCATTAACACATGCTTTAGAAATTAAAATCAATTTTGATCTTTTGGCGAGCAAATGAACTTTCCTGTTTAGATAGACGACTTCATACAGTTTAAAAAATATTGGCCTTTGAAATACGAATGAAAACCAGAGTTAAGAACTTTAGAATCCGGAATCACAGAAAGTCTGGAATCCGGAATCCATAGGCAAGGAATCCGGAATCCAACCGTTGGAATCCGGAATCCACGGTGTGGAATCCGGAATCCACGACTCGCTTGGATTACCTTACATGGGGCGAACTCAACCTATTTATGACATGTAATAATAATAATAATAATGTTTAATACTTCTATAGCGCTTTTTACATTTACATATGATCAAAAGCGCTTTACAAATTTCAAAAATCCTATCTAATAATAAATTACATGATTTAAACAAATTGTCTAAAAACTAAATGACTAACTAAACTATTTACATTATATTGCATAGGACAGTTAAAGAAAATTGGAATAAGCAATTCTGAATAAATGCGTTTTTAACATGGTCTTGAAAGTAATTATATTAGTCTGGTCTCTTATCCCTTTTGGCAGTGCATTCCAGGTTTTGGGGGCAGATGCCCTGAACGATCTATCACCTAATGTGACTTTGTACCGACAAGTCGGATCATCAAGGATCAGTCCATTGGACGCTGACCGTAGAGAAAATCTATTGTTTCCCTTGATAGATAGTAGGTTACTTAAATACTGCGGTGCTTTGAAATGAATTGCCTTGAAAGTTAACAACCCTATTTTATACTGAATCCTATATTTAACTGGGAGCCAATGCAGCTTGAACAAAACCGGCGATATGTGATCAAATTTAGGCGTTAGAGTAATTAAGCGCGCTGCAGTATTCTGGAGACGTTGTAGCTTGGACAGATGTACAGCAGGCACATTATACAGTAAACCGTTACAGTAGTCAATTCGTGCCATAATTACCGCTTGCACAAGAAGCTTAGCGCTATCCTGCGTAAGGTACTTGCGAATTTGTCTGATATTGTGCAGATGGTAGTATACAGACTGGCAGATCTTGTTAATATGAGTTGACATACTTAAGTTACGGTCAAACCAGGCTCCTAAATTACGTACAGCGGCAGTGTCCACTGATAAATCTACATGACCGACTTTGATATGGTCAAACTTGATCTTACTTAGTTGTGGCTCCTGCTTTCAAATCATTTACTATGTACAACTGACTTTATCAGTTAGAACTGGCATCAATTACGAGACTGTTAACAGCGAATTAGGTATGTTTCGCTTTCACTCCCAAAAAGGCAAAACTGCCCTTTTTCCATAAAAATTTTCGCCACAAATGTTGGCGTTTTTTGTGATTTGTTTGTTTGTTTGTTTGCTTGTATGTATGTTTGTTTGTTTGTTTGTTTGTTTGTTTGTTTGTTTGTTTCAAATCACGATGCCACAAGAGACGAAAGTCACTTTTCTATAAGGGGCCAACCATTTAACTTCTGAAGAGGGGTTGGGTGATTTGGTATAGGCATGCAATTTTTTTCAAACCGTTAATTCCCCATGAATTTTTTTTCTTGGGGTATGTGCTTGCATGATATTTTTTTCTCTCTCCAACGTTCTGCATGAAATTTTTGTGTGTGTGGATGGGGTTAGTAGGCCTTCATTATAAATCAAATTACAAAGGATCTGTGAAAGAAACTTTCACCAAATATATTAATTTTTATCTAAGAGTTTTTGACTGAACTTTATAATACAGTACATTAATTTTAACACCGAATGTAAAACACTGAGGTGACCCCTTCCGACTGTTGAAAGGAGTCAGGCCTGTTTCTGGACTTTTGCAAGTACATAGTGCGGGGATAGCGCTACAGAACAGTACACTGCATAGCGTGAATGCCCCTACAGTGCATATTTACAGAAAGATAATGAACCACATCCTTTCCTTGTTATATCAAACTGAGAACCACCAGTACAGCAATAAGTTGCTTTAAATCCCACTTACACCTGAATTACACATTACAAAGCCAAAAAATAATCTGCACAGAGCTCTCAAGTTGATTTGTTGCCAAAGAGTGAGTTTTTTGACGGCGTAGTCGTGTATTGTGACGCTGAAGGCGTCACCTTTCTAGGGGGTCTGGGGGCATGCTCCCCCAGAAATTTTGAAAAATTGAAGTAGCTAAGACGTGTTTTCCTTTATTCTGAGCGGAAATGTTGCCCTTCGAAAGTAACTATTTAGATCCCAGATTTTTCTTTTAATTGGACTAACATCAACTCTTTCGTAATATTCTGACTTATCCAGAAGTCAAATTAACATGTCATAACGCTGAAAAACAGGAGTTTCTTCTACATGCTTTCACTCTGATCACTGATGCTCTTTGTTGTAGTTCCAAGTAGCTTTCTTGGCTATGGCCAAAAAATCTGCAGGTGGTTCAAAAGATGACTCTTTGTTGGCCATTTTGATACTAAGCAAAAAGGCCAACGGGCCATCCACCTGGAAAGGGGCCGAATTGCTGTTTTGTTTTTCCTTATAAGAGAAAAACTCTCTCTTCGCCGGCATTTGAATGTGGTAGAATAAGAGTGTTTTGGCCACGTCACTTATCCTACCAAATTTATGGATACCATTCCCTAGCTTCAACGATGACAGACATCCGCAGATCACATCCATGTGAAAACTGGATGATGATTTCTCATCATTTTCCTCACTTGCAAACTTTATTTGGGCTTCATCCCAGACTTTCTTGGGAAAAAACGAGGGGCAAATTCAATTAGACAACATGCACGAACATGGAAAACTACTGAGGCCTCTTGCAGTACCTATGGTTGAAGAGACATCCCGCAAAGTACATCAATTGATTACAGCACTTCACAATGAACACCACATTAACGAAATGACTGAAAAATGGCCTTGTCAAACACCAAACCCGCCTCGAATTCCAGCCTATTTTTATACCCTTACGAAAATCCACAAACCGACTTGGGAGACCTATAATTTCGGGAGTTTCAGGTCCAACAGAGAAGTTATCAGCATTTGTTGACATACTACTCCAGCAGTTAGCACAACAACAGAAGTCATATCTCAAAAACTGATACAGTCAACTGACTCCATTAATTTCATTGAGAGGACTAAAGTTCCAGAGAACGCAATCCTTGTATCAATGGACATAACGAGCTTGTATACTAATATTCCACAAGAGAGGGAATACATACGGTATGCGAGGCATACGACACTCTATAAAGACACACCTCCTATCCCTACACGTTTACGTACTTGACAAGCGTTCAGGCTGCTACAGGAGAACTCGTTCCAGTTCTGTATCAGATAGATATTTAATTAAGTTTACTTCATATTCCAACAGCTATTCTGGCATTCTTGATTTAGAGTGCACTTCCCAGGAAACATCTTGCCAGAATTTTTTTTCCAGCTTACTGTACGTGCGTGAATTATTTTTTGGGACAATAGTCTTGTGCAGGAATTTTTTTCTTAGGGAAATGCACTTGCAGGATATTTTTTTCAAAACCACCCAATCCCCCCCCCCCTCAGAAGTTAAATGGTTGGCCTCTAAAAATTCTAAGGCAATCCCGGAGCCTGTTTTCCACATTCGTGTGAAAATTTCATCTCCATCTACTTTATTGACTGCTAAAGTAGTACACACCGCCGTTACAGCAGTGTTAATAAATAAATAGATAAATAACGAAAGAAGGTCTATATATTATTATAAGTAAAATACCACTGTTAGGAAGTAAGGAAATATCTTAACCATTGCTTCATGTATAGTATTCCAAATGTGGAAAGCCAAATCGAGTAACTGACGAAGAAAACAATACTCATTACTTATGAGTTTTCGTTTAACAACGTAACTCCCAAGAGACATCATATCAATTGATTTGTAAAAGCCACGCAGTGTGTGAATGCACGGATTTTTGCATGTGATTACTACAAAGATTCCAAGCATACAATAGCACGTCTTCAAAATGATAACTCCAACAAAGTTTGTCACTTGAATCGTGAGGCATTTAGCGCGATGTTGTGCTAAAATCCAGGATGTAAGTGTCTTTAAAAAGATTCTTTTTAAGAGTATTAGCGCACGTGTTGTTCTTTGCGAATAGTTAACTGCTGCCAAAGTGCATGCTAACAGATTTTAACGGCATGTTGTGAAACAGTCGACCAGGATTTAAACATGGCTGATTCTAATCAGGAACTGATCAACAATAACATGATCTTCATGACTGAAAGCGAGGGACGCAAAGATGTGCAAAAACTGCAGGAAAATGATACTGACGAGGTGAGAGCGTTAAGTAAACTTTCCGCGTTCTTTTATATGCTTACAGTAATACACACAAAGCACTTTTCCAGTCACAAAAGATTCGATTGTCAGCGACTTTGCACGAAGCCTCAAAGTATCCTAATTTTGATGCGAACTTATGGACTTAACTTGAAACTATATCCATGATACTTTATACAATCGAAGTCGATATTAAGTAAAGCTTGATTGCTATAAACAAGTTCTTTGTTGGCCATGGGGCTGGTCAAAGTTTCTTTGAGTTAGCATTGGTTTGTGACTAATTGTAGTCAACAATCGTAAACACGTATGCATTCATAAGACAGTTTACTGTGCTCACAAAAGAGAAAATAAACTATGAAGGTTTAACTGTAAATTCTTCTAACTGCTTGTCAGATCTATGTGCACTCCGGTCAATTTTAGTTACGAGTACAGTGTAGTCTGTCTTTCTGCTAAGGGATAGTTCAGCGAAAATAACAAGCGGGCGAGCGCGAATACCGCCTGAGCGGAAAGAGAGACTGCTTGTAATCTAGGTCCGGGTCTAGGTCATTATGAGTTCAGAAAATTTGCTGATACATAAAACAATAGCCTCTAGCTTTTAATTTTGCTTAACAGCGTCATCTCTATGCTTGAATAGGGTAAATATTTAAACTGGTATGAAATAGTAGTTTCTAAATTGACGTTACAATAATTGATCCGTCGATGGCTATGGAAAAGTACTTTGGTCTGAAATGAGTTTATGGTTTTGAGGAGACTAAGATCAGTTCTTCTTTCTCTGAAAGATAGCCGAGTGAGAGACAAATCACGTGAGCTCGCACGAAAATCGACCGAAGCATTTTCCCGCGCAACAGCAATGTTTGTGTGTATTACGACTTTGTTATATGCGACATGCTGACGAATAGCCTACTACGCCAGTTGGTTCGCGTGAATCAAAGCAACAACTTGCTCACGATTGTAGTGCCCGACATAAAAAAGTGTCGTGGGATTTTGAGAAATGTTTTAAAACCATACGACAACGGTAAATAATAAATGATGTGAGCTGTTTACCTATTTTGGGAATGACATAAACACCGTGCGCTCATGAGACAGTCGTAAGCCAAAATCGCACCACACCGTCCAAATCAGTGTTTGGGCCGATTTGCACAATTTGGTAGACTATGTGTAGACGTTGCTTTTGTAGTTTGTGATTGTGCTCGTGCAAGTTCTAATAAGTTCCTAGACTTCGTTTAAGCGTTAAGCACATTTATTGTTATGACAATTGTTAAAGAATCACGAAATTGTCCTTTTTCCACTTCAGGTTGGCAATCTGGAAATGCAGATCAAAGAACTCACTGAACAAAATATGAGATTGAAGGATAAACTTGTAGAGGCCCGAGAAAGTGGCAAAAAAATTCAACAGGAACTGATCAAGAGCCAGGAAAGATGTTCGGAGATCGAGAGCTGGAATAATGGCAACCAAGAGATGAGAGACAATATCACAAAAAAGTTACAAGAAGAAAAGGATGAATTAGATAAGGAAGTACAAGCTTTGAAGAAAGAACTTGTGAGTCTGAATCTGGCTAATGGAAACTGCGATGCTGATATTGTGGAGTTAAGCAAAGAACTCTCTCAAATCAAACAAGAACTTGAAGATTGCCAGGAGAAATTTAAGTCACTGCAGCAAGAGAACGAGTCGTTAAAACACGATTTTCAGGCGGCGACCAAAAAGTTAGAGGCTATGCTTGGAGAATGGGATTCAGAAGATTTAAAGAAAAGTGGAAAAGAACACAGTTCTCTGCTGTATAAGCTAGATGGCGTCCGAGATCAAATGCAAATATATCGCGAGAACTGCAGTGGATTAGAAAACGAAGTTAAAATTTATAAGGAAAAGCTAGATGCTTGTAACGAGGAATTAGAGGCCAAAAAAGGCCAGGTCATAGAGTTTAGAGAAACTTCTGATGTTTTTCAAAAGGACAAAGGGAGACTTGAACGTCAGTTGTTAGAAACCCAAATGAAACTGGAAAAGTCGGAGGCGGATTTAAACGAGTTAAAAGCTGAAAACCAGCACTTTAAGGAACGAACTGAAGAGGTAGAAATGAACTACCATGATGTTACAAACGAGAAGACTAATAAGACGGAAAGTCTTTCTGGATCAGTTGAAAAAGAGTTGGCGCCATCGTCTGATGTTACTCAACTTCGGCAACAAATTGAACAATTGGAGACAGAACTGTCTTTGGCGACTCGCAAGCTTTCTGAAACCGAGGCTAAACTCTGTCGCAACCAAACACAGGTCGAAGAGTTAGACTTGCAGCTCAAGGAATCGTTGGACAAAATCGCAGAGCTGGAGTCTTTTCCAGGGAGAAAAGTCACAGAAGGAACTGTAGACTCCAATGCACTGCTACAACAAGCCAAGAGGCAGGCTCAGGAAGTTCGTTTCACTCTACAAAGGAAGGAAAAGGAAAGTAGAGACCTTGAGACGAAGTTGAAGGAAACGCGAGAAGAAATGCATAAGATGGAAGTCCAAACGAATCTCGGAGAAGCGCAGCTAACACAACTGATAGAAGAGCTTGGGCAGGAGAGAGAAAAGTTCTCAAATTTGCAGGAAGAATACGCAGCATTCCAGCAGAGTATTTCAGAGCAGAGGGCAAGCGAGGATGATTATAAGCGAGAACTCGCCGGCAAGGATGCCATCATAGCCGAGCAGGAGTCCGTAGCGGCCAACATGGAGTTGAAATATCACGAGCTGAGCGAACAACACACCATGATCCAGCAGGTGCAGGAGCAATACAAAAATGAAATCCAAGAATTTGAAGACGACCTGTTACAGACTCAAAGAGATATGGCAGACATGCAAGTGGATTTGAAAGTAGCAGAGAATGAGAAGGAAGAATTAAGTCAACAATTGCAAACTTCGAGCAAAACTATTGCTGATCTACAGTCGAAGCTTGAGCTCACCGAGCAGGGCATGAAGGAAAAAGAGCACGAGATTTCACTGACGGCACAGCGATTGAGAAGAATGGAGGAAGATTTGGATGAAGCTTCAAAAAGCAAATCAGACCTCGAGCTTCAACTCCACGAATGTAACACGAATGCGAGAAGAAAGGGTGATGAGGACAGCGCCATGCAAAATCAAATGGAGGAACTTCAGAGAACATGTGAGGGGCTCCGACAACAGGTAACAGAAAACGAACTCGTCGTTGAAGGACTCAAAGACGAGATCAGCTCTCTGGAAACCGACTTGGGTACGCTTAGAACCGAGCTATCTTACAAAGACTCTTTGAATGAGACAAGTGCTGAAGAACTCAAAAGGCTCACTTTGAAGCTGAAGAACAGCGAGGAGGAAATCAGTCGTCTGACAGACCTATGCGAAGGTACACTCCAAGAGAAAAGTACCCTCGAGATCGATTTGTCTGTGGCGAACAAAAAGATAGAGACAATGGAATTTCACCTGAAGGAAAATGGAGAAAAGGAAAATAATCTAGTGAAGACGCTGCAGGAGGAACGCAACAAGTTCGTATACAAAGAAAACGATATGGCTGGTTATCGCTCTAAAATTGCCGCATTAGAGTTACAGTGTGAGGGCCATGTTAAAGAAAAGGACGAACTTCGCCGCAAAGTCGATGATCTTGACGAGAAAACAAACGCTTTGAGAGACCAACTGGAAGAGGTTCTGACGTCACGAGATCAAGCCATTCGACGGCGGATGGAACTAGAAGAAAAGGTTTTGGAAATGCAGCAGGATCTTGATGAATCTGGCAAGACAAAATCTCAACGCGAAGACGAGCTACAGGACTTATGCGGCAAGATCGCCAAGTACGAGGTCCAAATTGAAGCGCTGAAACGACAGAATGAAGAGCTGAAGGAGAAAACGGTCGGAGCTAATATTCAAGTTGTCAACCAGAGAGAAGAGCTCATGAAACTGGAAATTGCAGCCACGGAACATCAGAAGATGAGAGAATCTGCGCAGTTCGATTTAGAGCAAAAGGTAAGGGACTACGAAGATCTGCAGAACACTATTAAAGGTTTACAAGCCGAGTTGAATAAAGTGAAAAACGACCTGACCACGAGCAAGATATCTCACGAGTTTGCTCTGGATGAAAATAGCAGGCTGTCTAGAAAAATACAAGAGCAAGAAACAAGACTGGGACTCCTTGAAAAGGAAATTTCTGATGCAAGCGAAGAAAATAGGAAAGTTAGTGTCGATCTTGGCTGCCAAACAGCGAAATTGAATAACCTACATCTTCAATTAGCATCAGCTCTTAGAGAAAAGGAACGTTTTAAAGACGACTTACAGGCCGCCGAAAGCAAGCTACATAAAATTCAAGAAGAGCTTCTACTGGCTCATAATCAAGTACGAGAAAAAGAAAGAATTGTTGAGAGCTACAGGGTTGAAATATGTGAAAAAGACAGTCACATTGAACAACTCAAAAGCTCGAAGGAGTCGTTTGAGGAAAAAAACCTGGCTCTGAAGAAAGAGTTGCAGACTACTGCATTTTATTACGAATCGACAGAGTCAAAGTTGAAGGGTGCGCAAGATGAGATTTCGTCCTTGAATCGCAAGCTAAGCCAATACGAGATAACTGTGAATGCGCTGGTAAAAGAAAGAGATGACAAAGATAAGGCAAACGAAGATTCCGCTCAGCAACAACATTCTAAACTTTTGTTAGAACAAGGCAAGAAGCGACAGGCCGCCCTAGAGAAAGAGATAGCTAGCAACAAAGCGAAAATCTCAAAACTAGAGCATGATCGTAAAGTGTCGCGCCAAGATTGCCTCGACTCTCAGTTCGAACTTTCTACGTCTCAAAGACTCCTTGAAGACATCAAGGTCAATTATGAACTGTGTGATAAGGAAAGAAGGGCCCTGCGTGAAGAGGTACTGGAAGTTAACAGAAAGATATCAGACCTGGAGCTGAAATACGAGAATGAGCAGAGAGACAGTCTGGCGTTGCAAAGCCAGTTACAGGACGCAACAAACAGAGGTGATACAAACCGACACGAGATACTTAAGCTTAGTAAGCAGTGTGTGGAGCAAAAGATTTGTCTGGACGCGGCAAAGAAAGAGAACGAACTCAAAAATAACCAGATACAAGAGCTGAAGGCTGACAAGGAGCATTTGGAAGAGAAATCCGCAGAGCTAAGAGGCAATCTTACAAATGCCATTGGTGAGTGCGAGAAGCTTCGTGGAGGACATCAGCAACTTCAGGACGAAATTATCGCTCAGCGGAAGACCATCTCTAATCTAAAGGATCGTCTACAGAAAGCCATAAAAGCAGAACAAGCGGCTCAAGAGGAGCTCAAGCTGAAGATGTCAGATATCGAGTCACTGAATGAGGAAATGGTAGAAGTGAATAACGAGAGAGAGGAAATGAAGAACAAAGAGAAACAACTGGAAAACACTCTGAACAAACAACGTGAAGACCTCGTTATTGCAGAGACCCAAATGGCTGAGCTTCAAGATGAAATATTACAAGGAAAGAAAGAGATAACAAACAAACAAAATGAGATTACAGACTTAAAGGCTGACAGTGTTGCACTGAAAGAAGAACTTGAGCAGAATAAAGACGCATTAAAAAGATTGAAGATCGAATTTCAGTCAGTTCAAGAAAATAGAGTAGTCATGAATTCCTCTCTTCTCCAGAGCAACATGTACGACGATGATGACCTTGAAGAAGACTCCGAGCTACTGCACGTGAAAGAAAATCTCAAGAAAGCAGAAGAAAATCTGCATAAGAGCATTGCCAACGAATGCACTTTAAAAGAAGACGTGGAAATTTTGAGAAAAACAAATGCCCAGCTACAGAAGAGTTCACAATCCTCCAAAGAAAGTGAAAAGGTCTTGAAAGCGCAAATTGAGGACTCTGAGAGAGAACTAGACAACGTTAAAAGCGAGTTGATGAAATATAAAGTGGACTTGAACGCATCAAATAATCAGTTGGAGATGGCACAGGAAAAAATTGATCAACTCGAAGCACAAAATGCTCGACTGGAAGATGCTAAAGGTCTTCTGATGGAAGAATGTAAAGGTGAACGAGGCAAGGTAAGGAGATCTGAGGATGAGCTTCTAGAAGTACAATGCAAGCTGCAAGAACTACAGACTAAATGGGACCACAATGAAAGGGAGGCGGAAGGCTGCGAGAGTGTTCTGGATACACTCAAGTCTGAGAAGAAATGTTTGGAAAAAGACATTCAGACGCTTCGAGATGAGCTGTCTTCAGCGCATGCGTTGATGAACACAACCTTAAAAAAGAACAGAGAGCTTGATGCGGAGAATTTCCAGTTGAAAAAAACTATAGCAGAATATGAAGCGAGAGAAGAGGGATACGAGCAAGAGCGGGCTGAGCTCAACAGAGTTGTGGCACAGCATCAAAAGGTGGTTAAAGACCATCAACTGCAACACCAACAGAAGCAAAAGGAAATTGCTGCCTTAAAAGAAGAGCTGGACAACGGGCGACAAAAGTTGGCAGATGCTAAAGATTACTATGACAACCTGGTGAAGGATTTATCGCAATGTAAAGGAGGAGTAAAAGATCACAAGAAGTCGTTGTCGGAAAAGGAGGCACGCATTCTTCTCTTGGAAAATGCGAAAATGAATCTGGAAGCTGAACTTAAGAGTGAAGTTTTCAAAAGCAAGGAAGCTCAAGAAGTGTTTGAACAAGAGGAGCGGAGACTGAACGGAATCATTCAAGAGAAAGACAATCGCATCTCTGAGCTTGATTACAGCATTAAGAAACTAAAGGAACGAAACAAAAAGTTGCAGGCAGATCTATCAGGGCTAAAAGCAAGTTCAACTGAGCAGACAGATCTTCTTCAGGAAGCTCAGAAAGAAATGAAGAAACTGAATACTAAGCTTCTGTCACACGGTCCAGTTATTACCACACTTCACGCTAAAAACGCGGCGTTAGACGAAGAAAAACAAAGGCTTAAAGAAGAGGTTAATAAACTAAAACGGCAGTGCTCAGAGCAAACTATTCAGTTGGGTGCTTTGAAGCAGGAGAATGGACGATTGCAAAGAAAACTGAATGAACTTCAAACTTCCAGAAGTACGCCTATGAAAAAGCCACAGATGTCCCAAAGCAGCACGGAACCTGATCTAGTTAGTCGTAAAAAGTTGATTGAGCTGGAAAGTGCTTATCAGAATGTTGTACTTGAAAAAGAAGACGCAGAAGACAAGAATAGAAGCTTGAGAGAGAAGAATGTAGAAATGGAGCATGAACTTAACGAGTGCCTTACAGCCAAAGATTCCCTGGAAAAAGACAACGCATGGAAAGACAGACGAATAAGGGAGCTTGAAGACTCGTTACACAAAGCCGAATACTCTGCCCAACTCGATCGAAATGAGTTACAAGCCGGTTCAAAAGCCAAGAATGAAATGGAATCGGAGCTATGTTCCGCACATAACACTATATCCGGACTAGAAGAATGCAACGCCACATACGAAGAAATGATAAAGCATTTGGAAGAGAAACTAGCGGACATTCAACAAAAGAATACACAATTAGAAACTTCTTTGGAAAATAGCCAACGTGAGTTGAGCTCTCGGATGAAAGAACTGTTGGACATGCAAAGGAAAGTTTCTGATTTGGAGAACACGACGCAGTCGAACGCAAGTAGCAATGATGAGCTTCTGCGAGATTTACAATCCAGTAAGAGCAAAATTGCATCGCTTGGAGACGAACTGTGCGCATCAGCTAGAGAGCAGGCCAAGGCGAACCTAACGGTCAAAGAAACAAGGGAGCAAAATGCAAAATTGAGAAAAGAAATGCAAGAGGTAAAAAGCCGTTTGAGAGAAGAGAAGCATGATAGTGAAATGGAGAAAAAAGATATGCGAGAGAAAGATGAAGCTTTGAAGAAAATACAGAGAGAGAATCGGGAGCTGGAGAACGAAATCTCAGCGGCAAGCAAGGAGATGAATGCGAAGGTAACTGAATTGTTGACGCTGATGAACAAACAGGAAGAAACACAAGAAGAACTCGAATCCTTGAAAAGGCAGATCCCAGAACTCGAGTCAAGTTGGATGAAAGAAAAAGGAGAAAACGAAAAGCTGAGGTTGGAGATGTCCTCTTTATGTAAACAATACAGCGACTTGAAGATTGCCTACGATAACATCCTTGACGTGTTCAACAGCTCTCAGGAACAGATTGATGAAAACGTTTTGAGAAAGTCAGCTGAACTGCAAAAAGTGACCATGGAAAAGGAGCAATTAAACAAGGAAATACAACTACTGAATAAGAGGATTACAATGTTAAAAGAAAACAACGAAAAGACCCAACAAGAAAAGAAGGAGATAGAACAGAAGTTGAAGATGATGCAGCAACGGTTGTTAGTATTAGAAGCCGATGAAAAGACTATTGATACTATAAAAACGCTTCAGAGAGAACTCGAGGAAGGCAAACAAAAGATTCATGATCTGAATGCGATGTACGAAGCTGTGAGATTAGAACGAGACAATCTACGATCAGAAAATTCGAAGCCGATGTCGCCGATATCACCGAGGACGTTCGGAAAATACGAAGCAAAGCCGAGACCAACGAGTGCCTATCTTGATATCCTGGCGCAGAAGACTAAGATTCAAGAAGAAGCTTCGGCTAAAAAGGACACGTTTGAGGCACAGGCAAGAGCAATGCTCCTTGAGGAGAAATTGAGGATGGCCAGAGGACGGTTGGAAGGGCTGAAGACGTTTCCACCAAAGAGCATAAGCGAAGATAGCAGGTCATCGGAGAGTACCGAGGGCATCTCTGAGGTGTTTACAGATGAAGACGAAAATCAAGAAACTGAAGAAAATTGACGATCTCGGTGGATCAAGAAGTGCTGTTCAATCACTTTTTCCAATGAGACTTAAACAGATAGGTTAATTAAAGGGGAAATGTTTGCTTCCCATACTGATCACGTCGGGCGTTTACCGTTTCTAATACAATGCTGGAAATGTCAGTTTGAAATAAATTGGATCGCAAAATTTTCGGCAAAAAAATTGAAAGAGGTAATAGTACTCTATTCCTGGTCTGAACGCTTTGCAATTTCTACTCTAGCTGAGCCTTTCTGTTGTTTCCAGTATCCGCTGAGAGCAAATTCGCTCGATGCTTGGTTACTGTGAATAGTAATCACCACCTGTTCCGGTTGGTACAAAAAGAAACCTCCATTCCAACCGTGGAACGGTAAACATCCAATGTGTCAGGGTAAACTAAAACGACCAATTAAGTTCAGGATCGTTCTCAGATTGGAAACTCAAGTCTCGTTTCAGGGACCCGGGGATGATTATGAAATTTCAGGGCTTAGATCGGTCACGTTTAAAAACGAGTAAAACAATCATTTGACAATACACGAAAAGGCTAGCGGAGCCTGTTCACAGGCTTAAAATTTAAGCCACAAATCGCAATTCCGATACAAAATTTTAATCTGCTTTATAGTACCAATTTTCACAGACGACAAATTGTAGTTGTTAGTGACTAATCTCCTTCTCTACGTGTTAGCAACAGGGAGGAGAAGATACGTACTTAAAGTATTTAAGGTAGGGTCAGTAAATTGTATCATAATGATGTACCATTAGAATATATCGTAATGATCCACCTACTGTCAGGTGACACAGGGCTACACATGGTAACACCTAACCATGATGATTTGTATAGTAATTATAAACCTAACTAGACTATTATAATGATACACCTTATTGGACGACTTAATTAAAGTACCTACCTAGGAGTGGAGGGTCTGGGATAGACCAACCTCGTCCCCAGGGCCTTCTCCTCGTTCAAAAATGGCGGTCAGAGAAACCCCTGGCCAAGGCTGCTGAAATACTCCAAGAATCGTGGAGTATTTTGTCACGTGACACACGATGAAATGACTTTTTCGGAGGGTGTCTCCAGCGTCTGATGGCCCTGTTTGTTTTCTGCAATCTGAAACCATTGTTCAAACGAAGCGAAAACGTTTCATCGTGTTTACGTGACAAAATTTTAAAGAATCTTCGGAGCCATTTTGTCAGCCTTGGCCAGGGGTTTCTCCGACCGCCATTTTGAACGAGGAGAAGGCCCTGGGGACGAGGTTGGGGATAGACCCCTTTGAAATTTGTGCTCAATGTCTTATTCGTGCTCCAATCGATCAGGTCTGTCATTAATTTCATTAATGGAGAGATGACCTTCACAAGATTGTACGTAAGCAACACATTACAAAAGCTGTGAATTTACTCTGAGTGAAAAGGCAAAGGGTAACTTGTACATGCGTAAATTTACAAGTTAAGGTTACTCCGGACCTTCGCGGGTGTCCTCGGGGAAAAAATTCGTATGCGCGCCGTTTTAAAGGAAAACACGGCAAACTATATATCATTGGACAGCTTAATAAATATAGATTTCGGAAAAAAATATAAATTGCCGGTTTCTTCAATTCCGCAAAAGAAAATCACAGACAACCACGAAAATGACCATGTGTCATTCAATTGAATTAATAGGGTATCAAATCCAAGCGTATTGGCAAAATAACTGCATAGTGTTAATCACAAAGGATCAATCATCAAAAGTGTGTCAGCATTTTTCGATATTCTGACTGGTTATTTTTTAATTAATCTGTCAAGTTCGATCAGCAAAGAATGCGCAATGGACATTGCATTGAAGTTCGCCACGGCTGAAATATTACAAATTTCAAAAATCCCCGACACGCGTTTGTTTAACAACATCTGAGGAATGTTCAGGCCAAATTGCACAGAAATCTGCCGAATTTTGGTACCCTATTGATTCGTTTGTTTGCCGGAATGACGCATGGTCATTTTCGTGGTCATTTTTGCAATTTTCTTTTGTGGAACTAAAAAAACTGGGAATTCATATTTTTTCCGAAATCTACATTTATTAAGCTTTCCAACGATATATAGTTTGCCATGCTTTCCTTTAAAATGGCGCGCATATGAATTTTTTCGCGGAGGACACCCGCGAAGGTCCGGAGTAACCTTAAGTGAGGATTTGCTGTTACCCTAGAATAACACTAAATTTGAAAAGAAAGGACTTGGTGTATTTAATTAAGTGCATGAAATTTTTTACACAGTTTAACGAAAGTAAGAAAGAAACGTGATTCTCTTTGTAACTTTTTGTGTTTTGGCAATAAACGCTTATTGACCTTATTGGTTATATGTTAATGCTCTATTTAATTGGCGCTTTCAGGGGAACATGAAATATGAGGTTAACTTCACAGGCTTATCTAATACGGAATCTGCACCTTCGACAGTGAAAAATGTACAACCAAGAATACATCTATGTTTTTACTTAGCTTTGTTGTGCCAACAGTTGCAAATAAATCCACAAGCCCTTGCAGCAGCAAGCACATCTCATACGCCGGAGGGGAGTCTCGATGTCCTAATAATCGCCCGCTTGCGAGAGAATCTAAATAACATTAAAGCTCCGATCAAACGAGAACAAGTGCTAATAAACGTTTAAACCCTTTGAGACCTCTAGAGAGTTAGCAATGGACGAACGATAGCTAGTGAGCGTTTGCACTGTCATGAAATCTAACAAAACTCCCGCCAAGCAATCTCTCTTTCCGCTTAGGGATAGTCGAGCAAAAAGAACACGCAAGCGGGCGTACAAATAACCTGCCGCATGGAAACGTGACGCGCGCATGATAAGCCGCTAGTTTAGCCCACTACATTAGCGGTTCATCACGCGCGCGTCACGTTTCCACGTCTCAGGTGATTTTCAGGCTCGCTCGCGTGTTCTTTTCGCTCCACTATCCCTGAGCGGAAAGAGAGACTGCTCGTAGTCTCTCTCAATTCTCGCTGACTAGTTTTTGTTCTCGTTTAAACCCGGGCTACAGACAAATACCTTTCATTGAGAGGCCATGTATACATTTCCAAAACCCAGGAAGAATGAAATGATGAATAAATGAATATCATATATTAGAACTTCGGGATAAAGAATTAAATGTAAAGAAGACCATCGCAGTTATAGACGCAACTCCTGCAGTTGCGAAAAGAAAGCCTGCAAAACATTCAGGCTTATACAGTATTCGAACCCTTGACCTCGGTGCAGCACTAGATACCGGTGCAGCGCTCTAACCAATTGAACTAACAAGCTAACTGGGAGCTAGTCATTAAGTCGGTTCGCTATAAACCCGTGAGGGATGAAGATGAAATGATGTATATATGAAGTTGCACCTATAACTACGATGGTCTTCTTTACATTTAATTCTTCGTCCCGCAGTTCTAATATATGATATTCATATATTCATCATTTCATCTTCATCCTTTACGGGTTTATAACGAACCGCCTTAATGACCAGTTCCCAGTTGGCTTGTTTGCGCAATTGGTTAGAGCGCTGCACCGGTATCGCAGAGGTCAAGGGTTCGAATTCCGTACAACCCTGAATTTTTTTCAGGTGTTCTTTTCGCAACTGCAAAAGTTGCGTCTTTTACTGCGATGGTCTTCTTTAAATTTGAGCCAGGAAGGCTGTTTGAAAAACTAAGAAAATGCATATAATATATCATATTTGTGAACTTCAGGTGAAAGCTTCTATACATGGAAGGCCATTGCGGTAGCCTGGGAAAACAGCCGACGTCTCGCGAGGTCGCCACTTGAGCCCTCGCAAAACGACGTTTGAGTAACGAGCGCCGAAATTCCATACTGATGACACGTCACTACTCAGATCTAGGTAGTGCTTCTGATTAGTTGAAACGCGAGGGAATTTTCTTTCAACCAATCAGAAGCACTACCAAGATCTGGGTAGTGACGCGTCACCAGTATGGAATTTCTGCGCTCGTTACTCGACGTCGTTTTGCAAGGGCTCAAATGGCGACCTCGCGAAACGTCGGCTGTTTTGTCAGGTTACCATTGCTGTTGTGTAAGCATTTTAAGCGTGGTCTGCCATATATAAAATGTTAGAAAGTCTATCGGGTTGTCATCTAACGTCAGATAACTCAAATAACGCAGGCAAAGTACATCGCGGAGGACAAAAGAGAACTTGAGAGCCAAAACAAAACTGACGACGTCGAGATCTGGTGATCGCGGTAAATTTTTACAAAAAGTCTTCAGGTTAATGATCAAGTGAAACCACTCCCTTAATCGTCGCCCACGACAACATGCCGACGGAACTCGCGGGAATTTGCACGCTGATGTTCATCTCACTTACGTTCTTCGGTCGTTGCTGTCGTCGTCGTCGTGGTTTTTAAGCTAAATTTCTCTCATATACTTAGGGTGCAGACACTTTTACACAGCACATATAGATCGTTTTCACTGTACGCCATAAAAAAATAAATTTGAGACCGTTCAACGAAAGAAGCCAAGAAAATGAAATGATATAAAAGAGTAATACATAAACAACTTTTCCAAGTCTCAGGTCTGTGTGGTACACCGTTTCTGACTTATTTGCCCAAACGTTTTACGCAACTTTATTGAAATTTGTATGGAGACGCTATATTGGTGTACCTCGGAGGTACACCAATATGGCGGCCGGATATAAACAAAAGCATCTGGAATTCACTTTGCGATGAAAGCGTTTTCTTTTCGCTCGTGAGGTAGTGTAGTATACATGCGCATAAACACATCTCCTAATACTTGAAATGTTTAAACTGTTGAAAATCATAAGGAGAGACCTTTTTTAACCAGAGGGCTTTGTCAGGGTCTCAAAGGGGGGGGGGGGGGTCCCTGGAGCCCTGGAACCCTGAAATTTCTGCTTTGGAGCCCGGAGCCCGATCATTTTACTGACTGGAGCCCTGATCCCTTTATGGCTGTGGAGCCCGGAGCCCAAAGAAATTTTCTACGGAGCCCAGAGCCCAGCGTTTTTGAATTGATCATTCGAGATCCCAGATTGCATTGATTCTTGTTTATTGACTGCTTTTGTTTGTTTGTACGTGTTAACTGCCATAAAGAAACAGAATTTGAAGAGAGGACAGTACATAATACAAGTATACGCGATTATCTTAAGCTTATAATGATATGCAACAACTTATTTGACGCTTTCATGAAAACTTTGTTTATATATTGTAGTGAGCGCGATAAAAACAACTTAAAAGTATCCGGACGATCCTTTTAGCAGTTTGCTCGCAGGTATCAGTTACAGCAAACTGTATCAATATTCTAAAACGTGACAGATCACTTTGAAAATACAAATAATTATTGATGAAGATTTTTTAATTTCATTACTTACCCAGTCCTTAATAGATTTTATTGTTTACTGTTCATATGATTCATGATCCTTTTCCATTCTGACTTTCGAGTGTGGATTGTCTGGAGTGTCTAATCATGTTTATTACAGTTTGCAGCAACGAACATCTTTGTTCCCAACACATGTTTCCTCGCGAAGCGAGGTTTATAAATTTGTCGCGTGGGGATCGCGCGAGGATTGCTAAAGGGTGGTCAAATCTCGATCCGCCTATGTTTTTTTCGAAGGCGTCCGCACAGTGGCCTAGCAACAAAGCCAAATCGCGACCGCTGACAGTTGCCAACTCATGTTTCTTCATTTCTTGCTTGCTTCGCTGCGAGCATTTGCGTGCTGACATGTTTATTCATCGTCTGTGAATAAGTTACTGGACCAATTTCTGATGCAAATGAGGGACCAAGCAAAGACAGCAACCCCTGATTTAACAAGTGGCTGGAAATCCATTCCGGGGGAGATTTACAGCCTCCGGCCGATTTCTCCCGACGTTAGCGAGAAAAAAACCTTTGGTACCCAGGGTACGAAGGCGAAAGAGTCGGCGACAAACGGGTAGCGAACATCGTTTACCGGTAATAACCTAGCGAAGAATAAATTGACTAAAGCCATCAGCAGGACAAACAGGAGACTGGAGTATCACAGGCGAGAAATCTTAGAAAGTAGACAACTTAGTTTAAATTTAGCTTAATCGCGCAGCGCTACTACAAAACGAGATTCCCCAACGCGAGAATCGATACAAGGTCTTCGAAATTATAACTCAGTCACACCGATTGAATAGTGAGAATGAATTCAGTGGCTACAAATTAAACTCTTCGAGAAAATGTGTGCTAAAACCGATCAGGACCGGCGACACCGATTATCAAGTACTTCGACAAAATGATTTTGTTAGAGTTAACGAGAGGCGACAAAAATACACGATCATCAAAATACTTTTGCTAGAATACCTTTCCAACGGATGGTGACTGAACAGATTCAATTATTTCCTCTCTCTACCATTATCTTTACTCTTGATGTACCAGTAATAATCAACATATAATTGTTTTTCCAAGTATGTTCAAACCACAAATTACACAAGAGAAATTACTAGTAAATTATTTCACAAAGTAGGTTTCAATTCCCCAAACAGTGCATATTTGTGTATGAGCAGTAAAAAGAACTTGATTTTTAAGCTTAGGACGTTCTCGAGGAAATGTTTTTAAGAAATAATTCATATTGGATCAGTAAGAATTTATAAGAGTTTATGTTTTCCGATTTGGATATTGACCCTGTTAATAGTTAGAAAAATAATAATATTCAGATGGTTCAGACAGGAAAATGTCTGTTCACAATTTGGATAGAAATGCACTTGCTCTGCTCCTAGCAATTACCACTTAATGTGTAGTGGGGATAGGTACATACATGTAATCAGTATGTATTTGATGTGAAACAAAAATTACTGCTTAACATTAATTATTGATAATAATTTGTGACCAGCATCACAGCTCTGCTCGCAATGTACAGGCAAGCACCGAGTTCATGAGAATTGAGATCCTGATCACCTTCAACATGATTTGTCTATGTGAAAGTTTACTTACTTCTGAAGGTTCCACATGCTATAATCTACATTCACCCTTTCCCTTAATTGGCTAATTAACTTGCTTTCCATACCAGTTGACCCTTTAAGCCCCAATGTAAACCTACAAATTCTCCTTACTGGTCTTCATACATTTCTTGTAGTACTAGTGCAGAGAAGTTCTTTCTACTAACATTAACACTATTCATGTTTGGTGATCAATTCCTTAATTCTGATGACCAAATTAAAGCATTATTATTGTAGAAAGATGCTGATCACTGGGGCTTCAACGGTTAATTTATTGTGACAGTTATCTAATCCAATTTTTTTAGTATGTTGGGGGGAATGAATATACTTGCTACCACATCAATATGAAACTCTGTGCTTTGTTTGCCATTATTCTGGTTTAGTCTCATTTTCCATTTTTGGCTGTAAACGAATAATTTTTTAATGCCCTGCATCACTTTTCAGCAGAAGTAGACTCCTGCTATCTCAACCATTCAAGGGAAATAATGAATTGTTTCAGCTGTATTTCTAGTTTAGCTTTTTAAAATGTCTTTGACCATGACACAAAAATTAAACAAAAACGAAGTTCGTGGCCTTTCTTATCGCTAAGAAACTCCCGATAAATGAGCCATTCGTCCTGCGTATTACACAAGAAGATTCTCCCATTCGGAAACTGTGGTTCCTTCATGTGTCTATGAATTGAGATCGTAGTACTAAATTTCATTACACCAAAACTTGTAGCCACCTCCTTGAAACCATGACTCAAGGTAAGATATTGCTTGAATTCCGCGATTGATATTGACGTTCGCTCACGTTTTAACATACACTCTTTTTTTTATAAGAACGTCTAATTTTTAAGCTGAGGCTGAACCGGAACTGAATGTTCTTATTTTTTTGGCGATTTGAGCCTCAGACGTTCTTAACAATGTTCTTAAGATTAATTGAACAGCATTTCATAAATATATATTATTTGCCGGCCGGGAGGTCCGTATTGAGAAAAACTGTGCCAGAGGTCTTGAGTACGGCCCGAGGCCGCAGGCCGAGGGCCGTGCTCAAGACCGAGGGCACAGTTTTTCTCAATACGGACCGACCAAGGCCGGCAAATAATATTTTTATTTTTTTCTTGTTGTTTTTCAAAAGTTAAACGTGTCTTGTTGTTTTCGGAAAGCAACGTTTTGCAAGCGCGCGTAAAATGAACCATGAAACGAAGCCGTTTGTGACACCAGAGCAGCAAAATACGCTTTTTTACTCTGTTAAAACTCAGAAATCACAGGAAGCAATATAACTAAAAGAAACCCCTTTATTTTCCCAAATTTCGATACATGTAGCTAACTCCTGCTCGATTTACTCAAATGTTTGTCGAAAGGGAAGAGGCGATTTACATTGTACAACCTTCGGTATTTTAACAAGAAATTTTGGAAAGAAAGTTTTTAACGACAATGTACAAAAAATTTCAGAGTTCTAAGTTTCGGAGAACGTTTTAAAGATTTTAAAGGTTTAAAAAACCCATTACAAATTTTTTGTTATTGACGTTCCGTTGACCGCGGTCAAGATCGGAAAATTCCGCCCGCTCCCGGAACCAATCAGATTGCAGGATTTGGTTCAGCTTGCCCGCTCGCGCGCTGAGAAAAAAATAAATCATAGTTCTGAATGAAAGAAAGAACAAATAGGTCAAAGTTCTACCAATTTCTTAAAGGTTATACGTGTTTTCTTGTTTTGCGACATCACAAAAATTCTACCATTTGGGGCTCAAAAAGGCGGTAACTTACTCTCACCAAATTATTACACTTGATTTTATTTTCACATAGCTTATTCTACAAATATGAAGACAGGATAAAGACGTTCTTAACAAAATCTCAGCCTGGGTATGTTCTTAGCATGTTCTTGAAATTTCGGCAAATCTCAGCCTCGACGTTCTTATAAAAAAGGTTCTTATAAAAAGAAAAGAGTGTAACACTCCAACGATGGCAGGCCTTGTCTGCCCCCAGTTTATACAGACACACGGTTGCATCAAGCAGATCGGCCTCTTTTAACCCGCTTGATTCACTCATCTCGGATTAAAGCAAAACAACAGATAGGCGAACTGACCGAACTACATCTTGGCCTTGACCGACGATCAACGCCACGTGAAAGATGTCAAGGTGAGACTTCGAGTTTCGGTCACATAGAGCATAGAAATCTGATCCGCTCTGACCTTAGCGTTAACCTTGCACAGTGTACTATTCAGACTATTCAAGTTTAATATTTAATCCACTTTTAAATAATTGGAGACATGATAACCGGCTTCTTGGGTTTAAAAAGCTGGTCGGAATTGCGGACGTTTTAATTTGCGGACTTGATTTAGCGTTGCAAAATAATTTTTATATCTCAAGATTGTAGACCATAGTGGAGCCCGGAACCCAAAAGCAGATGATATGGAACCCTGGAGCGCTGAAATTTTCGTCTTGGAGCCCTGGAGCCCTGCATTTTTTAGCCCGGAGCCCTGGAGCCTAAAACCCCTTTGAGACCCTGCTTTGTCGCGACCACTATCTTCGTGTCACGCAAGGTGAAAATTCGGAAATTCAAAATGCTGTATTTTCAAAACGAAAGACGCTACGGGACTGGAAACTGGTAGAAAAATTTGCTTCTAGGTCATCTTCAACTTGGTGTAGGCAAACATTCAGAAGAGCTCGCGATTTTGTTTTTAGGATTTGGTGATGTCACGGTGAAAACCATCTATACAGGGCTTGTAGAACGTCCCGTCAGGTTTATGTCACGCTATTTTAGTATCTTTTTACAAAGCTAAAAAGTGTCTTTACATCAATTGAATTCCAAAAATAATGGTCTAGCTTTGTTATTAAAGACTATCTTACGACACTGAAACTATTTCCTGTCGTTTGTTGTTACCGATGGGAAGGATGGAAATGGATTGAAACTAGAAAAAATTGGTTTTGATGCTACGTTTTCAAAACTCACCAGAAAAATTCTTATGGTTAGCTCTCCCTGATAAAATTCATTTGATATCTTCCTCATAGTTTTACAGGAGCATTTTGTGTATGAGTAAAGGCACTAGGTAATGATTTAAGCACAGAATTGACCTAAAATAGCAATATCCTCGTGACGTAGCCCCCTTCAAGAGGTTATGTCCCTTATTTTAGCATTACCTTAAAAGCTTAAAAAGACGTCTTGGAATCACCGGAAACAAACATAATGATTCAGTTTGGTTTAAAATTACTCCACTTGTTTTCTGAAACTATAAATAAGAGTTTTTGCTGATGGGCAGGGTGTAAATGAATTGGAACTTGAAAAAAATTAAGCCACTTTTAACCCTTAATATACTAGCTGGACATATATGTCGATGTCCAGATAAATACAGCTTAACCTCCGGTGAGCGTCAAATTCATTTTTTAGGGCCTGGAAACGAATAGTTCATTTCATGGTAGCTTACACAAGGTATTTTTCTGAAATATCAAAGATTTGGTCGATTTTCAGGATTTTGGCTGTTTTTCACGGAATTATCGAGGTTTTTTTGTTAGCACAGCGTGTAAGTGGGTGATTTAAAAATGGCGGCTGCTGGAAATGATGCTTCGTTAGATTTTGACCCTAGAAATGGTCAAAGCAACGTAAATATTACGTTCGTTGATGAAGACGAGTTGCCTTTGGCTCATGTTATGGAGCATCGATCATCTGAAGACGAGTTTTACTCGGATGAGTCGGGTTCTAGCCAAGACGATTCAGATGAGCAGTCATCTAACGAGGATACAGATGAAGATATGGAGGAAGGAGAATGGTCTAAAGAGATGAAGCGTAGGGAGGATGTAGAATTTCAAGAAGAGGTTGGAATAAATGTTGATATTCAAAACCTTCAGTCTTGCTTGGATTTCTTTTCACAGTTTTTTACCGAAGACGTATGGCAGCTGCTAGTAGAACAAACTAATTTATATGCAGAACAGAAAAGGGGGCCTGAAGAACGTTCTGTGTGGTACCCTGTCACCAAGGATGAAATGAAGGCTTGGATTAGCCTTTATCTAAACATGGGGTTAGTTACTAAACCAAACCTTAGTTCCTATTGGAGCACAGATCCTGCTTTAAGCTCTCCATTTTTCCCTAGCATAATGTCCAGGGATCGATTCCTCCAGATTTTGAGATACTTACACTTTGCAGACAACACCCAGGCACCCAGGGCTGACTCAGCTGATTTCAATAAGTTGTTCAAACTTCAGCCATTCCTAGACTTGATAATACCTATGTTTCAGCAAGTGTATAAACCTAACAGACAGCTTGCCATTGATGAAACTTTGATAAAGTTCAAAGGAAAAGTGCACTTCAGACAGTTTATTCCAATAAAGCCAGGAAGATTCGGCATCAAAGCTTTTTCACTTGCAGAATCTGGTAGTGGTCATTTGTTAAATAGCAAGATTTATACTGGTAAGGAAGGTGATGTAGTCCAGAGAGACTTGGGTAGAACAGCTGTGATGTCTGTGATTGAACCTTACTTGGACAAGGAATACTATGTCTTCATGGACAATTATTATACATCAGTCCAATTATTCGAGGATCTCGAAGAAAGGAGAACTCTTGCCTATGGGACGGTGAGATCAAACAGGGTAGGATTACCAATAGAAATTTGTGGTGTAAAAGAACAGAAAGTCAAACAGCTCAAAAGGGGGAGAGTTTGTACAGGCAGAAAGGAAATGTCACATGCTTGACATGGCGTGACCGAAAACCAGTTAGTGTTTTGGCTACCCTTCCCACAAGTACAACAGATGCAAGTGTTGTCCAGCACTCTGTTAAAGTTAATGGAACTTGGGAAAAGAGAGACTTTGCTCGGCCAGGTGTAATTGGCCTATATAACACTTATATGGGTGGTGTAGATGTGTCAGACCAAAGGGCTGTTGCCTGACTTATGAGGGGAGTGGTCTAGTATTACAAGGTTTTCTTCTACATGGTAGAAGTGTGTTTATCAAATGCACACATTTTGCACTGTAAATCCCCTGATCATGCCAGCATCACAAGTTTTGAGTTCAGGAAGTCAGTGATCAAGGCATTAGTTCAAGGCAAATGCTTCAGGAGGGACACAGGACTGCCACAGATCCCAGTTCCTATCCCTGACATCAGATTCAACCATGACCACATTCATCACCTTGTGAGTCAGGAAACTAGATCACATGTAAGGTCCACATACAAGAAGTAAAGACCATGTACAGCTGTGCTGTTTGTGGGGTAAGAATGTGCCCAGAGCCTTGTTTCAGAAGATACCACACATTACGAAATTACTACTTTGATGACGACTGCTAGACGACTGAAAGAAGGAGGAGGGAGGCCTTTTCGAAGGGGCAGGAGGAGATCACTGCGAAGTTAAACATTGTTAGGGTCTACTGCTGTGTGCTCAAATGAAACTTGCAAAATAGTCCTTATAGAATGGATGATTTGATTGAGATTGACTTAAACTATATCTCATCAAATTTTTTTAATTTTTTCCTATACAGTTGCTACTGTACAACTTAACTTAATGCAAACTTTTTACTAGAAAAATACCTTTGCAACCGCTCATCTTTTGAATTCTAACTTGAAAAAGATTTGTTGTTGTGATAAGATGGATATAGATGTGAAATTTTGTCTTTTAAACCTCTGATATTTTAATGTCCTTTAAAAATTTGCATAATTATGCAAATCATGCAATCCGTGACGTCACATGTTTTCATATATCCCATAATTTTTTTATCTCATATGAAAGAGAATTTTATGCTCTTTATAAATATATATAGTTTTGTAAGGTTTTTGTGTAATGTTTCTACCTTAAAAGCATTTTAAGTCATAGGTCTTGTATTCCTGTAAAATAACCCCCACCCCCCTTAGTATTTCTTCCCTTGTGTCTTCGAAAAATCGCCAAAATTGATTATGGGGGTTAGTTTCTAGAGCAACTGTGGTGCTGCGTCGGTGGGGAAGTGAAACACAAAATTTTGGATTTATCAACTGAGTTGATAAGGTAAATTGGCCACCATAAAGAGTTTAAGACGATTCCCGCTGAACACTCGAGCAATAAGTGCAAAAATAAAGTTACCAAAAAACACTCATAGCATGGTAACATTTTGAATAAAAAAAGAAAAAATTATCCATACGGAAGCTCCTAAGCTGACCCCGCGAGAGAAATTGAATTTGAAGTTATCCATGTTTTGATTGAAAAGAGAGGGTTGTCCAATACTCCGACAAATTTATGCATGGCATTGTATTGTATTCACTTCACATA
This sequence comes from Siderastrea radians, assembly GCA_964017195.1. Lineage (NCBI taxonomy): Eukaryota > Metazoa > Cnidaria > Anthozoa > Scleractinia > Rhizangiidae > Siderastrea > Siderastrea radians. The sequence goes on from OZ024895.1 coordinate 39,101,487, forward strand.
ACAATACCGTACAAAAGCATAACAATAAAGAATGAAGCAAAACAATAAGAAATTTAACAATGCTATGCATAAATTTGTCGGAGTATTGGACAAGTATGGAGGGTGAAAAGACGCTTCATGTTAGTTCAAAACAAAATGGCGCCCATTTTTAGTATATTTTTACGAGATTTGACATTAATTTCCTCGAGAATGCTTGAGAATTTAATCGCAGAGTCACTTGGAGAAGTGAATTAAAGTGAGATGTTTCAAATAGTATTCAAAATGTTACCGTGCTATGAGTAGGTTTTTAGTAAATAATTTTTGCACTTTTTGCTCGAATGTTGAGCGGAATCCGTCTTAAAAGCTGAAGTTTCGAGCCTTAGCCCTTCGTCACAACGAATCAAGGAATTGTGGGTTGCACTTGGTTTCCATGGAGGGCGGTGGAGCTACGCTATTGGTAGGAACATGGTAACGTGAAAAACAAGAACAAATTCAGTAGCTGAATGAAAAACCGCTTATGGTTTGTTCCGCTCCCTTTGACAAAAATTACTTAGCATTTTCCTCTTTATGCTGTGAGAGCATTTCCTGTGTGAGAATAGGGGCTTAGTTTTAATCCCAGTTAAGGACGGTGCCTCCTTTTGTTACTGCGCATACTTTCTGCGCATCTCAGGATATTCGGGTTTCTTAAGGAATTTGCCCCTTAATACAACAATATTTTTGTGCGGTGTATGACTGTGGAAAAAGCAGATCTTAGAAAGGGCTATCAGAATCCCAAAAAAAATTGGGGGTAACCACGCATTTTTCAGAGATAATTGAGCTTAAATTTCGAAAGAAATTGCCATACATTCTTTGTATTTTAACGCTGTTTTAGAATTATGGCTTTTCAATTATCTCAGAAAAATGCGTGGCTACCCACATTTTTCTTTTTGGATTCCAATCATCCTTACTAAGATCTACTTTCCTATCTATAGTCATAACCTTTGCAAAAATACATCTGTATTAGGAGGCACCGTCCTTAAGTTTTAACACAAAAACGTAAATTCCTCATGACGTAGCGGAGATGACCAGAACTGCACGCTAATGAGATTAATGCTCTTTATGACAGACATCACGAAGTGTCCCCTAGCCTTAAATCCTCACCTAAACGCAAGCAGTTCTGTCAAACATGAAGTCGTATGGAAATTACGAGTTACGTGCATTTCTGGACATAAGTGGAAGTAGCCTCTTTAAGGCTGGTTTTCACTAGCGACGGAGTCGGAGTCGGAATCGGAGTCGTAATCAGAAGCGTAAAGCGTTACGATCTAGTGAAAATCAAACAACGGAGTCGTAAGCAGAGTTTCCTATTACGCTTACGCTTCCGTCGCTTACGATCTAGTGAAAACCAAGTTGTTGGAGTCGTAAGCAGAAGCGGAAGAACTAGACCAATCACAAAGCGTTGGAACGAGCACTGTGATTGGTTTATCCTTCCGCTTCTGCTTCCGACTCCGACAATCTGGTTTTCACTAGATCGTAAGCGACGGAATCGTAAGCGGAGACGGAAGAAAACGGAAACGTTCTGATTCTTCCGACTCCGATTCCGTCGAGCTTATGACTCCGCTTGCGACTCCGATTTTTGATTTTCACTAGGTCATAAGCGCTCTTACGACTTCGCTTACGACTCCGACTCCGACTCTGTCGCTAGTGAAAACCAGCCTTTAAATTGACGGCAACCAACTTTTTATGCTAACTTTTCTTAAGGCTGGTTTTCACTAGCGACGGAGTCGGAGTCGGAGTCATAATCAGAAGCATAGAACGTTATGATCTAGTGAAAATCAAGCAACGGAGTTTCCGATTGCGTCGTTTACGATCTAGTGAAAACTAGCTTGTCGGAGTCGGAAGCAGAAGCGGAAGAGCTAAACCAATCACAAAGCGTGGGAACGAGCACTGTGATTGGTTTACTCTTCCGCTTCTGCTTCCGACTCCGACAATCTGGTTTTCACTTGATCGTAAGCGACGGAATCGTAAGCGGAGTCGGAAGAAAATGGAAACGTTCTGATTCTTCCGACTCCGATTCCGTCGAGCTTATGACTCTGCTTACGACTCCGATTTTTGATTTTCACTAGGTCATAAGCGCTCTTACGACTCCGCTTACGACTCCGACTCCGACTCCGTCGCTAGTGAAAACCAGCCTTTACTGAGTAAAAACCTAACGATCTATATCTATACCTAAACACTACTGGTGACCTTTTTCACTGCAATGTTACTGTGGATAAATGAAAGCATTTCTTTAACATCCAGGAAGACACCATATTGTCCCAAATTAGAGCACCAGTCTTCGGAAGACGTTACTCCAACTAGAACAAATTTTCCATCACCTCTCGCACACACTAGCGGTCCACCATTCTCAACACTACAAATTTTGTCCTCGCCACGGGGGAAGCCAGCGCAGCGCTCATACTTGCTAAACATTCTAATGTATGATGCATTACAGAGCTCTCGGGAGACCAGTTCGACCTTGGCCTCGTTAAGCACATTGGAGGTATTTCCTCGCCTCTCAGTAGATTTCCAACCGCTCACGTAACACAAGGATCCAACAGGAAACTCTGTATCTTCATGCGGCAGACAAACAGTGGTGACACGCTGGTGAAGAACCGCCATTCGTTCAATCTTTAACAATACAATACGACCTTCAGGACTAATAACAATTTTTTCAACTTTGATAGTTTCTTCGTAGCCCTCAAGAACTGTCCTGTCATGTTCACCGACTCGAGCTGCCCAGTCTCCAGGTTTGTCAGTTGTGTTCACACAAGCTGCAGACGTTACGATCCAGTGCTGCTCGACTAGGGCACCGCTGCACGCATGCTTATTCTGGAATAGCAACTCAACTTGCCACGGCCAGGAATTGCGACGAGCCTCCTGTTTGCTGACCATAAAAGAGGTGGGCGCGGAAAGGAAGCGGGTGCCACATTTTGGATAACCTTAATGGTAACAAAAAAGATGATTGTTAGAGGATTTTACAGGTGACTATGTCACTGACATTTTGGTTATTGCTCTAACCAACCAAAATAACATTCAGCACATCATCAACAAATCAGGGCCAAATCCAATACCAACCGCTGGCAAATCTGACAATTGCTAGAGTTCAATAGGTTATCGACTAAAATATCGCACAAGGGGAGAAGAAATCTTACAACTAGAAACAGAAAGACATTTCTCAGACAGAAACTTGGTGAAGTACAGGTTTCCCAGTTTTAGACTGGAATAACGGGTGTAGAAACTCACCTTGCAACAGAAACCCCTCTTAGATTCACATAAAAGGAGATAATCAAGATTGATTTTAGTTTACATCAAAGGAAAAGAGGAGTAAGGTTTACCTTCCTTAAAATAGCTTTAGTGGTGTATGCGTTGGGCTAAATATGCCTTCAATCATTTCACTGTAGCTAAACTGAAAATAACGGACATACAGCCCGTTTGTTGACAACCTCTGTACCTTTTCATTCAATACCCCCTTCCCCCCTTGCAGTTTTTCAAAATTACACAAACTCACCGTGTAAAGTAATCTCAATAAATGGCAGCATGTATCGTACATCCAGATACACTCCATATCTTTTGGCTCGAGCGCACCCTTCGCCCCAGCTGACCACACCCGTCAAAACAAAACTGCCGTTCGCGTTCTGACAGGCCAGCGGTCCTCCACTGTCACCAACACATGCGTCTTTTTCACCAGCTTGAAGACCGGTACACAGATATCGCTCGTTTATCAAGCCCTGGTATGAAATATTGCTATTACAGACTTCTTTAGACACCAGCTTCACCTCGACTTCGCGTAGAACCTCAGAGTACACGGAAGCGTTAAAATTTTGCCTCCCCCATCCGGTGGAAAAACAGGTTTTACCAGCTGGAAAACTAGTTTCCATATCCGGGAGGCAAATCGAGTGCACTCGTTTATGGAACACCGCTGGTCGCTTGAGTTTGATGATCGCAATGTCATAATCACCCGTATCATTTGGACTACCCAATACAAATCCAGGGTGGATTGATATGTGCTCAATATCGATCATTTCTTCATAACCCTCGTATTTTGTTTCGTTGTGTTCTCCAACCCTAACCTGCCACTGACTTGGATTGTTGTACAAGAAGAAACAATGCCCTGACGTCACAACCCACGAAGGACCAATCAGAGAACCTCCACATTGATGATCAGTGCCGTTGAGCAAAAGATCGACTTGCCACGGCCAGGAGTTGGGGCGAGCCTCTCGTCCACCGACGATGCGTGAGATCTGGGAAGGAACTGGACGCTTTCCACAAGAAGGATGACCTTACCCAAGAAAAAGACACACTTTGTTTAAAACAGAATTAAGGGCGTGATATCCTATTTAGTGCTTAATCTTGACTTAAAGGGTATCTACACATGAGCAAAATTTAAATTGACTTTGACTCTAAAACAGAAAATCCCACCACAAAGACATGAGAACACTGAGGTCACCTTATCTCTGATTTTTGATCGCAGGTTGCTTTTACTTTGAATGGATTTCTATTGTTGCAGGTTGTTTGTTGCTAATACTTGATGAAAGAGTCAGGATTCAAATTATTTTCTTTTAGGTCGTGAAGGCCGTTATTAACTAAAAACAGCTCGCATTCATCCGCTATACATTACTCGATGAGCCTATCGGCTGGTCCGGTCTTGTATCAAAAGTACAATATGTTTCAAACTTTTTCAGAGCGCCATGGAGATGGTTTTAAAAGAAATAAGCATTAGTGCAGGAACCTAATTTATTACCGGGTACTCACCGTGCAAAGTATTCTCAATAAATGGCAGCATGTACCGTACATCCACATACACTCCATATTTGTTGGCTCGAGCGCACCCTTCGCCCCAGCTGACCACACCCGTCAAAACAAAACTACCGTCCGCGTTCTGACAGGCCAGAGGTCCTCCACTGTCACCACTGCATGCGTCTTTCCCGCCAGCTTGAAAACGAGCACACAGATATCGCTCGTTAATCAAGCCCCGGTATGAAATATCGCTGTTGCAGACTTCTTTGGACACCAAATCCACTTCGACTTCGCGGAGAACCTCAGAGTACACGGGAGCGTTTTCTTGTTGCCTCCCCCATCCGGTGGCAAAACAGGTTTTACCAGCTGGAAAACTGGTTTCCATTTCCGGGAGACAAATCGAATGCACTCGTTTGTGGAAAACCGCTGGTCGCTTGAGTTTGATGATCCCTATGTCGTAATCGCCCGTATCATTTGGACTACAAAATATAAATCCCGGATGGATTGTTATGTTTTCAATGTCAATCGTTTCTTCATAACCCTCATATTTTGTTTCGTTGTGTTCTCCAACCCTAACTTGCCACTGGCTTGGCTTTTTGTACAAGAAGAAACAATGCCCTGACGTCACAACCCACGAAGGACCAATCAGAGAACCTCCACATTGATGTTTAATGCCGTTGACCAAAAGATCGACTTGCCACGGCCACGAGTTGGGGCGAGCCACGCGTCCACCGACGATACGCGAGATTTGGGGCAGAACTGGACGAACGCCGCATTCTGGGTAACCTGACAAAAAAACAAATACAGTCCTCAAGTCTAGGAAAACAAAGTCAAAAATTTGTAAAACCAAGTATGAGCTTCCAAGAATCTGCTGACAGACGTCTAATGAGGAGTCACAAAATGAAGCAATTAGTACTATACTATTGTACAATTAATTCTCGGGCCGTACCTAAGGGAGAAATATAACTTTGTCTTATTTGTCTTTGTCTTATTTACACCCACCATTGGCAAACTTTTATTACAAACAAAGTTATGTTCTGACCACCGTAAAACCATACCGGAGAAGACGCTTCTGACACATTACAATCAGAACCTAAATAACCAATAATCCAATCTTATAAAAATCTAAACACTTTACATACCATATATGGTGCTTTCGATAAACGGCAGCAATCGCCGCACATCAGCATAGACCCCATATTTGTGGGGTCTCGCACATCCAATCCCCCAAGTCACCACACCAGCGAGCACCCATTTTCCAGCTTCATCTTGACACCCCAACGGCCCTCCACTGTCACCCTCACAAGCATCCCTTGCCCCTTCCTGGTATCCTGCGCACATGTAACGCTCTGTAACGTGCCCGTTGTACGAGTCTTTTTTGTTGCACTCCGCTAATGACACTATTGGGACCTGATTCTCTTGAAGAACGTCAGAAAAATTCCCATTTTCCACTGTATGACCCCACCCGGTTACGACGCATTCCCGACCAACGTCTTCGTAGATCGTCGAGTCCTCGTCGGGCAAACAAATTGGGCTGACCCGACTGTTGAAAGTAGCTGGTCTTTTCAGATGGTAAAGTGCTATGTCGTAATCCCCTGGACTAATTGCCGTCGGCCGGTCATGCTTAAAACCCGGATGTATATAAAACCTGTCGCTGTCTATTATCTCCTCGTAACCTTCCAGTTTGGTTGTGCTGTGTTCTCCAAGCCGGATCTCTTTATAGCTAGGAGAGTAAAATGGATCTGCGCAGTGCGCAGCAGTCAGAATCCATTGCGGGTGGATTATTGAGCCGCCGCAATGGTGCTTGGCACCATTCTCTACAAACTCCACTTGCCATGGCCACGAGTTTGGCACCGCAGTTTTCCCGCCAACGATACGCTTTCGTCGGGAATGGTGGTTCATTACATGGCGGATTCCACATTTTGGAAAACCTAGGGGAAAATGCTATGTTTATAATAAGGTAGACTTTTACAACTTAGCCTTGAGATGTTTTAGATGTTTATAATTTAAACTTTGACGGTGTTACGAATTCGAAACTAGAGCCATGTTCACCAATTCTTCGTGTAAGTGCACAGCGACAGCTTTGGATTCTTATTGGTCAATCAAATAACACGAGAACTCCAATCTGACACGCTCGCCGTAGGCTGTTTACGTCGAACATCCATTCAAACGAAAGAAATTTTCTGTCTCCACATCATGTTTATCAGCGCGAAATTCGGTTTGTCGGGACATTTTGGGCATCGTTTTCATATGAACAGCAAGCGCGCAAACGTTGGGAGGTTCTTGACAACCTCGTTCCCAGGGTCCTCTCTCTCTTGGGACCCTAGGGAACGATGTTGGATTCTTGACAAGTGAACATACAAACTTAAAGTTATTTTTCATAACCAACCTCTCATACAGCCATAAATCTCCATTCTAAGAGCAATTACACCATGCCACTCCAACGGCTTCAGGCGTAAAAATCTTGACTTTTTTGGCTCCGGTAGTTGAGTAGTTATGACCTTATTTTTGTCATTGTTTAACAAACCACTCCCAGCAAAAACCTACAGAAGAAAATTTCATTTTGTAAGCGTCCTAGGACTGGAAAGAGCAAAAGTCTGCATAAAAACTCTGTTCATATGATATTCAGCTTACAATGGGGCCCATTTAAATAATCAGTAAATCAGTCAATAAAAGAAAACATTCTAAACAGTTAACAGTAAATGGAAAACTAAGTGGATATTAAGATGTTGTTTTTGCTGTTTCTAGAAACTTTGCCAGTCCATGAAAGTGTAACCATATGAAATAGTCTTACAGTCGTTATTAGTACTTAATAAAACTCTCCTGCGAACTAAACGTAACAATATTAAATGGGAAACAAGCACTACAGTCAAGAGCTTTTAATGTCAGAAAGGAAATCGTCAACTGTTTTGGTAGTCGTGAAGAGCAAACCGTGAAGAGTTTGATATTTGGTAGCCGTGAAGGAGCAAACCTTTAAAATTATGGTTTAGGAGGCTTATGACAAGTTCCACTGGTTTAAAGAAAAATACATATTACGAAATAAAAATTGGATTTGGACAACTTGAAGAGGAATTGACCACAAAGCGTTTTATAAGTCTTTGTAATTTGTGATTCAAGAAGGTAGTCGCTACAAGTTCCGCAATAGGGCCAGTCTAATAGCGTTGAGATTATTTTGGAGGGTAGGGGAGCTGGGGAAGGGTTTTCTCATTCCCCCCACTCTCCCCAAGAAGTTGATATGTAGAAATTCCTTTAGTAATATCACCATGAACCTCAGATAGCTCGTCCCAGGCCTTGCCGTCCAAGCTAAATGACAGCGAATACTTCGTGACCCAGTACTCGTACGTAGGATGACCCTGTACAGCGATCGCTGAAACGTTAGTTTCGTCTTTAAAATGAATCTGCAAAAATTGATTGGCATCTTGAACAAGCGGCATCCAAGATCCGTTGCCATGTAGACGTGCTTGCCCGGGATCGTTGAAAACGTCATGAATGGACGAAGCAGTGATGTCAGCATCTTGTATCCAGTAGCTTTGCATGCCGAGCTCATAATTACATGGTGATCCTGACATTAAAACATATATGATCATTTAGTGGACTGAAGGAGGCGATAGCTCCGTTGAAAAGTCTTGATGGACAAGGTTAAGGGAGTTCAAAATAAACTTGGTTGTATAAATGCCCTCTCCTAGGTTTATTTAGGGAGTTCAAATGCCCCTAACCCGGAACACATTCAGTAGTTTAGGCATCACATTTTATTAATAAGGGACGGACCATTAGAAAAGTGATGGGGGGGGGGGGGGATTTTAAGCCTGCCAGAATTTTTTTTTTGGCCCATTTCCTGTGCAAGAATTTTTTTTTTGGCTACAGCCCTATGCATGAATTTTTTTTTTTTTGAGAAAATATTTTCCATATGCACAATTTGCTATTGAGTTAATTAAAAACAATGCAACTTTGTTTTAATTAAATACATAGCTTGTACTGTTACGTTACTTTACATTTTTAAGTTTATTTTATTACAAAACACTTTTTAATAATGTTCGCTTTAAAATTTAATTTACTGAAGGAGGTTTCAAAAGTAAATAGCGATTTATAGTGAAAAATTGCGTAATATTATTGATATACATGTATGGATTTTTTATAAAAGACGTATTCACATGAAATGATTTGATACAAACAGTGGTGTCCAGAAAGATTAATTTATAAAATATACAGTACATACACTTCTTTTTAGATTTTGAAAAGTGAAGGACAAAGGTCCTTCACTGTGGTATGCTATCTGTAATATTAAAACCTTAGAGATACTAATCTCTGTTTAGTTTTAATATGTCGGATTTTATTATTTAAGAAAATTAGAAAGGGGTACATACAGTCAGATGGAAGGAGCCTTGTTTCCATAGTAACGACCAATCAAACGCCTCTGCAGCACGACCGAATGAATGCCACAAAGGAGAACGGGCGAAAGCAGCACAGGAACAACGAACATGATGACTCAAGATCGAGCAATCGATTAAGAAGTCGACAGTCAACAAGAGACACATGAACGAAATCCCAGGCCCCAACCGGACGAACCCAATGAGAAACAAGCAGACGGAAAGCCAAACAGAAGACACAAAAAGGTTCAGCAGGAGTCGGCAAGACTAACAACTGACTGATTTACTCCAAGTTAATCCGAACATAAGGAAATTACTAAAAAGGCAGATTATGCTAAATTATTTCTTCGTGAGGTTTAATTTTCGTTATATTTATTATATTAGGTAGGAAATGACAAGCTTCAGCTCCTGAGCTTGTCGTGTGTTAATAATTTACAGTTTAATAGACTACGCTTTAATATTCAAACTTTCCCGTTATTTCAAAATTAAACCAATTTCCCTTCGGCTTGGATTTGCCCTTCACTCATTTACTATCGGTTATTTTGAACTCCCGCTATTTCAAACTTTTTTTGTTTCCCCTGACGGTTCAAAATAACGGGGTTCAACTGTATGACTATGACTATTAAAACAACAAAAAATTTGTTCCAGGCGAAGGTATCCCCTTCCCGACAAAAGAAATATTAATTATGAAAACAATATTTTATAGCATCCTGGCAGAGCCCCAGAAAATTTCCAATTTTTTAAACACTGGAGACACTACTTGAGCACTTTGGCAGAACGAATTATGGTTTCATATCAAAATGAGGCCCATCTTGTGCATAAATTTTTTTCTCGGACATTTTCCCTTGCATGGATTTTTTTTTGTTTTTTCCCCACCCCCCCCCCCCCATCACTTTTCTAATGGTCCGTCCCTAACAGGTGTGGGCGTAGCGATAAGACTTTTTCTTGCGTCCTGTTTCAGCGAAAAGCCTTTGAAGTCTATTTTTCTTTCTAAAAGTGACTTCCCGTTCCAGTTCTGCCACTGAATAGATTCAAAGTCAACAGGTCAACAGTAAATCAACTATAAACGCCCACAACTGTCACGAAAAGACCGAAAAGATATGTCTTTTTCCTTTATACAGCCGCCATTGTCTAAAACCTTTGAATATGGTTAATCACGAACCAATCAGGCCAAGCCCGAAGCTGGCAACTGTTGCCAAGGGCGGGAAAACGCGTCAGCGAAGTCACGATTTTAGATTTTCGTTTTGGATTAGCTCGTGGTGACATAAACTAACTTTCAAGTCAGGATCTCGAGTCAGGATCTGGAGTCAGGATTTCGAGTCAGGGATGAGATACGCAGTGGATGGTCCATACCATTTCACTTTCGTTTAACGGTTGAATTTTATATTCCTATATTTCAAGTCGGTTTTGCCTTAAACTGTTTCATTTACCTTCGGTGAGGTATATGAAAAGATTCATAGACCTCTTGTGTCTTTTATTTGTCACTAGCTCACCGAAACGTACGTTAAAGAATTTCGACGGGAATTAAGGATTCAACCCTCCCGGGCGGCTTTCGTCTTCGATATCTGTTTGGAATAGCCAAGCGATTCGAAAAAAAGTATTTTTGTTTTGTAGTTGAAATATATTTGTCATACGTACACAACTGAAGGAAACAGTTCAAATTCGGTACTGTCTAAAAGCAAAGCAAATGAATTTGACAAACTTTTCTGGGAACTTTAAAGTTTCTGTTTACCTCTGAGAATGTACATGCCAGCTGTTACGCCAAGCAATGATTCGTTCAACTTGTCTCGCAACAAAGAAAAACTGCGCGTTGCGGTGCTGCAAGACAAGTTCCACGAGGGGTGTTACACTAGGCAATGTTTCTTGCAACTTGTCTCGCTCTTGACGGTGACGAACAGCGCAGAGGACTGGCACGATTACTTTATTGGCTGATGCCACAAAAGAGGGTCCACAATAGGGTTCTCAGATCCCGTCATCCCGTCTATTTTTTTCCTGTTAATCCCCCTGTCCCGCCCTTCTTTACGTCGAAATCCCGATCCCGCCTAAATTTTTTAATAGTTTTCTATATTCATGATGAAAAGATCACATACCTTTTATACAACGGATAGCAGACAAGTTTTTATACAACGGATAGCAGACAAACACGTTTTATGGTCGACGTTTTTGTGGTCTCGATATCACCACTAATGACCCTAACGTGTGTTTTGTTTGTGTTATTCTGTTTTACCTTATCTTGTCCAGGTACTAGTGAAAAGTAAAGATTGACAAAGATTGTTTGTTATGATATTCTCGGTCCTGCTTTTTTGGAAGACAAGCAACTAAATGCCTTTATGACATGACCCTCTTTCTGTTCAAAATTTTATAAGATGGAGTAGTTGCGCAGTGGTTAGCGCGTCGGGGTTTTGATCTGAGGGTCGGTGCGTCCCTTAGTCACAAAAGTGTTCTCCACGTTGTTTCTCTACACCCAGCTGTATAAAAATGAATCGTATCCTTAGACAAGGCTCGGGGCACGAAGGTCATACAAGATCGGTCCAGTTATGAGGTCTGCATGCAAAAATGAAATGTTGAAAAGATTTATAAAAGTCGACTCACCAAACGGTTTATTTTTTAGTGTCTTTACTTGCCTTCAGAAAATCTCTGCTAGGACGTGTTCTTTTCGAAGAAAGGCAATCCTGCTCGCTCTCCTTTCATAATATATAGCAACAAAATTTGTGATGTCAAATACCTCGTTTTCGGCGACCGTCGATACATTACCGTCCGCCGGTGTTGCCATACCGGCTAGACTAACTATAGCTGTTCCAACCAACGCTCAATGGAAAGGGTCGGAAAAGTCAAGAACGCAGACAAGGCCAGGAAATGCAACACGACATATGCATGTGACTTGATACCTCTTTCTTGTGAAGAAAGTGACTGAGAATAGAAATGTCCGAAATCAACACAAAACACCACAAAAGGACTAGTTTGGCATTCAGGCTACTCTGCCTTGGGCGATTCATTACTTGAAAGCCGACACAATTCGTACCAGAAAGGATACCTTTGTATCAGCCTGCCCTGATAAAATCATCCAGTGTCGTAAAAATTCAAATACCGTATCCCGCTACTTTTCCCTTGCGATTCTCGCGTCCCGACTCCTTAAAAACACAAAATCCCGCTCCCGCTCGTTATTGAAATTCCCGCATCCCCTCCTGTTTTCAGCTCCCATCCCGAATATCACCACAAGAAATTGGCCAAATCCCGCATCCCGCCAAACCTATTGTGGACCCTCACAGAACGTGGCGACACACGTTGCAGGAAGCACGTAAAACTTCCCAACGCTTGAAAAATTTGTTGCAGCGTTGCGAGAAGCGTTGCGAAAAGTAGAACCGAGTTCTACCTCTCGCAACGATTGCGGCAACAACAAAAATTGCGAGTAATATTTGTTGCCGGGTTTGTTACACTAGGCATTTCTTCACGCAACTTGTATGGCAACAATATTGCGAGTCAAGTTGCACGAAACATTGCCTAGTGTAACAGCGCCTCGGGCAATCACATATCGTTGTTCTTTATCTTGAGTTTGACGTTTGTTGTTGGAGATTGTCACGAGCATACACCAATGTTTTTTCAAGTTTTTGCAGAATGTGGAACAATAAATAGAAGTTGTTTTAAAATTCCTAAGATCAGAGAACTTTTTCTTTATTTACCGGATGTATTTTGACCTTTTCAGTCTCCTACGCATGCAGTCGTGTTTGGGTCGTTACGCAATTTTGCATTTCAAGACTTTTTGAAAAATCGAAAGGACTGGAGATCCTGACTCGAAATCCTGACTTGAAATCCCACCCGAAATCCTGACCCGAAATCCTAACTCCAAATCCTAACTCCAAATCCTGAGTTGAAATCCTGACTCGAGATCCTGACTCGAAATCCTGACTCGAAGGATAAGTAGCCCCGTTCGTGGTTGGTTTTTAAAATAAAAACTTGTTTACCCTGACTGGTTAAAATCATTACACGGGTCTTTTCAACCTGTTTCAAAGGTTAGCAAACGTCAGATCAAATTATTATTATTATTATTATTATTATTATTATTATTATTATTATTATTATTAATTCACATATGACATTTACAACAACAACAAGCTTTATTTGCATGACTATAACAAATTATTACAGTATTGCAAAAGCTAATCCAATTATTAATTTCTTACTTAATTAAAATAACTAAGGAGATTGCAACCAATTCTTATTTTTAACCATTCAGAGAGCCATTGTAACTAGTTTGTCTCTCTGTTCAAAGCATGACGAGATGAATGAAATTAATTGAATATTTATAAAAAAATCAGTACAATTCATTAGATGTGACAATAAGGTCTCATGTGATAATAGTCGTAGAAATGGGATTTTAGGTTCTATTTTAGAAAAGAACCTGTCTCTTATCGAAGAATAGCTCGGGCAATCTAGTAAAAAATGAGATTCATCTTCAATTTTGTTACAGTTGCAGAGACTACATAACCTCTCATCGCGAGGTATTTTGTCGTATCTACCTGTTTCAATCCGAAGTTTATGACTGCTAATTCTCAGTTTTACTAATGATTTTCTAGATGGGTTCTTTCTTGTTAGATCTAGGTAGGCAGAAAGGCTATAATTCTTTTTGAATGTGTAATAAAAACTAAGTTTTTGCGAATGTTGAAGGGTTTGGTTCCAGCAAGAGATATATTTCTTTTTCATGAGATCTTCATGTTGTTTGATTTTACCTTCATTCGATGAATTACAATTAAAGTCACAGAAATTGTAGTAGTTATAGAGTTGGCGGTTCCAGCACAGTTTTAAAAAACTGTGCTGAAACGGCCAACTCTGTAACTACTATTTCCATTAGATGAAATCTATATGTTTTTTTTATCACGTGATTCCACACCACAGGAAGTCTTTCTCGGAAAAGCAGGAAGTTTTTCTCAGAAACAAGTCTGGACATGTCTGATGAAAACAGGAAATGACTCAAATAAAAATATAATATCATATAATAGTATAGAATGTATTGTAACTCAGATATTCACGATTACCTGAAAGAATCAGAAGTTGTTTGTCCTTTTTGTGACGAAAAAATAGAAGATTCTAATAAAAAACCGAAAGATGATGAATGCTGTGATAATCAGGAGGTTATAACAACTGATGGAATGCAAGTTTGTCGAAGTTGTGGCATTGTTCAAGGATATACTTATGTAAAAGAATATGTTGATTTCTATGAGACTAGACATAGATTTATAAGAAAAAGTGTATATAATAGAAAATATCATGTCAATAATAATATATTAAAAATTCAAGAAAAGTACGGCATTGAACTATCCAATAGTCAGAAAAATAAGATTGATTCTATATATGTTGCGATAGGCAATGTTATTAATGATGTCAATTGTACAAGAAAAAGAATGATTAGCGTTAATTTTATTATGAGAAAAATATTCAAGATGATGGGAATACCTTACAAAAATATTCCAATTAGCAAATCGAAAAAAACATTAGCTTTTTACAATCAATATTGGGCAAAAATTATGTTTCTTATTGGTGATAACATAAAATCTATTATTGGATGAACACCTTATTATATTTCTTTTCAAATTTGTCAGTTAACGGACACATATCAATGATTATATCATCAAGAACTTTGACATAATCAAGAAATTCTTTGTCATTATACTCCAGTCCTCTCAAAAACGACCGCAAATCTGTTAAAACCTTTTCATATGAGGTGTACGCGAATTTACACATCTCAATCTTTCTTTTGTAATTTTTAGCCTCTGAATATGTTTTAAGCAATATACCAGTACCAGATATTACCCCAAGAGGAATAGGGTTTAGTGTTACACCACCAACTACTGTTCCTGTTACTACCAATAAAGCAGATCCAATATTACATGCAAGTTCTGCTGTTTTGAAATATTTGTAAGTCATTTTGAAAAGCCAGTATTTCTTATGATAGAATTTGTACAATGCTTTCAACTCAGATATTTGATCATCAGTTAATTTTTCTGACACATGGTTCCAATAGAATATGCTTTTACGTCTATCCATATATTATATGAATAGATAATTTTTATTCACTGGTGAAAGTTATGACATCAGATGGGAGACCTGAATTTGTGTCCAATTTTAAACCAGCTATCTCTTGAACCTCAATTATGCTCACAGTGTAACTGTTCCAATCTGCATTTATATTATTAGCGAGGGAATTCACTGTGAAGGTTCCCCCATCTGTTACTCTTACCTGTAATTGAAATTTATGAAGCTTGTTTTTGTCTACAACTGTGAAAAAAGAAGCGTTTGAGAGTGTGGCGATGTTTTCATAGTCTGGAGCCAGCTGAATACCAAAACCAGACCGGAATCTTTTTCCTAATAAAATGGAGCTAGTTGTATTGACTTGTATTATACGGGTATTTTCCACATTCTTTGTTACTGGGTTGATAATATTGGCAACCCAACGACACCAAAGATTGCCTCCGTTTTTATCATTACTTACCTGTAGATATGTTACCAGTTTCACAACATTGCCAACAGTTGGGTAATTGAAATTCACATAATAGTTGGATAGGTCTTGCCAAGGGCTATCTGTTAACCATGCAATATTGGAAATAATCTTATTTGTATACTTAACGATTCTCATTACATAGTTATTGTGATCATAGTCGTACACTTCTGGATTGACAGTGTCTTGCCAATCTTTGACTCCATAAATGATGAGAAAAGCCTGTGGTGAGGAAAATGTTGAGCTTCCGTGTAGGTTGAAATAGATGTAATCAAGGGATTCCCTGCTACTATTGGTAAATTGTATGATAAGCCTTACATGATCTGAGAAGCTCTTTTGGATTGTTTTGTGAATATTAGCTGTGCTAGCCTGAGCGGATAGTTGGATGTTGGTATGTGACCCTATCGGAAAATATTCCAAGACCGATGTGAATTTGCCGAGACTGAGAGGATATAGATTGAATCCGATTTTCGATTGATAATTATTGCTCCCAGTATTTTTTAGAAGTCCGACTTTGTAAGCTTGTTTATTCTTGTGAGGGCTTTGTGCGAAATCAGAGATGCCAATAACCACTATATTATTCTCACTGGAGCTCTCATCTACATCAAAGAGGTACTTAAATGCATTCTTTTTATTGCTGGAATCGATTTGAGATTGTGCTATTGTTTCGTCAACGTAGCTCTTATTAGCAGCACTGCTATTGTATCGAGGTGTGCCGAGGTTGTTAATCTGTTTCTGATTATTTGGTAATGTAGATAGGAATGTGATAGGATTGTTCATGACACCTCCTTTGTTTTTATTCAAAAAGGTGTTGTTAATATCTTTGAGATTGACAATATCTGATTCTGAATGAGAGGATGGATCAAAATCTGGTACTTGTATTCTTCCCTGAAATGTTTGTGTTGTTGTCTTTGAAAGGTCTGCTTTATTTTTTACTGAATTGTCGACATACCCCTTATTACTAGCGTGATTAGAAGCAGTTGGTGATTTCAGATTTGTGATGAAATTATTGTTCATATCAAGATTGGCTTCCATTAATACTGAACCATCTTTTTTGATGAATTTTGATGAATCAGTTATTGGAATCTTTCTTATCTCACTATCAACATACGCCTTATTACTAGCGTGATTAGAAGCAGTTGGTGATTTCAGATTTACGATGTTTAAACCACCCATGTCAATATGTTGCTCCATTCGACCTCCTTCCTTCTTTGACAAGAATATCTCTCTTTGCGATTCATAACTGATAACCTTGTTGAGATTACCATGAACTGGATAATTGTCTTTTGGGACAATGAGTGACCCTGTCATCGTATCACCTGCTTTTAGCATGAATTTAGATGTATCCACACTTGGAATCTTGGCTATTTCACTATCTAACTGACTTTTTGTAACCACATCATTGTTATTGGTTCCTTGTTTTACATTCACTAATTTTTTATTCTGCATATCATAATCATTATTAGCATCTAATTTAAATCCAATACCAGGTAAACCTCTTAAACCTATCTTACCTAGTCCTTGAGAATCATCATGATTAAGGATACCGTTAGTATAACTCATATAATATTAGTTTAGATTTTTTACATTAAAATGAAATTGGATCATGATCAACAGCATACCATCTACAAAGAACGTAATGGTGAAGTTTGATATTTGATTCAGTGAGAGTTTTACCCTTATAAAGACAATAAAAAGCTATATCACCTTTCAAGCCTGCAATACCAGAGGTATTCAAATCTCCAAATGTCATGTTGGTACTTCCTTGTGATGTTCTTGCTGTAAAATTAGCTAATTTTTTGCCGTTACACCATGTTTCAGAAGCGTTGTTACCACCAGGTACATCCCAGTGAATTGATAAACAGATCCATTTATTCAGTTCACCCGCATTAGCTTTTGATTGGTATGACGCTGTAGCATTCTTATTATTAAAAGAACTTGATCCAATGACAATATGCTGATTTGTTGTTCCACTTACAAGTAAATGACCGGTTGGTGAGAATGCAATAAATTTGTCATAACCTCCATTATCATGTCCGAAAAGTCCATTACGAACAGCATAAGATCCTGTGTATGAACTCAATCTATAAACGATGAAAACATTAACTATATCAGCTTGCCCAGAACCAGGATTTAAATTTATGTTTGATAACATTCGTTTGCTACCATCAAATTTTAAATAATATCGATAATTAATTTTTTCAGCTTTTGTGCATAAAATGGGTTTAGTTGCTTGTGTTGCTTGGTTGGCATCATTTTCTTTAAGAGATTGATCGAAAAGATCTGATACTGCTCTAGTTGAATTATCAAAAGTAACCTCAGATGGACTACCTCGGTCTATCTTATATAAGCAATCAGCCAGTTGATAACTTTCCCATAATAAAGTTTCTGATAATTGTAATCGTATTTCTGATTTCAATGCTGTCATTTTGTTGTCAACGTATTGTTTGTTTGTAGCGCTACTATTGTATTGAGGTGCCCCGAGGCTGTGAATCTGTTTTTGATTATTTGGTAGGGAACTGAGAAATGATATCGGATTGCTAAGAGTACCTCCCGTTTTTTTATTCAGAAATATACCATCAATATAACGGAGGTTCACGATATCTGATCCATTGTGTTGCCCTGGATCAAAATCTGGTACTTGTATTCTTCCCTGAAATGTTTGTGTTGTTGTTTTTAAAAGGTCTGCTTTTGTACCCAATTGATTGACGACATACACCTTATTACTAGCGTGATTAGAATCATCATGATTAAGAATACCGTTTGTATAACTCATATAATATATTAATGGTTTAGATTTTTTCGTCGAAATTTCGGGCTACCTTTTTTTTAACCTTATCAACATACAGAAAACTATATGGATCCTTAGTAGCTTTCTGATAATCTGATTTATTTATGTTCAGTTCTCGGCAAATCATCGATTGCTCGTTTATAGAAGGAAAATCAAAAACACAAAAATGTGAACTATTCAGTCTTATTGTTTTATCGGTTCCGTAATAGCTTTGACTCAAATATATACAACAACAATTTTTGTTTCTAGAATTGGTGAAGTAGTCTCGTATCCGTTCGTCATTTTTCTTACCTGTATTCAAATAGTCATCGAATATGATTAATTTTTGGTTTTCATCAGACAAATCTGTCAGAGGGATGATTTCATCGTTACTTGCTTCTATCACGTCATAACCGACCTCTTTTGATATTGGTTCAAGAGATTTCAACAGATGCTTATATTTGCTTTGTTGGAGATTACGAGCGTAAAGATATATCTTGTCAAAGTATAAGAGCCTGTAGATCATATCAAGCAAAAGGTTAGTCTTGCCACCACCAGAGGGAGCACAAAAAAGCATCCTGAAACATCGGTTTGGCATGAAACTCTTTAATTGACGAAAATCATTGTTTTCATCATCTTGGATGTCGTAATTTTGAATCTTCATATGATATTATGTTATACAATTTTATCGCATGGCGACACGTTATGCGAGCGTTTTTATATATGATAACCCTAATTTTTCCGAACAAAATACGAAATTTTATGTAAACAAATGATATAATGAGTTTACTCAAATGGAAAGAAATGGCTGAGAAACGATCTGAGCTTGGTAAAAAGATAAACACAGTAAGAGAGACAATAAAACAAAAAACGATATCTGATCAAATGGGTGAAGTCGAGGCAGAGAAACTTTTCAAACCTATAACATCTGAGTTAAAGGAACTTACAGCCCCAAAAGCACCGTTGAGAAGATTACCAAAGAAAAAGCGACCTGTTTCAGATTATGGAATAGCTATTGATGATGAAGTGCCTGATTATGGATTGGAAGATCTATTTGGTGATCAAGTTCTACCACAAAATGACAAACAATTGGTTCCAAAACCTCCATCTTATGAAGATGTCCTTGAGGATTTAGCATCAGGTAAAAAACAAATGTATATAGATCCAGAATACATGTATGAACCAGAAGATCTTCCACCTGAATACGAAGAAGAAGAAGTACCAGATTACGAAATTCTTGAAGAGGATAGAATAAATCAAGCTTTAGATCAACTTGGAATTCCGAACTATGATGATGTTGAATTACGTCTAACAGAAAAGGATATGAATAACACAAGGAGGAAAGCTTATCTTAACAAGATATTGAATGATGCTAAAAAACAAAGGAACATACTAAATGCTCATTTGACGAACATCAAAAAGAAATTAAAAAGTGGTTCAATAAGTGAAGCTGTAGCTCAATATCAAACGAAGGTCATTGCTGATACAAGAAAGGTTCTTAATGATTATATCAATTACAACAATAAAAGATTAAAAAATATTAAAGGGTCTGGTTTGAAGAAAAAAACAAAAAGAGGTGGACAGGTAATGTTTTTCAATAATCCGACAGAAATGATGAAAAAACTTGAACTGATTATCGGATCAAAGGTTGCTGGTAATAATAGCATCAAACTACGGAATACAGGTGTCGCTCTTCTTGACATCTTGTTGAGAAATTCAATACTCAATAAGCCGCAATACAACAAAATATACAAAAACTATTTTAGTCTAAACTAATCATATAAATGAATAGACAACTTGTATTATCCAGTCATACAGTAAAAACCCAAAATGGTAATAAACCATCGGATTTCACAATCAAATACAGTAATCCGATAATACTAGATTCAAACAGGCAATATGAAATCGGCCTAGACCGAATCATTTCGATGTCATTTAATTGGTTTAATGTGACAAGGGAACTCAATAATCAGAAAATAAGATATTCGTCTGATAGTGGCACTAATTGGACGGAAATTATATTCAACCCTGGAGTATGGAATTACATTGATTTTGACAATTTAATCAAAGAAAAAACAAAAACAGGAACCTCATCAAACCCTCAATATCCAATCACTCTGGAGTTTAACGATACTGTATTCAGGACAATAATAACACTAGCCTCAAATTACAGATTAGATCTTACTCAAAGTAATTTTAATGATCTTATTGGTTTCAATAAAAAGATTCTAACAAGTAGTGTAAATGTTGGAGATTACATTCCTAATCTCTCACAAGACAGAGAAATATTGAATGTTCATTGTGATTTGATAAGTGACAGTCTTGTCGATGGTGAAGAGTCAGATATTATATATAGTTTCAGTACCTCAACTCTCACCCCGAGTTATAGTTTCACACAAGAGCCTCGACGAGTTCAGTACAACCCGTGTAATAAAAATACGATCAATAAAATTCGGATATATATAACAGATGGCAAACGAAGAATCATCGATCTTAATCATAGTGACACTTCATTCAGTTTGATTTTAAAAGAGAAGAGAGATTAATCTAACTAATAGTTATATATGTCGTCGTATGAATACAAGCGAATTTATCACCCGAAACTAGGTCGTTTTGTGTATAAGCATAAAGGATCTGGGATCATTGTTGATAACATTTTCAAACCAGTTGGAAGGGTGTTAAGTAAAGTTCCAGAAATGGTTTTAAAACCTTTTGCCAAAAAAGCGCTTGAATCTGGTATTTCACATGCTGGAGACAAACTGGGAAAAAAAGCAGCTGAAAAAAGCGGAGAGCTTATTATGAGAAAATTACATGGTTCAACTAAACAACCAATGAAACCTACCAAACCTACCAAACCAAAACAAGAAGAAGATTACAACACAATTCTGAATAGACTTATATCTGGTACTGGATATTAAAAAGTGAATTTTATCTAAACTACTCATATAAATGAGTTTCAGAACAAATGAAAATCTACAACGATATGAATACGTTCGTTTCCATTTGGATAATGTCATTGAGCAACCTGCTAACAATCAAAGCCAGAAAAAGACAGGTTACAGATTCACAATAAACGATAGGTCGACTATGTTCGATTTTTTTAATGGGTATTTCGAAGTAACTAAAGAGCTTCAAAAAAGGGCAGATGGTGCTGGATATGCTGCAGCGGATCGCATCACTATGATAAACGGATCTCACAGTCTAATCAGACATATGGTTATTAAATCGTCTGGTAAAATAGTATACGAGAGTGATAATTTGCATCGAATTACGAATGTGAAAAATTTACTCGAATACAGTGACGATTTTAGTAGATCTGTTGGGAAGAATTCGTTCTGGTATCTTGATACTGATGGAACAACAGCAAATACTAATACAGGTTTCGAAGCCCGTCGCATTTTAACCCAAGCAGTACAAAACAACGGTGGTGGGGGAGCTAAAAGTATTAATGAGATGCTTCCCTTAAACAGATACAGCTTTTTTCAAGAATTAGAAAGAAAAATGTTGCCTCCGATGCAGCTCACAATTGAACTTACATTTAACGAAGACAGTGAACTGATTCACATGGCAAATGGCACAGACGCTGGTCGTGTTGTAGTAAAGAGATTGTATCTTTGGCTCCCAAGATTAATCCCAAAAGACAGCATGTATAGTAATTTCGTTTCAGAGTTTCTCAAACCAACAACCTGGACATATATGCGAGATCTCTACAATCAGTCAGCAAATACCAGAGCTGTTCAGAATATGTTTCAAATCAGTCCAGCTATCGATGACGTTAAATATGTTTTTATATATCTCCAGAGGACAGACGCGCCAAATAATGATGAAGCAGAGAGGAGTCCGTATTTGTTTGACACTTTCAAGTTGAATGCAGCTAATGCTAATAGCTCTCTATCAAACTGCAGGCTTGAATATGGGAATAATGTTTTTTACCCAGAGCTGGAATATGATGCAGATTCTAAAATACGGGTATTCAATGATCTCATGTCATATGCATTTCGTAAGAACGATTACAATTCAGGAACACAGCTTAATGTATCCAATTTCACTAGTTTGTATGGATTATTGTATTTCGATTTGTCATATCAGAAAGAGGTAGTGACGAGAGATCCTAAACAGTTGATTCTCCATTATCGTCTCAATGTAGCCCCGGCAGCAAACGTCCGAGCTCATAGCCTCGTATTTTACGAGAGTGAGGTTGTAGTAAAGACAGTTGGAAACGAATTGATGATAGTTTAAATGAATATGTTTTTTAATACAGATTTATCTAACATATATTATATGACACAACTATACGAAATTAAAGTTAGTTTATCACCAAACCAGAAAAAGAATCTTAGTAACGCGTATCATAAAAGAGAAACAATAGTTCTAAGGCTTACAAAGGACTCTCTATCTGGGAATGACACTCTATACGTACCTCAGAATATAATTAAGCGATTGGGAAAAAATAGAAAATTGAAAAAGGGAATGGACATTAAACTTTCTAAAACAAACATTCGAAAGCAGTTAGGTGGATCTCTTCTGTCTACAGTTCTAGCGCTTGGAAGAACTTTTGCACCAACATTAGCAAAAACTATTGGTTTATCAGCCTTGGCTGGAGCAGCTAGTGAAGGAGCATCTCAGATTGTTAAGAAGATATCCGGAAAAGGTGTTCAAACCGGTGGGTTCCTCATACCACAAAATAAAATCGATCAGTTGATAACATATAAACATCTTTTGACCGCCAAACAAAAGAAGGATATATTAAATGCTCTACAAACAGGCTCTGGTGTTCATATAAAACCAACAAAAGTACAAACGGGCGGGTTCTTAGGTACTCTTCTTGCATCAATTGGAGTCCCTTTAGCTCTTGAGGCAATAAAGAAGATGACTGGTAAAGGTGCCCCTCAGATGGGACAACCCCAACAAAGACCACCCAGATCTATATCACAACTAACCAATGATAATCAGGATGGTGGTTTGTTAGTCCCAACGTGGAGATCTCCACCTTTTTATGGGAATTGGCCGAACGGTACAATCGGTATGGGGACTAAAAAAAAAGATCCCAAAAAGGGCAAAGGTCTACTATTAGGCAAAAACTCACCATTCAAAAACGTCCCTCTCTTAAACATTCTATTGTAAAACCAAAATTCCATAAGAATGTCCCATTAAGCAATTATGATTTAATAAAATGGTGTAAATATCTGGATATCCCAATCAAAGATGTTCTGTCTCGAGATGAAACTGTCCCACATAATCATAGACAGGCTCTATTCATTTACAATCTTGAACCGAGTTATATGTCAGGGAGCCATTGGGTTGCTACTTATGTGAAAGATAACGTCATCAATTACTTTGATTCATTTGGTTTGCCTCCCTTCCAAGAAATTGTCAATCATGCTAAAAAGAAGAATTTAACATTACTTCATCAGAACAATCAAATACAAAATTTACTAACGACAACATGTGGATATTTCTGTCTGTACTTTTTGAATGAGATGAATAAGGGTAAATCATATTTTGATCTGTTGGAAGTTTTCGACATATATGATACGACGAATAATGAGAGGTTTCTAGAACAGTATTTCAAAAATATCTAACTCATATATATATATGAAATCATATTGCGTGAAACAGAAAAAGGTAACAGAATGTGTACCTGGGAGTGAACGATATGAAAAGGCTAAAAATGGGAGGCTTATGCTTAAATGCAAATGCTCTGAATGTGGAATCACTAAGACGAAATTCGTTAAACAGGCGGGAAACGGGATAGCCCGTCGACAGGGGCGGGCTTACTAGATACAGTAGCATCAACTGGTACTGATTTATTGATTCACCACGGTATTCCTTGGCTTGGAAAAAAGGCTGTTGAAATGGGAAGATATTATGGATCAGAAGCCTTGAGAAACCCAAAACTGCAGAAAAAGGCTATCGATTATGCTCTCGATAAGTTGAATCCAATGATTCAAAATGTCGGAAGTCAAGCTCTTGATCAATTATCAACCAAAATCAGACCAAATAGAAAGTATAAAACCGACAGAAAGGATTTGGATGGCGCTGGTGTTGATATACATAAACTAATTGGGAAAATACCGAGACCAAAAGCTGGATGGACTCCTGGAAAATATAAGTACATGGGGGCATACAATCCTCTCGATAAACAGTTAGAATATGATAAAAACACTGGTGAGATTACTAAATGGTATGTACAACCTTACAATGAAGTTGATAGAATATCAGCTCATCATGATATTTGTTATGACATGGGGAAAAACAAGGGTGAATGTGACAGAAAAATGGTCAAGTCATTAGATGAAATTCCTTATGGACAGATGCCAAAATGGGGACAAACTGCTCGGTTCTTAATTAACACAAAAGAAAAGCTAGGTCTTGGGACAAAAAACGGAAAAGGCCGTCGAGTGAAGAAAACTGGCAAGAAAAATTAGCTGATGAGCTTCATAAACCGATAAAGCGTAACTTCACCCGGCGGCGAGTAATTGTGAATCATAGTGACAAATTTTGGTGTTCAGATATCGTTGAGATGCAAAAATTCAGTCGATGGAACGCTGGCTACAGATATCTTCTTATGGTTTTAGATGTATTCTCTAAATACGGTTGGATCGTTCCATTAAAAGATAAAAAGGGTGAAACCGTTATGAATGCTTTTAAAAAAATATTCAAAGAGGGGCGTAAACCACAATATCTTTGGACAGACAAAGGCAAGGAGTATTACAACAAACATGTTAAGGAACTACTTGATAAGAATAAAATAACCTTGTACTCAACTGAGAATGAAGAGAAAAGTAGCATATGCGAACGATGGAACAGAACAATTAAAACCAAAATGTGGAAACAGTTTACTGTTCAAGGTAATACACAGTATTTAGACATGCTACCTAAATTAGTGAAACAGTATAATAACACTAAACACAGTTCAATAAAAATGACACCCGTAGAGGCTTCAAAGAAAAAGAATGAAGGAACTGTTTATTTCAATCTGTATGGTGATATGGAGCAATTGTCATCTAAGCCCAAATTCAAGGTTGGTGATAAGGTTAGGATAAGTAAGTATAAAAGAAAAGTGTTTGATAAGGGCTATACACCAAATTGGTCTGAGGAAGTTTTTAAAGTTGATGAAATACAACACACCAATCCAATAACTTACAAACTAAAGGATCTCAGAGGTGAAGACATTCAAGGTAGTTTTTATGAACCCGAATTATTAAAAGCAAAACAAGAGGTATTCAGAATTGATAAGGTCATCAGGAGAGATTACAAGAAGAAACAAGCTTTGGTGAAGTGGAAGGGATATAGTGATGACTTCAACAGTTGGATATCATTCAAGGATTTAAGGGATGTATGAAAATTATCTAACATATATTATATCGATTGATACAGTATATGCTGTCTTTTGCTTTTGGTAGCCAAAAATATAATTGTTTCTGGCTATCTTATATAAACAGACAATAATATATATATATATAATATGGATATGTTCACTTATGAAGGAAAAAAACTGAATATTATCAAAAAGGATGATGACATATGGTTCCGTGCTAAAACTGTTGCAATTATTTTGGGATATTCAAATTCACGAAAAGCGATTAATGATCATGTTGATTCTGAAGATAAATGTACACTGAACGAGCTCAAATCCAAAGGTAACGAATCGTTACCTTTGACTGGGAACCTCAAAAATACTATTTATATAAATGAATCCGGACTATACAGCCTCATTTTGAGATCTGATATGGATAAAGCGAAGGAATTCAAACGATGGGTTACTAAGGAAGTTTTACCATCAATCAGAAAAACCGGTAAGTATGAATTCAACAACAGGCCATACAAAATGCTGACATTCAATATCAACACAGAATATGATTTACATAAAAAGGTAGTCAACTTTATTAGAAACAATTATCCTAAAGCAATCCTAATCCCAACATTAGGTGAAAACCAAATTAATGGTAACATGAGAATAAAATCATACAACATGGGTTATCAGAAGGGAGCTTGTGATCTATTCATTGGAAATATGCATTTGAAGTACACAGGTTTTGCAATCGAATTTAAAACACCAACTGGTTATGGAAAGCTTTCAAAAGAACAGGAGATGATGCTACAAGAGTACGAAAACAACAATTACAAAATATTAGTCAGCAACGATTATGATGAAATCATTAAAGAAATCATACTTTATTTCCAGGGTGTAAGAATCAAATGCAAACATTGTTCCAGAAAATTCAAGTCAACAGAAACATTAAAGAATCATTCGAATTACATACATATAAAGAGAAAATAAAAACATATAGTATTAATATATGGAACAAATCAAGAGAGGAAGACCAAAAATATATTTCACTGAAGAAGACAGAAAGGAGGCTTTAAAAAAAAGCAAAACAAAGTACATGCTGAATAAAGAATGGTATTGCATTGTCTGCAAAAATGGACGAAATTATACTCTTGCAGGTAAATGGATTCATTTCAAATCAAAAAAACACATCAAAAACGCTGAAAAATAATACAGTTCAAAGGATTAATTCTTGGATCATTTGAATTCTTAACCATACTTAAACGCGGAATGAAAGTCATTTAAAATAAAAACTTATAGTAATATATATAATGCAAATTAAAGAATCTAATCATATTAATATGGATAAAGCTAGTTTGAAGAAACTTAGCAAATCAGAACTTATCAAATTGCTTCTGAAGCAGGAGAAGAAGAAGCCCGAAATTATCGTGGTTGATGATACCAAACCAGTTCCAGCACAAAGGAGACCAATACCAGCACCTCGCAAGAGTGTTAAGGATATGGTTAAGAAATACGAAGAGAATATCATTTTACCACCTCCAGAGTTCAGGGATAATTATAAACCCATTCCAGCACCAAGAACCAAAAAACCAAGGAGACCAATACCAACACCAAGAACCATAATAAAGCAAACAGACAATGCTTTAAAAGGTTTTGCCAAATCTTATGAAATTAACATAAGAAACAACAGAGATCCGCTTATTCAAATGCAAAATACACGAAAAGGTGCAGAACGTCAAGTAACAACTTTATTGAATGAAATGAAAGGCTTGAAATACGTTGAAACATTGAAAGTCACTTTCGAAAAAATATCAGCTGATGTAATAGTCGAAAAGTCAGCATATTTCAATAGTACAAGTCAAACAATTATTAACAATACAGAAATCAATGAAGCATTACAAATGTCTAAACAAAATCTCTTAAACCAGATCTCTCGATGGATATCAGAAGGTTCAGGATGGACAATTAAATCTGTTGATAGTCATTACCTGAACATTGCAAAATACGAACCCATGAAAGGATCCTCATATATCCAACTACCTTCTGAACTGAGAAACAGTGCTAAAGGCTTAATAAACATAAAAAATGAGGATAATGAATGCTTCAGATGGTGCCACATTAGACATTTAAACCCACAAGACAAAAATCCTCAAAGAATTAAGAAGACTGACAAACAATACGTTGGAAAGTTAGATTATTCAAACATTGAACTTCCAGTCGGTGTCAAACATTATAACAAAATTGAAAAGCAAAACAGCATCAATATAAATGTATTCGGATATGAAAACAAACAACCGTACCCCATCTATGTTTCCAAAGAAAAGTATGAAGATCATATGGAACTACTTCTGGTAACTGAAAAAGAAAACAAGCATTATGTTCTCATAAATGATTTCAACAGATTTATGTATAACCAAACAAAACATGAACACAGGAAACACTTTTGTATGCACTGTCTGCAATGTTTTAGTTCAGACAGGGTATTAAGCAACCACAAAGATATTTGCATACAAGTGAACGGCGCTCAAGCAATTAAAATGCCCAACAAAGACAATAACATACTAAAATTCAACAACTTTCATAAACAGCAACCTGTGCCATTTGTTATTTATGCCGATTTCGAGGCTATAACAGAGAAGATTCATGGATGTCAACAAGACAGTAATAAATCATACACAGAAGCCTACCAAACACATACCGACTGCGGATATGGATATAAAGTAGTTTGTTGTTATGATGACAAATATACCAAACCAATACAACTATATAGAGGTGAAAAGGCTGTATACAAATTCATGGAAAATATTTTAGAAGAAGTGAAATACTGCAAAAGAGTAATGAAAAAATATTTCAATAAACCATTAAGAATGACAGAAGAGAATGAACAGGAATTCAAAAAAGCAAAAGAATGCCACATATGTGATAAAAAATATACTGAGAAAGACATTAGAGTCAGAGATCATTGTCATATTACTGGTAAATACAGAGGCTCAGCTCATCAAGAATGCAATCTGAAACTCAGAATAAATCCAAAAGAAATAAAAATTCCTGTTATATTCCATAATTTGAGAGGTTATGACAGTCATTTCATTATGCAAGAAATTGGAGCTATTGTCAAGAATAATACATACACCAAAAACGGAAAAGAGATGAAAATGAACATAAATGCTATTCCAAACAATATGGAAAAATATATGGCATTTATGCTTGGTAACCATCTGACATTCATTGACAGTTTCCAATTCATGAGTTCAAGTTTGGATAAATTAGTCAGCAACTTACCAGCAGAAGCTTTAAAGTATACAAGCAAAAGATTCCAAAAAGAAAAATTAAATCTTATGACACGAAAAGGTATTTATCCGTATGATTACATGGACAGTTTTGAGAAATTCAATAAAACAGAATTACCGACTAAAGAAGAATTTTACAGCATATTGAATAATGAGCATATTTCAGATGAAGATTATTGTCATGCTCAAAATGTTTGGACTACTTTCAAATTAGAAACGATGGGTGATTACCATAATCTATATCTCAAGTCTGATATACTTCTATTAGCCGACGTGTTTGAAAACTTCCGCAAAACATGTCTTCAGTATTGCAAATTAGACCCATGCCACTATTTCACTAGCCCTGGTTTGAGTTGGGACGCCATGTTAAAGATGACTAATATTAAATTGGAACTAATGACAGACATAGATATGTTTCAATTCATTGAAAAAGGCATGCGTGGTGGGATAAGTTATATTGCCAATAGATATGGTAAAGCGAATAACAAGTACATGAGAGAATACAATGAGAATGCACCCTCAAAATACATTATGTATCTTGATGCTAATAATTTATACGGTTGGGGGCTATGAGCCAATATCTACCAACTGGTGATTTCAAATGGTTGACGGAAAAGCAGATTAATAAAATCAATTTAGCTCAGTATAATGAAGACAGTAATAAAGGATTGCTACTAGAAGTCGATTTAGAATACCCGAAAGAGTTGCATGACCTTCATAATGACTACCCATTAGCTGCCGAGAGAGTTTGTGTTAATAAAGATATGCTGTCTGAGTATTGTAAAAAAATAGCTACAAAATATAATATATCGACAGGACTAGTACATAAATTAATTCCTACATTAAGCAATAAACAAAAATATGTTCTGCATTATAGAAACCTGCAGCTGTATATTGATCTTGGATTGAAAGTAAACAAAGTCCATCGAGTGTTAGAATTCAATCAGTCACCTTGGCTCAAAGAATACATTAACTTCAATACACTAAAACGTACTCAAGCGAAAAATTCATTCGAAAAAGACTTCTTCAAACTTATGAATAACTCAGTATTTGGTAAAACTATGGAAAATATAAGAAAACGAGTTGATATAAGACTTGTGACTGATGATAAGAAATTATTAAAGATGACTTCCAAACCTACTTATGTAAGCAGTAAGATATTCAACGAAAATTTGGTAGCAGTGCATAAAATAAAGGAAACGCTCACTTTAAACAGGCCAGCATATGTTGGAATGTGTATTCTTGATCTGAGCAAGACATTGATGTATGATTTCCATTATAACTACATAAAAGAAAAGTATGGTAACAAAGCCAAATTATTATTCACAGACACAGACTCATTAACATATGAAATCGAAACCGAAGATGTATACCAAGACTTTTGGAATAACAAAGATCTATTCGACAACAGCGACTACCCAGAAAGCTCGCCGTATTTCAATAAGACAAACAAGAAGGTAATCGGTAAATTCAAAGATGAAGCTTGCGGTATTCCAATAACAGAATTCGTCGGTTTGCGATCAAAAATGTACAGTTACATAAAAGACAACCAGAAAGGTGGAAAAACAGCCAAAGGAATCAAAAAGAACATTATAAAGAACAATATCAAACATGCAGATTATAAAGAAGTACTATTTAATAACAAACAAATACATCATACCATGAAGACGATCAGAAGTAGCAACCATCAACTCGGAAGCTATGAGCTCAATAAAGTGTCACTCAGCTGTTTCGATGACAAAAGATATATAGCCGACAATGGAGTAAATAGTTTCGCTTACGGACATCATTGTATTAAATAAGTTCAACCTAAATTACTAATTCATCCAACATCAGTTCATCATTGGGCGCAGGCATTTGTACAGCATTAGGTGTAGGTCTTGGTATCTTTAATCAACCGGAAACAACTTCTGCTCTTTTTATCAAACTGGAACAATTTCTGATATTTTTACACGAAAAAGTAATTTATGGGTACGTTTTTAATTGGTCAATAGAGATCATATGATATCATGACCTTGGAAAATAGCTGAGTCATTTCCTGTTTTCATCAGACATGTCCAGACTTGTTTCTGAGAAAAACTTCCTGCTTTTCCGAGAAAGACTTCCTGTGGTGTGGAATCACGTGATAAAAAAAACATATAGATTTCATCTAATGGAAATAGTAGTTACAGAGTTGGCCGTTTCAGCACAGTTTTTTAAAACTGTGCTGGAACCGCCAACTCTATAACTACTAATTGTAATAGTCATTTCCATGAGACTAGAGTAAAAACTATTATGACCGTTATAATGAAGGTCAATCGATATTTTTAAAGATTGTTTGACAAAAGAGCTTTCTTCCTTTTTTCGGAGGTAGTTTAAGTAATTAAGTATCTTTTTATTTATATCAATGATCAAAGGGAATTTACCCAGTTCAACTCTACATGCAATATTGGATGCCTTGCTATGAACTTCTAAATAACGTTTACAGAACTGTAAATGAGTTTTTTCAATTGCGGAGCTGTCCCACCGGATTTAAAATCTGATTGTTTGACTACCACACATCTAATTAACGAGACGCGTTCTTAAAGTCGTTTAACAGGAAAGCAAACAATCTGTATCGGAAAAATCTGTGCCTTTTGGTAACTGATGATAACCGAAATGTCGGTTTACGGCTCGTGATCTTGCTTTATACTCCTTGAATACTCGATAATGAAACAGGACTTTAATTTTTTACTAAATCTCCCTCCCTTTACCCAAAACCTTTCCTCTTACCTAAAGATCCTGCTGCAAATATAGTTGTCGCATCTAAAAGAACAAAAAGGGCATCAAGAATTTCTAAGTTAATCCGCGCTAATGCTGCATTATTATATCGCTAGAGCTTGTAAATATATAACGGGCCCTGTGATTGGCCAATACTCGGGGCCGGATTCTCCTGTAATGCCCACGGGCATTATGAGCGATGTTAGTGCCCAGCTGGTAAAGCGGGAATATAGAAAATATCAAAGTACATTTGATTCAAAAAGGTCGAATGAATTGAAGCTAAATGAAAAGAGACAGTTTCTTTGAAAGCTTTTTTTTCCCTCGTGTGATATAATTTTTTGTGTGAGAGAAACTGCTGGGGGGAGTTTGAACAAAAATCAACAACAACAACAACAATCCATTTATTAACATCAATGCGTGGGATGGGGTTGCCCCGCATATCCGAGCCAGAGGCTCATTTATTATATAGACAAGAGTGTTTTAGTGGAAAATTGACCACTCGTAAAGTTTATACGAAACTACATCCGGGACTCGAGTGGCGGTGATTTTCCATATCCTCACTAGTGAGGATATCGATGACGTCATTTCCTGCTTTTACATTGTTTTTTGGGCAAAAACACTCTTGTTATGCGCGGGTGAGCATTTCCGTATGGAACCCGCGCAATATAAATATTAAATTTATTATTATTATTTATTATTATAAAAAGAAAATTACACGGTGGCTTGTATGGCGTGTGATCCCCGCCAAAATTGAACTTTCTAATTTTTCGGTTGTCCAACCGAATTCTGGTCCATTAATTTATCAATTATGCACCAAATTCTATTCTATGACTCTAAATTCGATAACACTAAGTCACATCCTAAGAGAACAAATTCGGTAAGATTAAATTCTATCCCGAGATATCCAATTCGATAACTATAAATTCTATTCTGTGACATCACATTCGGTAACACCAAATTGTATCCTGTGACCTTAAATCCGGTAAGAGTAAATTCCATCCTGTGACATCATATTCGGCAACACTAATTATAAATTCCATCCTGTGACATCACATTCGGCAACACGTCGAGTTTCAGTAAGCGGATATTTTGAAATAGTAATTCGCTAGTGGAAATCGCCTCTGCAGTGGGTGTGGACAAAACCTGGGCCTACCCTATGGGCTACCCTGTGGGCCACCCTAAAAATTATTACTTTATTTTTTTTGATAAAAATAAAAAAATAATAATAAAGATAAGAAAAAATAAACTAAAAGTTAATTTGTTATTAATTTATCAATTATTGATATTTTAAAAAGAGTTGTTGGCTGCGGTGGATTAATTTGTTAATTATGTAGTCAAGCAGAAACATAAAACAAAAACAAAACAAAAGAGAAATCACAACCAAACAATGCAATGAATCCGGGGATCGCTTGTACGTGCTCAGTGGTCAAGCCACGTTCTGGTTTTTGTTGATAGTACCCTGGGGTACAGAATAGCTTTGACACAACATTAAACTGACACGGCATTTTTCTGTATGGTTTTTGGCCTCTTTGCCTTGAACAGGGTATCTCAGGGATTTTAGGGAAGTCTACCCTATCAAAACGGGGTCTGAATTTGCCTCAAACGGGGTCTTAAATAAAGGTTTTTCCCTACACCAAGCTCACAAACAATTGTCTTGGGGGATGTGCCAGCTTGCGATTTCACAGCACGGTTTCTTCCTGGGATCCCAACAGATGAGTTCATGCTGTCTTTGTTGTGCTTGTTAGCCGTAAACAGCACTCGTGTTTGTCACAGATCCAGTGTAAAAAGTCGATTTACCCCTTTGTAGACATAAATAGATGGTCGAAAATGACTAAGTGACTTATGGCGCTCTGACATAGTTGTCTTGAGATC
This sequence comes from Siderastrea radians, assembly GCA_964017195.1. Taxonomy (NCBI): domain Eukaryota; kingdom Metazoa; phylum Cnidaria; class Anthozoa; order Scleractinia; family Rhizangiidae; genus Siderastrea; species Siderastrea radians. The sequence continues at coordinate 39,135,046 of OZ024895.1, forward strand.
TGCGGTGTTCTGCTTTCTGTTAACAGTTCCACGGGGAGGTATGTTATTCTGACTGCTTGAGACATAATAGCACACACTGGGTTTGCATCAGACAAACTTGGAAAAGCTCTCCAATAATTTTCTGAATGGATTCGCTGCGTTTGTCTGAGGGCGTTTCGTATACCAGTTTTGTTAGGGGATACTCTTCACCGAGTGAACACTGGTCAGAGTATAAAATTTGTGTAGTTTGGAATTTTAGAACTTTAGTCGGCTTATGTAACGGCTCTTGAAGAGGCGTACATGCGTGTGTGTGTGTTGCATCAGGAGTGGTAAGGAGGGGGTGTAATTCGCAGTTATCACATCTCACCGACTCGGTGAGGAGTGTAGGTTTTTGTCGAGAGTCGAGGGTCGAGGGTAATATGTCGAGGGTCGAGGGTAAAATGTCGAGGGTCGAGGGTAAAATGTCGAGGGTTGAAAAATGTCGGCGGTTTTTTTTTTTATTATCATTTATTGTTTATATTTTTTATTATTACTTTTTAATTTTTTTTTTTTTGTATCTAAGAATATTGATTTCGTCTACATTCAGGCTTTGAGTCTCTTGTCAAAAAAGCCAGAATTTTTAGGTCGTTTCTCCATTACATGTATTGAACAGTTTACATCAGTTTTGTATACGATTGAATACTTTCATTCGGTGAGCAGTATTCAGAAGATATCCAGATTTCACTTTCTAGTTGCCTGATACGGCACCGCAGCGAGGAAAATCATAATAACGGGCTGTATGCCCAGCAGCCGGGCACAGTCTCAAACACACTAAATGCTCTGCAGTCAAAAATGTTCACCAAATTTGCCCAGAAAGCCTTTCTAAAACCTCATGAAACTATTATATCTTTGTTTAGAAATGTCAAGCGATTCCAAAAATTATTTTGGCTGTGTAGTTGATGGGATATTTTCGCGTTCGCATACTATGAAATCGCTATGACCTTGCACGTTTGGATAATTTTCAGCTCGGCCTCGCTGGCACTGCTAAGCTCATACAAACGGCTTGAGAGTATTAGGATGTTCGTTTAGAAATGTCACGCGATTCCAAAAAATCATTTTTGGTTTTTTAGTTGAAGAAATGTCTGAGCCTGGGCTCACTATAAATTCGCTATGTTATTGACACTTAGAAAATTTTTGCCCAGACTGCCGGGCATGGTCTCAAATGGACGAAATGCCCGGCAATCGAAAATTCTAAAAGAAATTCTACTTAAAAGCTGACAATTAGTTATCTAACATTGAGAGAAACATCGAATACTCTTCTAAACGACTCTCAAGCCGTTTGTATGAGCTTAGCAGTGGAAATTCTGTAACACTAATTTCCGACTGCGGATCAACTGCCCGGGGGGCTATAGTGGGCTATACAGGGTGGCTCCGCCCGAAAGGGGTGCCCTTTTAAGGCTGCAGTATATTAAAGGGTAGGGAAAATTGCCATTTTAGTATACAAAAGGGTTACAAATCAGCTGCAAAGAGGACGAAGTATATCAAAGCGTGCCACATTTTTGCAGAAATGATTACGCAACTGAATCAGAACGACTGAAAACCTGGGAAAAACGTGGCGATTATAGGAAATTCTATTGTTTTGGCTTATACTTGAGGTATAAGAAAGGGACGCAATTTTGCTCTAGGTATATAAAAGGGTAAGAGTATATTAAAGCGTAAGGGTTTGAACCTCCGGTCGGAGCCTCCTCGTATAAAACTTTATTGATTACCCCCCCCCCCCCCGGGATCAACTGCCGGCAAGGCCGAGCTAAAAATTTTTAGTGTCAAGGTCATAGTGATTTCATAGTACAGTATATGCGCACGCGAAAATATCCCATCAACTACACAGCCAAAATAATTTTTGGAATCGCTTGACATTTCTAAACAAAGATATAATAGTTTCATGAGGTTTGAGAAAGGCTTTCTGGGGAAATTTGGTGAAAATTTTTGACTGCAGGGGATTTAGTGTATTTGAGACTCGGCTGCCGGGCATACAGCCACAGCGTTATTTTGTCTATTATGAACTTCCTCGCTGCGATGCCTTATCAGACCACTATCTGAACGCCTGGAGCAGGTTACTTATCAGACAACTAGAAAGTGAAATCTGGATATCTTCGGAATACTGCTAACCGCAGTATTCAATCCTATACAAAAATGTTAACTGTTGTATATTAAATGCGGAAAAGACCTAAAAATTCTGGGTTTTTGGACAAGAGACTCAAAGCCTGAATGTAGACGAATCAACATTTTAAGACACAAAAAACTATTATAAAAAGTAATAATAAAAAATATGAACAATAAATGATAACAAATAAATTGCAGACATTTTTTAACCCTCGACATTTTACCCTCGACCCTCGACATTTTACCCTCGACCCTCGACATAATACCCTCGACCCTCGACTCTGTGTACCCTTATCGCATCCGGTTGTCAAACATTGATCCAGAACAGGAGCCGATAACCAAATTCTAGTAACTACAGGTATTTGACAGGCGGTGTGCGTCACGAGATTTGACCAATCAGAACGCGTCATTTGTGTAGGCATTTTCGCGCTCGGAAAGAGCCGCTTCGAGAAGTGTATGAGGTGAAATTTTCTTTATTTTCGACGCTTGTGATTTTGTTCTCGGAATTGTACCCCATCCTATAGTTTTTGGAATACCATATCTTAGTTCTGGTCAGGTTGTCGTTGAAGGTAAACGTTTTAGTCGTGTTTATGAGAAGTTCAAATTGGGCGGCTAGTTGAAAGCCGCCATGTTGATTTCACTGTTAATGTCACAGTTCTTCTTGGACTCGAAGTTGCTTACTCTTAACGGTATTTGCCCATTAACTTGGCCAGTTAGTTAGTATAACTTTTCCTCTTTTGAAATTTCGGGGTCTACCCGGGTCTACCCCTTACGGTTTTTCCGTTACAAGCCGTTGAAAGTATCGTAGAATGAAGAGATCGTGTAAATCAAGTAGCAGATCTCCCGGGAAAGCGGCTAAGAAAAGTAGACCGAGTTGAAAGCCGAGACGAAGGGAATAACATCGAAATTCGAAAGACTCTGCTCAAATTTGAACCAGAAAAGGGGAAAAAGGTCAATTTCTATAATGTCTAGGTCATTTCAGCATTTTATCTCCCTTGGTTGTGTTTCTGAGGTCCTTCTTTAAATTAAAGCAGGTTACTCGGGTGCTGTACAAAGTGAGCTTATTTTATAATACGAGTCGCCAGTGAAGCTGTTTCTTTCGTTTTTTTATCACAAGACGTAAACAGTGATTTTATTTGTACATTCTAGTAATAAAATGGTGAACAAAACAACTTGTACAAGCAAAAGTTGTTACTGTTTTGTCACTGTTTTGTGTGTAATCTTACCATTATTTTCTGACAGTCAGCTCTACAACAACTGTGCACGTCTCTGCCACCAGTGGAATAGAATATGTATGAACTATATCTGAGTGCTTAAGAATTGTGAAGCTAATTTTTATTTCTAATAGCTTATCGGCCTAAGATAGTATTGCTTATGGATATGTCCACACTTGGTGTCTGTGCAGTGGCACAGACTGGTGCTGTGTCACTGGGTATCCAAAGTGTAATATTCTGTACACATTTTAAAAACTGAGCTCTATTTTGCACTATCAGATGCAATTTAAAAATGTGATCATAGGCAGGAGTTATTGGTATATAAGCGGACTGACAGAAGGTGTTTGCTAAGTTGTAACCTTGGAATTAAAGAAGGACAAACACATGGAATTGGTCATCACTTTAGAGCCCAAATTGAAGTTAGGCACCCAAATTCATGCATGAGTACTTGAAAAAAAAAGGCGTGTGTTCATATAAGTGCCCAGTGAAAATAGTAATCAGTGCAAAAAGAAATAGGTATTCTGTGTGCATGTAGCCTCTGTGCAGCCGCCCGTCCTCCTCAAGAAAAAAATCAGAAATGTGTATGTCTCATTTGGTTGTCTTCTACTACTCTTTTTTGCCATAGTGCTGCTACTGAGATACACTGTGTGCACCAGTCTTTTCTCACAGAGAAGATGAAATAAATATTTACTTGATATTCTTGGAAGCCTTATAACCCAGACTACAAAGTGAAATAGTTGGAATAAAGTTGGCTGTATTGCAAGTACCGGTAAATTTTAGCACTGTGCTTTTGCACAGTTAATGAACTACACCCTCTTACTGACAAGACAATAGTGAAGTATTAAACTTACTGACTCCTGTTGGCAACATAACAAACACCAAAGTTCAGAAGAACAGCTGCATTCAGGGGCCAATTCAATAAAACTTTTACAACTATTATTTGCAAGTGTTTTTCAAACTGTAAAACAATAGCTGCACTTGTAAAAGTTTTATTGAATTGACTCCTGGTCATTATCAGGTTCTGGTTGGAGCTTTGCCCATACTGCTTTGTCTTTAAAATGTTCATATACAGGTCTGGGGTGGCTAACTACCTTTCAGATACAGCTATTTCAATTAAAGTTGTAGGATTTTAAAGCCTCAAGCTAACGCGACAAGACCGAAAGTAAGTATGGGTAGCTGTATGTTGTACATCTTTTGTGGTTCGGCTCAGTGTAATTTCACGGCTGCCGCTGCCATAAGATGGGTAAAAGTATCATAAATACTTGTCCATGTGATCTATTTTCTGAAGAATTGAGCAATAGCCTAAGTTTGGTAAATTTATTAATAAATTACCCATATCAGCTTTCAGTCTTGTTGCAAAGGTTTTCCAACAACATTAATTGAAATAGCTGTAGGTCCAGAAACACAGGCCAGTGAGATATTTTGGAAGTAATTATCATGATAGCCATCACAAAGTGTCCTCAGGGATTAAAAGGAAATTTGAAGTGACCTGAAAGTGATAATTGAAGCTGTCACGTATGAAGGGCTTTCTCAACAATCCTTGCCTGTATTTCTGGAACCATCAGCATGCCTTAGCTCATGTTTGTCTTTTGTGGTATTACTGGAGTGTGGTAAAGAAAAATTCATGGCAAAGCTGTAAGCTCCTGGCTTTGCTATAAATTTCATCTCATCAAACTTCAGCAAGAGCACTTGCTTTGCAGGGAAGGTATTCCTAGAGGCAAACAATATCCCTGAGCTCTGATATTACACTCTGTCATATATGTGACGTTTCAATTACCAGAACAGATAACATTGTTAAAATTATTTACTATCGAGCCCACTATCCAGCCTACACATGTCCATGTGAAGGAGCAATCCACTCAAATGTTCCATACTTTCAACTGACTTGGTACAGAAAAGACAGCGAAATACATTTTATTTAATAAAATAACTAAGATATTATGTGCACTCTGAGTGGCTGAGATGTGTGTTTCCATGCGAGTGTGTTAATACAGTCGAATAAAGCAAAGAAAAACTTTTGCTGTGTTTGGATAGCCTGATATACAGTAAATACTCAAGTGGGGGGGATTCTCATAAGTTTATACGCAACCTGGGCTGGGCACTCCCTGCAAACCCTCAAGGGCTTTCATAACTGTCTTGAATTCTCCCAACCATTCTCGTGTTTATATTGGGCTATGCAAACACAGCAAAAGTTTTTCTATTATTTGCTTGAATTCAATCTTTTACAGTGAGACCTGTGGACAAAATTATTTTCACATATTTTCGGTAAAATGAAACAACACTCTTAAGCAGACAAGAAGGTCAATGAACAACATCGGTATCAGTTTTTTTATGATCAATGTGACTGCAGGAATGTAGGTTAGTAACTTGTTAAAATAGGAAACAGAGGAGTATATATACATGGAAATATGGCTCTGCCTTGGGATCAGCATCACTAGTTATATGGCAAGATTGAGAAAACTAATGTGCAGTGTTTGATATAAGAGAAAATAAGACATGGTTGATGAAGTACAAGCCATTAGTAAAATCAAGGACAAGAGCATAAATGATGTTATTAAGACAACAAAGTTTTTATTTTTGTGCAGCCGTGAACTTACATCAACAAACTTGGGGAATCCCTTTGAATGGCTGTTATCAGGAAATACTTGAATTTCCAGGACGACTACCACAAATTATTTTTTGTCTAATACATTTTCAGTAAGTTGTTAGGCTATATCCTTGTGTTGCGTCCTTCGCCTGAAGGAAGATCTGATTTCCATGTTTGTAAAAAACGGTAATCACACGTCAGCCGGCTTTCTCACCTTGCTCGTTGTCCGCGCTTTCTAATCTTTCCCGGTAGCGTAAGTCCGTGAACGATACCAGCAAACTAAGTCATGTGGATCTCTTTTACCGCTGATCTAGTCAAAGTACCAAACAAATACGAAAAACTTTCCGAGAAACGAACGTAGTCTGCACGTTTGCACATTCGATCGACTCCGGATCGTGAAAAACTTATTCACCTGGTCCATGAAACCAAAATATTAACCAGTCAAAACAATCTAAATTCGTGCCCTCAGTTATTCTCTTCACAACGGGAAACAAGAGTCTTAATTCCCATTTTTACCACCATTGTAAGGTCTCTCGTGAGATGTTTACTCCATCGTGTCTCGAGTGTAATGGACATCAGTTATATTTTTACCCATGACCCTTTGTGGGCCGTGACGCACACCGCCTGGGTATTTGAATACTCTTCACATAATTCAGTAATTTAGGTAGGGATGATTCGGAAAAAGTCATCGTTGCTGTGTTAGCTATTTTTCTTGTGAGACGCGTAATCTCCAAATCCTGATTTAGGCGCATGAGAAGATTGAGATTTGTTTTGTCGCGAAGGCAACGTAACCAAAGAATTGCAGCTTCTATTTTTTGGGAGAGCACCAGACGGAATAGACGCTTTTGGGTAATTCCACGGCCGCAGCACTTGTTTGATACTTTACTCTTCAGTCCAGGTCTCGAGTCGGAATGGAAAAACATATTTTAGTGACTCGTAGAACCTTTAAGATAAATTTTAAGAGCTTTGTGAAGGCCGAATGAAAGAGTTGCGAATACAGCGCAAAATTGGTGGGAATATTTCCTAAGCTGAGGAATTTGAAGAAGCTGTCGCCACTCCTAATTCGTCGTCTGATTGGTTAGCCCAAGGAGAGTTGGATAAATCGACTGATAAATCGTACTTTCGATTTAGAACGAGATTTAATGTCTTTGAGCTCTGCCGCTACGGCATCAATTTTCATCGGGGACTCCAAAAAGCTATTTTGGAGGTCACACACAGATTTCGCTAAATCGTGATTTAGCAGAGTTAAATCTCTAGTATGACCTCGGCCAATGGTCGCCCTTCGGGCGACGTTATCGGAAAGAAGTGCCGAGAAGAAAAAGACGACGAAGTGTGGCGATTTACAGGGAATTGAAAATTGGACCGAAATTGCTTTCGTCCCTTGTCTCTTTCTTTACTGTTAGTGGGCTGTCAGTTACTGGTGATACGCCCACAGTAACTGCTGTATGCGGTTTTCGTCATGCGGATGGAATTTCACCAGACGCGTAACCAGATAGCATGATGCTTTGTTCAGTCACGTTTATTGTTTTGAATCAACAAGATCGATTTGCACGATGAATATTTAGCCAGCATTACGGTCAAATATGACTCCTCTGCGCCCTGTGTTATGACCACTATTTCTTAAATTATAATAAGACTTACGATAAATGCTTTCCGGTAAACTGTTTCATTCATTCCAATCCGCCACGGCTCACTTTTCAAGTGGTTAGTTGTCGGGCACAGCCATATAATAAACTTCTTATTAACTCTCACTAGCTCGAGACCGTACTGGGAGAATATCGCCCTCTGTCTTTCTTGTACGGTTCTCGCATCGCCCGGTCCGTACCAGAAAGACCTCGGACAATATTCTCCCAGCACGGCCCTCGCGCTCGGTTAATAAGAAGTAATTAGTTGACCAAGAGCAAGTTGAATTTAGTATTCCGGGTCACCCGCGGGGGGGGTGTGGACAAAACCTGGGCCTGGGCCCATGGGCCAGCCCATGGGCTACCCTATGGGCTACCTTATGGGCTACCCTATGGGCTACCCTGTGGGCCACCCTATGGGCTACCCTGTGGGCCACCCCCAAAATTATTATTTTAAACATAAGAAAAAATAAATTAAAAATTAATTTCTTATTAATTTATCAATTATTGATGTTTTAAAAAAGTTGGTGGCTGTGGTGGATTAATTTATTAATTATGTAGTCAAGCAGAAACATAAAACAAATTAAAACAAAACAAAAGAGAAATAACAACCAAACAATGCAATGAATCCGAACTACGTGTTTATTCGAGGCCAATTTTTCTCTGTGGAATATGCCAAACAGCACAGGAACACATGCTGCGAATTAGTGAAAGGTGTGTTTTTAGGAAAAAAAATCAAATATAAAATACTGTATACCTGCCAACTTTTCGGAAGTCAAATGCGTGAGATTTTCATATGGATATTAGCCGAATTTTCTAAAAAATTGTGACGACCTTAGCCTGTATAGCTGGCGGTATTGTCTGCGAAGGTAAGGTTTTGGTGGTGACGCGAACCTTACCTTGCGAAAGCCGCGACAACGAGCGGCACAACTGCTAACGACAGTTATTAACATAGTGACTTTAATTAGACTGACTGTCTGGTGTTAGAAGGTATACCGGAAGCTTTGTTTTATGTAACTCCCCCATCATCAGTAAGGTTCCTCTTGCATGGTTTTGCATCGTTGAACTAGATAAGAGCTGGTCGCTTACAAGAGTGGTCGCAAGGAGGACCAAGGAAAGCTTTGACTGTGCCGCGAAGCACAAAGCTCACTGTCGAAACATTGGCACAACTTTGTTGCAAATTGGTCTAGACATTGTGGATGAGACATTACCGGAAAGCCTCATTGCCGAATTTAACTCGTGAAGTGTGATGTGATAACTGCGAATTGCACCCCCTCCTTACCACTCCTGCTGCAACACACACACACACACACACACACACACGCGCGCGCGCGCGCGCGCATGTACGCCTCTTCAAGGGTCATTACATAAGCCGACTAAAGTTCCAAAATTCCAAACTAATTTTATACTCTGACCAGTGTTGACTCGGTGAAGAGTATCCCCTAACAACACTGGCTTACGAAACGCCCTCAGACAAGCGAGGTGAATCCATTCAGAAAATTATTGGAGAGCTTTACCAAGTTTGTCCGATGCAAACCCAAGCAGTCCGGATAACATATTGGTGTCAAGATTGTTTTCCTCCCCGTGGACATAAGGCAGAACACTGCAGATCTCAAGACAACTATGTAAGAATGCCATAAGCCACTTAGTCATTTTTGACCATCTATTTTTGTCTACAAAGGGGAACATCGACTTATTACACTGGATATGTGACAAACACGAGTGCTGTTTACCGCTAACATGCAAAACAAAGACAGCATGAACTCATCTGATGGGATCCCAGGAAGAAAACGTGCTGTGAAACCGCAAGGGGGCACTCCCCCCAAAACAATTGTTTGTGAACTTGGTGTAGGGAAAACCCTTTATTTAAGACCCTGTTTGAGGCAGATTCAGACCCCGTTTTGATGGGCAGACTTCCCTAAAATCAGATACCCTGTCTCAGGGCAAAGCGGCCAAAAACCATACAGAGAAATGCCGTGTCAGTATTACGTTGTGTCAAAGTTATTCTGTACCCCAGGGTAATATCAACAAAAACCACAACGTGGCATGTCCACTGACCACGTACAAGCGATCACATGCGTAAAGAACAATTTCTCACTCCTGACTCACAATTGCGTGAAAAATGGAGTTCACTTTCCAAACAAAATAGTCCAGCTGTGAACGGTGCTAAGTGTTGCGTGTGTGTCCTCAATAAGAAGCTTACAAGATCACGCCCGATTTCGAGCTTCGAACTGCGACATTTGGTAATCTTCAGAAATTATCGGAACCTCTTCGGGAATCTTCGGCAACAAATGTCTGAACATTGGTGCTGTAGTGTTCGGAGGTCGTCACAGCCTGCGTAGCTGGCGGGATTGTTTGCACGAAGTTTGAGCGGCGGAGCTGGGATGCCGCTCATGGCGGCTCCGCCACCAAAACTTTACCTTCGCAGACAATACCGCCAGCTACACAGGCTAAGGTCGTCACAAATTTTAGAACATTCGGCTAATATCTATATGAAAATCTCCCGTATTTGACTTCCGAAAAGTTGGCAGGTATACAGTATTATATTTTATTTTTTTTCCTTAAAACACACCTTTCACTAATTCGCAGCATGTGCTCCTGTGCTGTTTGGCGTATTCCACAGAGAATAATTGGCCTCGAATAAACACGTAGTTCGGATTCATTGCATTGTTTGGTTGTTATTTCTCTTTTGTTTTGTTTTAATTTGTTTTATGTTTCTGCTTAACTACATAATTAATAAATTAATCCACCACAGCCACCAACTTTTTTAAAATATCAATAATTGATAAATTAATAAGAAATTAATTTTTAATTTATGTTTTCTTATGTTAACTGTTTTTTATTGAAAAAAAAATTGGAGGGTGGCCCACAGGGTAGCCCATAGGGTAGCCCATAAGGTAGCCCATATGGTAGCCCATGGGCTGGCCCATGGGCCCAGGCCCAGGTTTTGTCCACACCCCCGCGGGGGAAGGCTTGACGAACCGCGTTCAACGTAACATTATCAACATACATATCCAAGCTTAAAAATGGCTCTGCGAGATGTATATTGATTATGTTGGCTCATGGCTCTAATTCATATGTTGAGGGCAGATTGCCTGTTGACACAGAGAGATAAAGTGGCATTCCTTTCCGCAAGATGAGTGATACGGCATTTTACAATGGGCGAAGGACAATTTTAACGTCCCTTAAGGTAAGTATTATAGCCCATTGTGACTTCATTCTTGTAATTATAGCTGTCTGTATAGGTTGTTTTGGTTTAGCATCATTCACACCATACAAACACTAATCTTAACAAATTACACTAGCAATGAGTTTGCCTACGTCTACATGAATCATTCAACTTCAGATTTGTTCGGAGGGCAGAAAAGTTAAATATCGCTTACCTCTGGTGATCAGAAAGAGAAGAACGGCCACAGACTTCGTCATCGCGACCAAATGTTATCTTTACCGTGCGAAACTTTGGCGTAGCTCGTAACAGAAGGTCAACAGAAAATCACAACTTAACATGTACGTATGTCATGTGAATGTAAACAGGAATTTCAGACTGCAACTTGAACGGCAAAACTTATTTACGTACGTCCGAAAGATATGTGGACTGGGAAAAATGCGCTCCAAGAGATAAGAAAACTCGTTAAAATGAAACAGCGTAGCAATATACTGCAGCTAATTCAAATTCAAAACAATTTATAAACCGATTGTTATAAGCCTGGGGAGGGGGGGGGGGTACTCCCATATATAACCTATATAGGTATGTGCCGCTGTGAAGGGTATGGTTTTCAAGCAGTTTGGTCTGGGATAGCCGGGGTATAGAAGTCAAGGAGTTTTGGTCTACGATAGAGTATCAATTACCGGGAAACCGAGTAAAATTTAGTCCAAAATAGGGTTTGAAAAACTCGGAAATATATGTAAATTTAATCACGGAAACTTTGTTCATTGCCAGATGGTTTTCCATTGAAAACACTATGCAGTTGTATTTCTGATGAATAGCTGGAAGATAGTTAGTCTGGAACGGGGTAGGGATTTTTGGTATCTAGCCTAGAATATTGTTGCCTGGTATAGGGTGAGGGTTTCAGAGTCCCAACGGCACAACCCCACCAAGAATTTTCCGAGTATCCCCCCCCCCTCCCCACCGGGATTATAAGTACTTGTCTGAAAACTTCCACACTATCGAGGATGACAGATCGTAACCCGACCTTCAATCTCGCCAGTACCCAAGTTCTTGAATTCTACAGACGAATAAATTTAGGTCGTAGAGAGCAGACCTGCACAAACATGGCTTAAAACCTCAAAATACAGCATGTACAACTTTAAACGTTTATTCTTCAAAATAAACACCAATCGCATACATGGGAAACTAACTTGCGTGTCTGCAGCGGCAGGATCACGAAAGTGCCATGACAGTCCGTGATAGGTACTTAGACGGGAGATAGAAACTTTATCCCAGAAGTGTCAAAGGCTTTTTGCTGACCTCTTAGCTTAAAGTATCCTTTTGTGGACACTAAGAGAGAACCTTAAAAGTATTACATGGTACGGTATGCTTTTGAAATGTCGTGTTTACATGGGACAAAGTGAAAGTTTTGTTACCGAATATTTCAGTGGAAGCTGTTGGCGCATTTATCACCCATAACAGGTATATAATACTTTATAAGAGTTGAAATGTACGTCATTACCTTGCATATTGTTTATAAGGTTGGAGAGGGTGACGACTGACATTTTAGGCCAGTTTTCATTTCAGTTTTCACGAAATTTCAACAACTGGAGCACAGCACAGCACAGCACAGGACAACTAGAACAAACTCCTGAAAAGTTACGGAAACGTTTTCATTTGAATGTCACATACTTCACTTCAGAATTTTATCCACATACCCAAGTTAGAACAACGCTGTACCGCAATAAACTACGCTATTATGAGGAACGCCGCGTTCAGATCGCATTCATGAAGAATGACACGAATGAGAAAATAAAATAAAAATAATTTGCTGCCCCGTTTCACAACTTTTTCAAAATATTGGCGGGAATTATAGGAAAATTATACAGTGCTAGGTCTTTGTTTTTCAAATAATAGTGAATGCTGGCATTACGCTGTCTGCGAAGAAACCTACAAGTTGATCCAAGATTATTAATCCAAGATTTCGAGACTCGAAATACAGTAAAATTTTCCTGCTACAATGCAAGCAAAGGCTTTTGAGACACGGGTAAGTGGTAGCTTTAAAGGGAAACAAATGAGTTCTTGATTTCCAAAATTTGTCTGTTTGATTTCTAAAATAAGTTTTTTGATTTCCAGAATTTGCCCGTTTGATTTCTAGAATAATTTTTTTTCTGATTTCCAAAATTTGTCCATTTGATTTCTCAAGTGAGTTTTTGATTTTCAAAATTTGTCTGTTTGAGTCTTAAATGAAATTTCGGTTTTCGAAACTTGTCCTTCGATTTCTCACGATTTTTTGATTTTCAAAATTTCCCTGTTTGAATTCTTAAATGAATGTCTGATTTTCAAAATGAGTCCGTTTGATTTCCCAAATGGCACTTTTGATTTTTAACTGATGAGGCGATTGGCATATCAGCACGTGACAGGCAACCGTAGGTGGTCAGTCCTACTAGTCTGTTGTCAGATCACAATCGGTATGGCCGAACGCGATAGAGAAGGAGTTTTCCGAGGAAGCTGTATCAACCACCCTCCACATCGATTTGGTGCGTGTGAGAAGTTCGTGCTGATGGGAGGCCCATCCAAGTGTAGAACTTGTGGTTGTGTCGCACGTTCCCACGTAATAAACTGGGATTGGAAGCCTACGCGACTCCTACTTCACGTCTTTGTTCGCCGCGCTTCATCTCGGTCTTTGACCAATTTTGCTTCTTGTGTTTTTGTAGTGGGTTGAGTTTGGAGGATTTTCATCTGGTGACTGAAATGAGCCGTTACAACTTAGGCGTCACATTTTTTAAGACTTTGATCGCGAGGTCATATCTAATCAATTTTCTGATAACCGGTGGATTCTTGTGGCTTGCGCGCACTGTTTGTTATTCTCAGTTAAATTTGACCTCTGATCGTTTGTTACCCAGTAAGCGACAATATAATTTCTATGCCGTTCTCGGCATATTATGTACGTTGAATCTGGCTCGTTTAGGAACTTGACAGAGTTTTTCCAGCCTCTCGTGTTTGTATCTGTGACAATAAAGGATCTGAAATATTATCTGGAACGTGATGAGTTCCCCTGCTGATGTTTGTAACGCCGGGCCCGGCTTATTTGTATAATTCTGTTGCAGGATGTTGTGTTTCGCATCACGAAGTGTGATCTATAGACCCTTTTCATCATGAAATTAAAGTTGTAGCTTCTTTCTAACTATGCAACATGTAACAGATGGCTGAACTCTGCTTCAGTCAAACATATAGGAGTAAGCTCCTCTTGAAACTGAGAGTTTCGTGTCTAGGAGCTTTATATCTTTCCTCCTATTCTAAGCAAGTCTATCGACTGCGTGTTTGTGTATGCCAATATGTACAGGCAAGCCCATGGATTCAACGTACATAATATGTCGAGAACGGCATAGAAATTGCATTGTCGCTTAACAAACGATCAGAGGTCAAATTTAACTGAGAATAACAAACAGTGCGCGCAAGCCACAAGAATCCATTAGTTATCAGAAAATTGATTAGATATGACCTCGCGATCAAAGTCTTAAAAAATGTGACGCCTAAGTTGTAACGGCTCATTTCAGTCACCAGATAAAAATCCTCCAAACTCAACCCACTACAAAAACACAAGAAGCAAAATTGGTCAAAAGACCGAGATAAGGCGCGGTGAACAAAGACCTGAAGTAGGAGTCGCGAAGGCCTTTCAACCCCATTTTATAACTGTGACAAATTTTGGAAATCAAAGACTTATTTTAGAAATCAAACGCACAAATTTTAGAAATCAAAAACTCATTTGAGAAATCAAACGGACAAATTTAGGAAATCAAAAAGTCATTTGAGAAATCAAAGAAGCAAATTTTGGAAATCAAACGGACAAATTTTGGAAATCAAGAACTTACTTTAGAAATCAAACTTGTCAGACGGACAAATTTTAGAAATCAAAAACTCATTTGAGTAATCAAACGGACAAATTTTGGAAATCAATAACTCATTTGAGAAATCAAACGGGCAAATTTTGGAAATCAAAACTTATTTTAGAAATCAAAAATGAAACAAAATAAATCAAATAGTTCTTTTAAAAAAATCAACATTTCTTTTGAGAAATCAAAAGTCGCACAAAACAAATCAAGTCAAGACAAGACAAGAATCAAAACAAATCTTTTGTTAGTGATACTCCTTGAACACCGTAAATACCAGTACACTAGTACCTAGCAGTAATTAGTTCCACAGTTATGGTTTTTTATGAGAAGTTTAAGCTGGATGTTCAGCTCAGTTGCTTTTGTTACTTTTATTTGTATTCAAATGCGCGATTAATAATTATTAGGAAGTACAGCTTGACGGCGACCAGGTCCAGCTGCAGCTGACCTAGCCGATACCAGACCGACAAGGAAAAAAACGGGTATAATAAATCTTTTAGTCATTTTCAGTTTATTTTTACTTTAAAGCGTCTCTCTAGAGAGGGAATCTAAGATTAATTATGTGTTAGATTGATTTGTTGACAGCACTTAGTAATATTGAATAATGGTTTCTTTGGTATTAATGTTTTCTTAATTGTAGTAGAGAATTATAGCATCTAATGTTTTGTTGTTATTATTATTATTATTATTATTATTATTATTATTATTATTATTATTTCAGTCGTACTATCCACTTATTAAAAAGCCCTTGTTCACTTCTCTAATTTCCATTTGTAAGATTTCTTGTAGCTGGTTTATGAAACAAACTCAAACAAAAGAAATCAGACGGATTGAGACGGTATATGCATTCCATGCAAAAAAATAAGTTGATATCAATATATTTTTTGTACATCATTGTATATTAAACATTTCAAATGGAAAGGCAACGTTTAGAATTATCACGATCTTTATCGTTGACATTCATGATAACATAAAGACAAATGGGAAAGCTCAATTTTGCTTTTTGTTGTTGTTACTGTTGTTATGAAATGACGATGACCATCGCAGTTAATGATATCAATGGACTTACTTCGGTCTAAAAACCTGACAAGACTTTCTTTGTTTGTTAGCTTTTGTTTTGTTGTACGCTATCGTTTAAAATGTTTTGTTTCCTTTGTTTGTATGTCATCCATAAATTCCAAAGTTCTTACACTGAGGAAGAGCCAAAAGAACAACCTGAAAAACATTCAGGCTTGCTTGAACAAGATTTGTACTCATGACCTCAGTGATACTACTGCTTAAGTTGATATCAATAACTGCGATGGTCATCATCATTTCATTTTTCTTCCGAAGTTCACAATATGAGAATTTCATATATTCATTTTTATTTGTTATTGTGGTTGTTATTAGATGCAAGAGTGGTATACTAGAACAAAGCTTCCTACTCTCTGCCTTGCATTCTGAAAAGGACAGTTTTGGATTGCAACAGGTAATTTTGGTTGACTCCGCATTTTTTTGTTTTCAAAATATTATCCACGTATTGTGTTTACTTGAAAAAAGTCAGCAATCTCTCATTAAGCACCCCTTGACATTCACAGTCCTCTTAGACTGGTCCATGGAAAATGCTTTCTGCCACTTTGCATGCAGAACACTCCAATTCTTCAAGAGTCTTCTCTGACTACACTCCAAATCAGTTCTGACAAAAGGTGTGCCAAATCCAGAGAAACTCTCACCATGAGCCTCAAGCAAGAATCTTCAGCCACGATCTGGGATGAGTTTGAGAATATTACAGTTGATGCACGTCACGCGTGAACGGAAACTCGAAAATTCAAAACAACGTGACGAGTCACGTTCTCCATATTTGGGCATTCGCCTTGTGTTTCTTGAGATTCAGAGAGGGATTTCGAAAATCGAAAGGAGATTTCGAATCTGTCACAGATTTTTCGAAATGTTCAGACCTGGTTATGTTAATGCCTTAGGTTGGAAGAACAGGCCATGTAGGCCTCTCCACAAGGAAACGAGAAGACGAATAATTGATCGTTATTTGACTGGGGAGGGACCAAAAGCGATCTCCACAGCAGCTCGTGCAACTCCTGGCGCTGTTTATTGTATCATTCAACATCATGAAACGTTCAGTACATGTGAGGCGTTCAGTCAAGGGGGACGAAGTTATCCTTCTAAACTTTCAGACGACGTTGCATGTAGAATCTATTGAATTGTTCAAACTAGCGAAACCTAGGATATATGGATGGGAAAATCGGGAAAGATTGTTGAACAGTAGGTTATGCAATAGACGCAGCACAGGTCACAAAAGCGTAATATGAGAGTTTGTATGGAGCTGAAATTCGATTGAAAATAATCGGCAGTTTTCCGTGGAAAATACCTAAAAATCAAAATAGAGTTTGAAAAACCTTACCTGTTGTGTGTTTGCTGTGTCTTTACCGCTTTTGCGAACTGCTGGAGGCCGTTTCGGGCGATATTCTGTTTAACGGTCGAAGCGACGTCTTGTCACGTACTGGCTTTACTTTGACATGATGTCGCATCGACCGTTAAACAGAAAATCGCCCCAAACGGCCTCCAGAAGCTCGGAAAAGTGGCAAAAACACAGCAAACACACAACAGGTCTTCAAACTCTATTTCGCTTTTCAGGTATTTTGCACGGAAAACTGACCATTTACATTTTGGATCGAATTTCAGTTCCATACAAACAACTCACATTACGCTTTGGTTAACAGGCAGGTACAAAACTCGGACCGGATCAACTCGGATCGCTTGATCCGGGTCGGATCAACTCGGATCAACCCGGATCGACCCGGATCAACCCAGATCGACTTAAATTATAATACAATAAAAGAAAAGGGATACTATTACGCATTTATCATGAAAATATAGCTGTCCTCGCTCTCCTGCGCCGTTTTGTCGAGCCGCCGACGAGCCGCCATTTTGCTTTCGTAGTCCCAGGGCTTCGCGCACTACGAAACTAGTGTCCAGTCTCAAGTCGCGTTCTCGGGCACAATGGTCCCCAACGTATTATAGCATTGCTTATTTTTATGGCAGATGATGTTGCTCCAGACGAGATATTCAGTCCTTTAACTTCAAGCCAAGTGAACTTCAAAACTGCCAATTGAACATATTGCCGTAGTGGTAAATATTTATTTGGGCAAGTGTATGTGTTTGAAACTTGCGGTTCAAAAAAGAAAAATAAAAATAAAAGGGAAACCTTAGATCATTTTGACCCGTTAACATTTAGACTCTCTCTTCAGCAGAGGCCTTTATCGCCATGATGTTACAAAAACTTGAAAGGCCAAACACGACTCCTATTGGTTAAGATGGATAAAACGTTGACCTTCAAAGCTTTGCTCTAACGAGCAGAAGGGCTGTACTCTGTTACAAACGGTTAAACTCTTTTGCTCGCTTTTTGTTTATTCTGTAGCGCCGACATTCTTTCGCTAAATTTAACTTTTGAGAGAGTCTTGTCTACGAGGTTATCCGGGTAACATCTGTTGCGTAATCTACGCTTGAATTGTGTAATGTTTTCTTTAAAAGTAGCTTTTGAGGAATTGGTTCTCAGAAGACGCAATGCTTCGCCTTTGATAAAGCCTTTCCTGACGCCTGGAGGGTGTCAGGATGTAAAGTGCGTGTATTGGAAAGTTTCTGTCGGTTTGAAGTGCGTGTGAACGTCGAGAACAGATTCTTCCTTAAATCTTTCGCCCTTGTATACGCATGTATCCAGGAAAGTTATTTCTGTATCTGAAATTTCAGCCGTGAATTTTATGGTCGGGTGATAGTTGTTTGCTAGCTCTATGAACGCGGTTATTTCCTCTTTGTTTAAGTTCCATAGAGAAAAGACGTCATCGATGTATCTTTTCCAAATGAGTGGCTTTTTAGAACTGCGCTCAAGAATTTCTGTTTCGACCGCGGCCATGAAAATGTTGGCAAAAGATACTGCCATTTTTGTGCCCATTGCGGTACGGTGTGTTTGAAGAAAATCTTTTCCTTTAAAATGGAAAGAGTTTTCTTTTAAGATAAGCCTGAGCATATCTCTGAGGTGGAGTGTAGGTATAGGAGGTTTGTTTAGGTGGAATGTTTCGTATGTTTTACAGACAATAGTGATTCCTTCCTCCCGTGGGATGTTAGTATATAGGCTAGCAACGTCCGTAGACACAAGCATTGTGTCTTTTTTCGACCTTTGTTTTCTCTATAAAGTTCAAAAATAAGCAAAGTTATACATAAAGGACAAATGAAACTACCCTTTTCTAGACATAATACGTAAAGAGATGTGATATGTATTGAAAGATGGCCAAGATCAGGCTGAATTTTACCTTCGTCTCCATCCATATTGCGCAGATGACAACAGCATGTGTGCCCGAGAACGCGACTTGAGACTGGACACCTGAGACTCGATCCGCGAGGCCCTGGCACTAGGAAAACAAAATGGCGGCTCGACAAAACAGCGCAGGAGAGCAAAGACTGCTTTATTTTCATGACTGTCAATCCATAAATGCGTAAAAGTATCCTTTTTCTTTTATTAAGCATCCCTTTTCCTTTATTGTGTTCAAATTTAAGTCGATCCGGGTTGATCCGGGTCGATCCGGGTTGATCCGAGGTGATCCGACCCGGATCAAGCGATCCGAGTTGATTCGGTCCGAGTTTTGTACCTGCGTCATTTTTTCTTAATTCAACAGCCAGCAGCTGAATCGATTTGAAGGTTTAGCACATGGTGAAAAAAAATTTAATTCACGAAGTACTTTTCCTGATGAGAAATGTATACTTTCAAAATTAAATTATTTCAAACACAAAGAACAACGCAGTTTTTACCAAAATCAGTTTTGAAGCTCTTGAGAGATTGCAAAAGTAAAATTGAGTGTTTAAAAGACGACAGAGGGATTTGTTTTTGCACGCGAACGCCTCAAATTGATGTCATAATTTACTGCTTCAAATGGCGATTTTAACGGAAGTTGGTTATTTGCATTTTTCTTTGAAATAAAAGGATATTTTGCCAAAAAAAGTATCCAGTGATTTTAGTTATACCCTAACCTATCTAACATTAAAATATGAAAGAAATCGAATTTTCCACCCTCTCCGCGGAATTTTGATTGTGTCTGATTTTTACAGACAGGCGCTCTTAAGATTCTAAAGTCCCCATAAAAATGTTGGCAAAAGCGACTGCCATCTTAGTATCCAAGGCTGTTCCATGTGTTTGGAGGTAGTTTTTTTCCGTTAAACTGGAATGAGGTTTCTTGAAGGATGAGTTTCAGCGCTCTTTTGAGATATTCTGTGGGGATGGGGTTTCTTCTTGATAGAAAGCGTCATATGCCGGCTTTACACACTGTTTCTATCCCCTCCTCCTGAGGTACATTTGTGTATAAGCTCCTTACGTCCATTGAAACAAGGGTAGCGTTTTCTGGTACTCTCGTTTTTTCAATGAAATTGATGAAGTCGGTCCTGTCCTTTAGATATGACTCTTGCTTTAGTGTTACCGGTTGTAGCAGTTTGTCTATAAACCGTGAGTCTCTCTGTC
Organism: Siderastrea radians; assembly: GCA_964017195.1. Taxonomy (NCBI): domain Eukaryota; kingdom Metazoa; phylum Cnidaria; class Anthozoa; order Scleractinia; family Rhizangiidae; genus Siderastrea; species Siderastrea radians. The sequence continues at coordinate 39,155,131 of OZ024895.1, forward strand.
GGACCATCGCAACCAGATATTATAGGTCTTCCAACCGGTGCCTTCTGAAACTCCTTGGCGAAAGCACCTCAAAATATATTTTTAGCACCACATATGGGTAGATTAACTTGGGAAAATTATTGTTGTGGCTCAAACAGTCCTCCTAATTTTATGTGAAAATAGTTCAAAACTGCATGCGGCCGGAAAACAGCATCATCTCCTCACAACAACACAGTTTCGGTATATTTTCGTGAGAGAATATAACTAGTCCTGCTTTTAATACGCTTCACGAATCCAACCATAATTTTTGTCGGAGTTCTCAAGTTTCTTGAGTTTTTGTTGTTGTTGTTTAAATTTTCCGTGCAGGAATTTTTTTCAGTGAATTTTTTCTCTTGGTAAAAAGTTTACCAAATTTTATCTGGGGTACTCGCTGTGCATGTTTTTTTTTGCCGATTTTTTTATTTATTTTCCTATTGTACTCATTCCACTTGTCGAATAAACGAGGTAATCTTTAGACTACGAGTAGTCCCTCATTTTTCTCAGGGATAGCCTGCGAGCTATTCGCGCGAGCAGCCGCGATTTGCGAGTCGGGGAGTGAAGCGAGCCGGCAAGAAGAATGAAAGAGAAAAAGTTCGCCCCATTCTTCTCACCGGCTCGCTTCACTCGCCGACTTGTAAACCGCGGCTACGCCGCCAAGATACTCGCACGAATAACACACTAAGTGAGCCTGCTCGCAAGCTACCTCAGGGATAGTAGAGCGAGCGAAATGGGCGACGTGCGAAAAATGAGGGACTACTTGTACTACTACATGAAAAATAAAATTTGACTGGGGAGTGCAAAAAGTTCTCGAGGGCTTAGTTTTTGAGGTCTTAGGTCTTAGTTCTTAGGTCTTAGTTTTCGAGACACCCGTCTTAGGTCTTACGTTAGGTCTTAGGGTACTCAATCGGACTCAATCGAACTGAAGTTGGATGGAACTCAATCGAGCTTATTCCATGGACATGTAGTCCCAAACGGTGCCATTTCTCAAAGTACCGTTTCGCAAAATACCATTTCGCAAAGTACTCTTTCGCAAATTACCATTTCGCAAAATACCATTTCGCAAAATACCGTTTCGCAAAGTGCCATTTCGCAAAATACCATTTCGTTTCGTTTCGTTTCGTTTCGCAAAGTACCGTAAGCCTGTCAAGAGCAATATCTATTGTTTCATCAAGTGGCACATTTGTAAATAGTGAGCAGACATCCAAAGAGCACATTATTCCGTTGTTATGTTTGTACTTTTTGGCCCAGTCCGCAAACTAAAGGAGTCCTAACAGAGTGTTGGTTGGTCGAAATTGGCTGAAGTACACCGACAAGGTAGCTAGCAAGATGGAGTTGTAGTTGTTAACAGTTGAAACGATAGGGCGGAACGGGCAACTGGCTTTATGAACCTTTGGAAGGCCATACAAAACACCAGGAGACGATCCACTGGGTAAAATCTTGTGGAATGTTGCATCATCAATAATTTTCTCATTGCTAAGTTTGCGGAGATATGCAGACAGACTTTCTTCTCTGGATTTAGTTGGATTTTGCTTTAATTGCTTGAATTTGGTGTTATCAGAAACCAGCTGCTTCATTTTGGTGAGGTAATCAAGTCTGCTAACTATGACAACGCCATTTCCTTTGCCTGGTTTGGTAATGATGATGCTGTCATCACGGCGTAAATCGGATAGGGCTTTCCATTCATCTTCAGTTTGCTGAGAATGTTCTTCTGCTTCGAAAAGTCATATGAATAAATGTAGCTATAGGAGATATTCTTCAGTTGACTTCTTAGCCGATCTCGGTTTTCATTAGTTAAAGGAAGTTCTAGTTTAACAAGATCACGATAAAGCAATTCAAAGGAGCATTTAACGTCAAATCTGTCAAAGTCTTTAGGAGGCAGACAGAAACCTAACCCACGTGCTAAAACGCTTTTCTCAGTCTCAGTCAAGACCCGATGGGAATAGTTGAATATGATGTCATCGTTGTTTAAATTTGAAACTTTAGGGATTCCAAATTTACGTTTCAGATTATTGAACTTCTTTTCAAGCTTGCGTGAATTGCCCTCTTTGATCTTCAAAGCCTTGGTTTCAATAACAGAGCAAACGTGGTTGTAATCCAGCGGTGACAAACTGGTCTTCAGTAACGAACGTGCTGATTCATAAGACCGTTGTCAGTTGCGACGATCAGATCAACTTCCAGCGCAGGAGAGCAAGTCCTGACTGCTTTATTTTCATGACTGTCAATCCATAAATGCGTAAAAGTATCCTTTTTCTTTTATTAAGCATCCCTTTTCTTTTATTGTGTTCAAATTCAAGTCGATCCGGGTCGATCCGGGTTGATCCGAGTTGATCCGACCCGGATCAAGCGATCCGAGTTGATCCGGTCCGAGTTTTGTACCTGCCTTTGGTTAACTGTGGACGAAGCGTCGGCTTTGTCTTTAATCAACCTCACAACTAGGAAAAACTGTCATCAGTAATTGCTTGACACAGCAGATGTATCTTGGTTTTCGTCCACTTCCTTCGGAGCTACCGTTCTTACACAAGCGTTCAGCTCCAAGGTTTGTTCTCGTTCGGTTGAAACAGGAATCACGCGTCAGCAAAATAATTGACATAATTTCACCTCCTTCTAGTCGTCTAAAACGTTTTTGAACCACTGACGAGAAGCGAACCCAGAAAATAACGCGGTCTCTCGATAAAACAAAGATTTGTCCCTTCACAACCTCTTGCTTCTACAAAGATAGAATCCATTTTCGGAAATTTCAATAAGATCTTGAATATTTCCCTTGTGATCTCCGTTACGTCACTGAAAGTAGCTTGTTTATTTGAAGACTCGGATCACGTGTTGAGGTTTCCGTTCACGCGTGACGTGGATTAACTGTAAAGGCGCTGTCATCCAAGTAGCTGTCTCCTACAACCTGTAGCCTCGCGTTACTAGTTGTTTTGAACAAATTTACGAAGGTCATGACCAACAAATGAAAATGCATTTGTTTGTTTGTTTGTGTCTAGTTAAACCCTTTTTGTCCCATTGTGAGACCAACAGACCTCACTATAGTGGTTTGCATAACATCATGTAAACATGGATGATATTGTGTAGCTCCAGAAAATATTCATACTCCCCCCCCCCTCCCCCAGAAGGGATTGGAAATTCCAAGGAGGGTGGGAGTTCTCGAAAGCCCAACAATTTAAAGCAATGCATGAACCTAAATTGTGATCTCCAGAGGGGTGCGGGGGTTATAGGGCAAATCTCTTTCGTGGGGGCTATGGACATTTTCTGGAACTACACATTTTTTCAATATTACCGACACCAAAATTGTCTCGGAGAGATCTGTTCGTTTTAAAGGAATAAAGGTATACACCCTTTTTACATGTGACGTGGTCGCCCACCCTTACAACATTATAAAATGTTTTGCCAAATAAATTTGCGGTACATGATTCATATTGCATGTCATTCTCTGCATAGAGAGCTGCAAAGTAACCTTTTCTGTGGTTTACCTACTCTAGGTGTACTTTAGGGATTTTTCGAGTTTCAAAACTCATTTCAACTACTTTTACGTGAATTATGAATTACACTCATCAACTAGACCTTTCAAATATCAACATATTATTCATGTTTGTTTTGGTTTTACAGGTTTTTAAAGCCCAATTATTAAAAAACCACCAAAAACTGTTTTATTTTAACCACCATGGTTTTTTCAACCTGTTTGTTCTGGTTTTACAGGTTTGCAAAGCCCAACTGTAAATAACCACCAGAAACTGTTTTATTTTAACCACCACGATTTTTGTAATCTGTTTGTTCTGGTTTTACAGGTTTTCAAAGCCCAACTGTAAAAAACCACCAGAAACTGTTTTATTTTAACCATCATGATTTTTGTAACCTGTTTGTTCTGGTTTTACAGGTTTTCAAAGCCCAACTGTAGAAAAACCACCAGAAACTGTTTTATTTTAACCATCATGATTTTTGTAACCTGTTTGTTCTGGTTTTACAGGTTTTCAAAGCCCAACTGTAGAAAAACCACCAGAAACTGTTTTATTTTAACCATCATGATTTTTGTAACCTGTTTGTTCTGGTTTTATAGGTTTTCAAAGCCCAACTGTAAATAACCACCAGAAACTGTTTTATTTTAACCACCACGATTTTTGTAACCCGTTTGTTCTGGTTTTACGGTGTTTTAAAGCCCAACTATAGGCAACCACCAAAAACTGTTTTATTTTAACCACCTGTTTGTTTTGGATTTACCGGTTTTTTATGCCCAAAGGTAATAACCATCAAACTGTTTTATTAATGGACCATGAGTTTCTTCACCTAATTGTTCTGGTTTTACGGGTTTTTGATACCCAATGATAAATATTTAAGAATAAAAATTACAGAAATCACACAACGTTGCGATATCATCTTGGTCAGTCATTTTCAAGTGGGGAAATAAATATGTTACGTTTATATACCAAAAAAGTGTCGAATTGTTCCATGAGAATAAATGAACAATGTGATATAGAGCGCTAACCGGGAAACTCTCGATTATCAATCGTTTATTGATCTTTGTACAATTTGGCCTATTTATAAGCTATGTAGGAGTTTTTGCGCTCAAGCTTGGTCAACCTGAAGGACGTTCCTTAGAAGGCGTGGTTGACGGAAGGAATTCCTTGCCCATCCACGTTCCTTACGTACGTCTGTTCCTCGAGGTACAACCGATTACAAGATACAAAGAAGTAGTAACCGAGTTGAATGCCCTTAATATAACAGCTAAACCTAATCTTTTGTTTAAGTTACACTACTGAACTAGACAAAGCAATTCTTGGTCTCGATATTTTGGTTAACCAAGGGAAGGTGTGTCAAAATCTTAATCCCTGTTGATTTTGTGATCAGGACGGTCAAGGTTACTAATTTTACAACGTGAAGTAAACATCTAGATTTAGCACAGTTGTTCAAGTGTGTCTAGAATTACGAAACCCCAAAATAACAAGAATTTCACTTCACAACAAATGATAATTAAACGTTCAGGGTTAATTACAAATGCTTTGTTCAAAAGCGCGAATGGAGTCCGACAAGGTGTTCAGTTTAGGTTTGTGTCCAGGGACCGCGCGGCCTATTTTAAAGTGGGGGTGCTAGTTCGATCGGAGTATGGTGGGGGGGGGGGGGAGGGTGACAGCTTCACGCGAATTTTTTTCTTTTTAGTGACGAACAATGCATCTTAAGGGCGGCCATCATATAGAACATGTGCAGTATTAATTGGAACATGGAAACACATGGACCATGCACAATATACTGAAATTGATTGAAGTATATAGACATTAGTAAAGGATCAAAACTAAACTAAGGGTATCAAACTCTTTGAACTAACCAGTTATTAACAACGTTGATACTTATGGCATGTTTTGGTGGTATAATCTGGAATAGAAGACAATATACAGTTAGTATTTTCTCAATATGGACACTATTCCCTTCCCTCAGTAATATATTAACGATAACAAAATGAACGGAATGCGGTCGGAATGTTTGGGTTTATCACAATAGGAAAAATCGCGTTCTTTCAGGGATTCAATGTTCTAGATATATTCTGTTATTCCTAAACCGGAACAGGAATAGCCAGGATAGTTCCAAAATAATGCGCCTGAGCATATTTTAAGTCGTATCCGGCAAGGTGCAAATCTTGACGCATTCGCATTTAAGATCTCAAACTCAAAAACATTTTTCTTAAGACTTGTACAAGCAAACCTGTCTATTACAGAATAAGGCCTTCGAAGAAAGCTGAGCTGAGTATCATGAACTATATATTTCACCAAAGTCAGTGTGTCGGTATGTCCTGACTGTTGCATGAATGCCTTATTTCTCATCGTTAGGAGGGAAAGAGTGATCGTTCGGCAAAACTTTCGGCAGCTATCCTAGTTGCAAAGTTTACATGCATTTAGAAAAGCTTGACGTTGATTTTCAGCAAATGTCAAAGCACGCTGTTGCGGATAATCCTATCTGGAGACAGACTGCAGTTCGTTATGCCGGGCCAGACAAAAACGAGAGTCGAGAAAAATTCATACTCTTTAGACCAGAAAGGAGTCAATGAGAGTTCATGAGACGCGGGGGGGGGGGGGGGGGGAATCCCATATGAAAGTGACGGGAATGCTCGTCGTCTCGCTTAGGGTTGTAAATTGAAGATTTTGGTCTCGCTTAGGGTTTTTAGGAAGGAAAGCCAATATTTTTACCCATTCAGGTATCGCTTAGGGTGCGCCGGCGTAAAGAAATATCTATATGAAAAAACCAAACGACGTCAATCTTTAGCGTCAATCTTTAGCGCATTTAAAATCATTGAAGCTCTTATTTGGTTGTCTGTTTTAGCATGGTCTCGTTTAGGGGTCAAATAACACCTGAACCACGCCCAGATTGGTCTCCTTTAGGGTTTAATTCTAATTTTCCGACGAGCATCCCCGTCACTTTCATATGGGAGTCCCCCCCCCCCGGGTCATGAGAGTTAGAGGCCAAACGATAGTGAGAATGTCAACTTCAGTCGATTGCAATTAAAAGACTGAGCAGGTTCAATCTCTTCAAGATACAAAAAATGAAAATGATACGAACTGCAGAAATACAAATGAAACTACAACTGCGATGTCACATCTTCATTTCATTTCTTCAAGATACAGTTCCTTAGAGCGCAGTGAGTTTCAACTAAACAAGCCAAATGGGAGCAAGGCGAATTGAACTTTTGTGGGCGGAATATTCCGTTTCTATTCCGTTACTGTTTTGTCCATATGGAAATTAGATCTAACTGGGGAAAACGAAGTACTGGTTAATCCTGAAACTAAACACTAGCTAATGAATTTTCCAACTTTTTTATTTATTTATTTTATTTTATTTATTTATTTTTTGGCACCAGAAAGTGGGGGGGGCTAAAGCCCCCTCAGCCCTCCCCTCGCGCCGTCCCTGTGTGTTCGCGGATGAGCAGCATTTCAAAGATCAGTCAATCCAACTTTCCCTGACACCTCGTCAGGATTGAGAACTGGCTACCAAGGTCAAGGTTCCCGACATCGTGTTTTTCTTTCAGATGTCTGCCAACAGCAGAAGATCCCCAGTTTATTCTCGGCAATGCGCTGGTGGAGATGTCAATTGGTGTTGACCTATATATTCTGTATCGCACAGATGACATTTTAAACTGTATACAACGCACTGCTGGTTGACTAAGGGTGGCTTTTCTTCCTGTACCTTGCGCTTGTCTCCAATATTTGGGTCTCTTGTAATCTGGTTGCAAGTTTAAGCTGATTTTACTGCCGAGGTCATTCAGTTCTCTTCTGATTGAACGTCTGCCGACTTCTGATCATTGAATGGTAGTAGAATCCGGACAGTTTTGTTTTCTTGGACGTCAGTCGTGGCTGGGTTCTGTTCCTGTGACACTAGGGTACATCAACTTCAGGTTTTGAAACAGTTCCCATGATGAAGAGAGACGATAAGTCAGGTTTAACATGGCCTTAAGGAGCGATCTCTTATACCAGGGATCCACGTGGCTCTGGTATAGTGAAGGAGTAGACACGTCACATGACAGCCTGCTTTTTTAAAAATTTCCATCACAAGGAATGGCAGCTTGTTGTTGTTGTTGTTGTTGTTGTTGTTTTTGTTTTTTGCCAGTTCGATTCCTTAGTGAAGCTTATCACAGGGTGGCGATCATTTAGTGTCCGGATGAGAACACTGTAGTGACTGGTATGTCCAGCACCATTACTAAGGTATCATCAACGTACCGTTTGTAAAACTCTCGCATTTTGTTGTCACTTTCGAAATTTTCTTCTATAGAGCATACGATTGAATTAGCCATCAGAGGTCCTAGTGAAAAACCCATTGCCACGTCATCTACTTGCTCGTAGAGTTTTCCTTTGAACTAAAAGAGTTGATGTTTCTATCAGTGCAACCCTAAGAAACTCGATCAGGTTGGCTTTACTAATGTCTAGGTCATGTGTTTTGTTGAACCAGTTATCAGTAAAGGCCTTCTCAGCAAGGATCTCTCGATGGCCTCATCAAGAGGCACGTTTGTAAAGAACGCAGACACGTTATAGGACACTAGGATGTCCTTCGTGTTCACAGTCATTTGTCTAATCTCGTCAGCGAAAGAGAATGTGTCAGAGATTGTGTAGTGATTAATTAACTGTTAAAAGCTTAGGCTTATCATTACAAGCCACTTGGCAAGGGCGTAATTGTAGGTATCCGTAGCTCATAGGATAGGTCGCCTCGCTACAATTCCCGACACATTTGTTGGAACACTTTCACTGTCTCCCAATGCCCCAATGTTGATAACAATGAACGGACTTGCTGCACGACCAAAATTGGTTCAATCAACATTGAGGGGAAGGGAGAGCAGCAGATTTAAACAGGTGAATTTGTGACATTGAGAGAAGTACTCCAACAGAGTGAGACTGAAATTGTAGGCTTTCTTTATGTGTGCTTCGGGAGACCACAAAAGTGAGCAGTCGCAAGCCTCAGTTTCGTGCGAACGAAGTCAACAATCTTTTGAGGCAGGATTTTAGTACGAACAACGGTGCCAAGATATTTTTACTTTGCAGTAGAGGGGAGTAGTACTTGGCTGGTCGCCCCCTTGTGAAATAGCCACCAAAAACCGTTTTATTTTAACCACTGCGATTTATTTATAACCTGCTTGTTCTGGTTTTACGGGTTCTTACTGCACAACGGTAAATATCCACTAAAACTGTGAGTTTTGTTTTATAAAACCACTATGATTTTTTTAACCTGTTTGTTCTGATTTCAGGTTTGAAAGCTCAACGGTAATAAGAGGGTCTGGAAGGGTAATCTCGGGATCCGGGATTTGACCAAACTACGGTGCGAGATTCGGGAAAACGCAAAATATCTTGACGGGATTCGGGATTTGACTGCTACCAGGGAAGCGGGATTCGCCAAAATTTGGGCACGGGTTGCGGGATTTTTTGGCTTGTCTGTCGGGAATTCGGGAAATCGTCACGACCCAAGTAAACGTTCTAGCGGCAAAAGCGAATCAACCAGGCAAGCGCAAAATATCAATCAAAAGGGCCAATCTACGTCTTAAATTTATTAGCTTTTTCAGAAATTAGTCTTTTTTAACGTATTTTTGGGAAAGAAAAAACGGTATTCGGGATAGCGATGAAAAAGGGCGGGATGCGGGATTCTCCTCAAAAAGGAGCGGGAATGAGGGATCAGGACCCCCTCTTCCAGACCCTGTAATAACCACCAAAAACTGTTTTATTTTAACTACCATGATTTTGTCAACCAGTATGTTCTGGTTTTACAGCTTTTCAAAGCCCAACTGTACATAACCACCAAAAACTGTTTTATTTTAACCACCATGGTTTTTTAACCTGTTTGTTCTGGTTTTACGGGTTTTCAAAGACCAACTGTAAATAACCACCAAAAACTGTTTTATTTAAACCACCATGATTTTGTCAACCTGTTTGTTCTGGTTTTACAGCTTTTCAAAGCCCAACTGTACATAGCCACCAGAAACTGTTTTATTTTAACCACCATGGTTATTTTAACCTGTTTGTTTTGGTTTTACGGGTATTCAAAGCCCAACTGTAAATAACCACCAAAAACTGTTTTGTTTTAACCACCATGATTTTGTCAACCTGTTTGTTCTGGTTTTATGGGTGTTTTAAGCTCAACGGTAAATAACCACGGAAAACTGTTTTATTTTAACCACCATGATCGTTTGTCAACCTGTTTGTTCTGGTTTTACGGGTATGTAAAGCCCAACGGTCAATACCTACCAAAACTGTTTTATTTTAACCACCATGATTTTCTTTACCTGTTTGTTCTGGGTTTATAGAGTGTTAATGCCCAACAGTAAATAATCACCACAAACTGCTGTATTAAAATATGGATAAACATAACGATAGCTTTCCCAGGAACGATGCTTTCTGATTATCCTGTTGTCAAGTTTATGAGAGCCTTCACCTACTCTTCTTTCCTTCTCTACACATAGACTAATGGTTTCGAACGAACAAAGACACGTGAACCTCTTTTACAAGGTTGTCATTTTTCGGTCATTCAAAATTAAAAATATGACCATTTCTATGTTTCCCGTTTGATTATACCTTTGGGCCCAATGGGGTCCCTGGACGAAGTCGTGTATGACTCCAGAGGTGATATATGGACCCGTCCATTTCTGTTGTACTTTGCTTTTTCATAAAGCAATCACTTCACTAAGCAATGAATCTCTGAAAAAGGACTAGATCTTTGCATACATCTTTCATTTGGCAAACTTTGATCAATTCAGCTATAGTTACTTAAAAAACAATCAGTAACTTTTTTTTCCAGATCTTTGCAAGTCGGGCTATTCATCAAACTCTTTTCTGGAAAAAGTAAGCTGGACATCGTTCAGCAGATCGAAAAGAAAGGCGACGAACGAAGAGGATAACCAAGCAAACAGTTCTAGCCAGTAGATCGACCGAGTCACTTGCAAGGCCACGTCAAGCAGTCAAACTTTGACAATTGCGCAAAAGACACATCGAACATATGCTTAAATGGATGCTAGTGGAAGGGCAGGTTGCGAGAGCATCCGGAATATATGAATCAAAAGAAAGATACGGAAGTACAAAGGGTGTTTCGGAGGAGAAGCGTCAGGCTGCCTCCTGTAGTCCCCAAAGAGACCTCCAGAGGTACGATGATAGCTGTTGGGGGGTGGCGGCCGAGTAAGAATGTCGTTACAAGAAGGCCCATTCAGTTTACCGGGCACTTGGCCGAGGTCCATGGACATTGAATTCCAGTACCGAGTTGAGAAATGTCAATGAGCCTCAGATCCCTACTTACGTCAAAGCATTCGGGAGACTCTGCCACAAGCTGAAGTTAAATGGTATGTCTAGGAGCAAGCCGGAAACAAAACATAATCCACTGGTCGATGGACCGGCCAACAACGGTTCCTCAAAGGAATAAAAAGTAACTGTGGAAACATGAAAAATATCACATAAAGAAACAAACGGTTCTTTGAAAGCATAGTAAAACCAACGGAATCAGGACAGGAACCACTTTAACAGTCGGAATACCAGCTATTGGGAACAAAAGTAATATAAGCGAACATCTCCACTACTGAATGGAAGGGAAAATAACTAGTTTCAAAGGGAACACATAACGTTCAGGACACTTGCTTCTTCCTTTCAAAGTTGAATAGTCGAAACAAACAGTTCTCTTCAGCGCTGAATGAACACGTCGTTCCTGTATCACCCAAAAAAGACTGCTCCGCCTCAAAGGTGATTCCTATAAGAGTTTATGGGTAAAAGTAGACTAAACTTTTTCCCCCTGGTAGCCCCATAACGAGCATTTATTCGAAAAATGAATTTTAAAAAAACATAGATCACTGTTCTTGCGAAAGAGATGCGGTGGGCTAAATTTGCCCTATTTGGCACCGTGGCACTACCTATCTACGTGGTTTGTATTTATCGCATCACATTACATTTAGCGGTCGGCTGGGAGCATAACTTTAATCCTCGTTTAGGACGAAATAGCCAGTTTTTCATTTAGAGAATTTGGAGTGCTTTGCACACAGCCTAAATTGGTTGAAAGGAAAACTGATAGTACGCACAGTTCTACTGGAAATCTTTTCTGACGCGGACGACAACAACTTTTTCCGTTCGAACTAAATTTCCATCTCTGGTGCTTGCACTGCAAATTCGGCTCCATACTAACTACGCACTGTACGTAGGCTCAAACAACTTTTGAGCTCTATCTAATTTAAATTTCGTCAATTCACCCCACAGTGTCCGACGCCACGATGACCGATGTGTCAAAATTGGGGTAGTTTTCCATGACTGTGGCCAAACTGTGAAAAAAATCTGTGTTGTAGAAGTTTTTCTCGCGAACGTTCTTAAGAGAGTAAGTCCGAGGTTTTCTTTCGATAGTTTACTTCCTTCACTGATTCTCTCCATTTTTCCAAAAAAAAAAAATTCTGAACTTAAAACACTTTAATGAATCACTTTGCTATTTCTACTCATACGCGATCGAGTTTTTCTACAAAATGCATGCATGACTTAAAAGTATCCTTCTGTGAGGTTAAATCTACGCTAAGGAATGACATCAACTGCAAAATTTTATGAAATAGGCCTATTTGCGTTGAAATCAACATATCGACCTTATCTAGGGTTCCCCCTTTCATTATTTTGAATGCTGTAATATCTATGCACTCTCTTAGCTGATTGGTGACCCCAGGTTTCGTTTCGATAGTTTACTTCCTTTGCTGATTCTCTCCAGTTTCACCGAAACCCAAAACATTCTTAAAGTGAGAAGTTTTAATTATTTCGCTTTCCCTACTCATTGCGATCGAATTTTTCTACAAAATGCGGGCATGACTTACAAGTATCCTTGTGAGGTTTATTTCACCTGAGGGAATGAAATCAGCTGCAAAAATTTGAAATAGGCCAATTTCCGTTGGAATCAACACATCGACCTTATCTACAGCTTTCCCTTTTACTCTTTCTCTTGCTGATTGCAATGAAGACGATATCGCCAAACACGGCGGAGAAAAGCTTCTCCAAATACCAGCTTCAACACGCTTTATCTCTGAAATGAGCACGATGACGCCCTCCCCTCCCCTCCCACCACCCCTTTTGCTTTTTTGGCCTTTCTGGCCTAAGTTGGTTAATACCAAGTTGAGAAGATTGTGAAGAGGATTTGGGCACGAACGTCCTCCAGCTAAAAGGTTCACGTCAATCAGGAAAAATTGTTTCCTGCCTTACAAAAAAACAACACCAGCAACAACAACGCACAGCGCAGTAACACAATCCCCTAAAAAAAAAACATTTAGAAAATGCAGGAAAGATGCCAATGTATCCGTAACTGGGACGCATGAAACAAGCAATGATTGAACGTGGGAAAACTTGTAGGTAAAAACGGCAGGATGGGAAGAAGGTAGGAAATACTGAGTCGAGGGAAGGAGGGAGGGAGGGAGGGAGGGGGGATAAGGAAGGAAGGAAGAAAGAAAGAAAGGAGGAAGGAGGAAAAGCTACTAATGTAGCAAGAATAAAAGAAAGGAGGGAAGGAATGAATTGGTGAAAGCCACAGATTACAGCTTTAATATTCAGACAAATTCGTCATTTTATTTCTCATTTCATCGATTTATTTTCATACATAAGCGGTGCACATCCTGTCACTTTATATCCACACACCACGGTGGAATGACTTAACTAAGACATTTGTATTGATCACTGCTCCACAATTCCAAATCCGTTGCTGTTGGCGCACAAACAAAAAATTGACAAAATGAGAAACAAAGAAGTTTATATTGGTTGGGTGCTCTTCAAGTATCAGTTATTATATTATGTGGAGCTTGCGCCGCCTGTGGTTCGATTGTGTTCGATGACTGAACCAATCAAGCCCAATCGTTCGATAAGTTCGATTGCGTTCGATTAACGAACGGTTCGCCGGACAAGTAACGTCCCGACAAGTTAGATAACATGACTGAAGTTGTGAGAACAGCCCAAGTTTGACCTCGATGGCGGAATGTCGTTGATGAACGTCAACTAAGCTACGCTTCAGCGATGGGCAGTTACTTACAAAGATCTACAAAGGGATAGACTGCTTTGACATTTTGAAAGCTGCACTCCTGCTCAATGTCTTACTCGTGCTCCGTTCACAGGTCTATAAGAGAAGGCCTCCACAAGATTGTTCGTGAGTACCACGTTATACTGAATTAAGAATTGACTCTGGGAGTGAAAAAGCAACAGTAACTTGTACATACGTAAATTTATATAAAGTTTAGTAAGAATTTGCTGTAAACCTAGACTAAACGTGAAAAGAAAAGACCTACCATTGTAGTGTATTAAGTACGTGCGTGACATTTTTCACACAGTTCAGTGAAAGTAAGAAAGAAAAATTATGCTCTTTGTCACCTTTTGTTTTTGGTAATAAACGCTCATTGATTAAATTATCAACCCCTATTTCATTGGTACTTTCAGGGGAACATAAAGTTTGAGGTATATAAAACAAGGCTTTATTTTCATTCTTGAAAGGGTACAGTAATTTCATTGGTCAATCTAACACGGAATCTAGGAAAGGCCGCACCTTCCACTGTGAACCGTGGACAACCACGGACACACATATTTATGTCGCTAACCTGTGTTGTGCCGCCAGTTGCAAATAAATCCGCAAGCAGTAAAAATTGTGCGTTTGTGAAGCAGCCTCTAATGCTTTACCTCAGAACCTCGGATCAAACGAGAACAAGGGTCGATGGAAGCTTTTAAACTTTTTGAGAGCTCATGTAAGTTTAGTGGTGAACAAACGTTAGTGAGCGTTTGAAATGTCATCGATTCTAATGAAAATTCCCCAAGCAGATTCAAATCGGCAATTTCAAAACGTATGGGAGTTGCTCTCCGGCTTCAACTCTCACTGACTTAGCTTTTGTTCTCGTTTAAGCCCGGCTTCAGACAAACACCTTTCACTGTAAGGCAGTGTAACCAGGAGGACTGTTTTAAAATCTAAGAACTTGGATGAAATATTATGTATGTGAACTCCGGATGAAAGACTCTATACATGGAAGACCATCGCGGTTGTGTAGGCATTTTATACATGGTCTCCCGTGTATAAAATGTTTGAAAATCTATTAAGTTGTCATCCAACGTGAGTTAACTAGAATAACGTATGCAAAGGAGAAGGCTAGCCCATCGCACAGATTGCTAGGGAACTTAAGAACCTTAACGAAACTGACGACGGCGAGATCTGGTGACCGCTATGAATTTTTATCAACAAATCCTCAGGTTAATGATAACGTGAATCCACTGCCTCAATCGTCGTCCACGATAACACGACGACAGAATTCGGGGGAATTTGCGCGCTGATGTTCATCTCACTTACGTTCTTCGGTCGTTGCTGACGTCGTCGTCGTCGTGGCTTTTAAGTTCTCTGATTCACTTAGGGTGTGGACACTTTTAGACAGCATAAAAACAGGGCTTATAGAACGTCCCGTCAAATTGTCCAGAACCAGAAGATAGCACTTCCCACAGAGGGGCAATGTCCCTTATTTTAGCACTTCACAGGAAACCCAGCCATAATGATTCAGTTTTGTTTAAAATTACTCTACAAGTTTTCTGAAACCATGAATAAGTGTCTTTTTAGCTGATGGGCAGGGTGAAAATGGATTGGAACTTGAAAAGAATAGGCCATTTCCGAGTTGTCTTGTACCTCTTTTTCAAAGCGAGTCTTGGTGCACAGTCTTTCATATCAAAAATGAGTTTTCATTCACATGCAAATAAACTCATTTTCATATGAAAGGTTGTGCACCAGGCCTCGCTTTCAAAAAGAGGCTCAAGACAACTCAGAAATGGCCTATTGAGCCACTTTTTAAATTCCTTCCCTTGTGTCTTCGAAAAATTGCCAAAACTGAATATGGGGTTCAGTTTCTAAAGAAACCGTGTGCTGTGTCGGTGGGGCAGTAAAACACAAAAATTTGGATTTATCAACTGGGTTGATAAGGTAAATTGGCCACCTAATAGAAATGTAAAGCTAACGTTTCGAGCGTTAGCCCTTCGTCAGAGCGAATCAAGGAACTGTGGGTTGCGCTTGGTTTATATGGAGAGCGGTGAAGCTACGCTATTGGTAGGAACATGCCAACGTTAAAAAAACAAGAATAAATGAGTTGAATGAAAAACTGTTTATGTTTTGTTATCCCTTTGACAAAATTACTTAGTATCTTTCTCTTTGTGCTGTAGGAGCATTACTCGTGCGAGAAAAGGTGCTTAGTTATAATCCCAGTCCGGTTGATACAAAAAACGTAAAATCCTTATGACGAAGCGGAAATGTCCAGAAATGTGTGCTAATGAGATTCATGCTCTTTATGACAGACATCACGAAGTGTCCCCTAGCCCTAATCTTCACCTAAATTCAAGCAGTTCTGTTAAACATGAAGTCATATGGAAAATACGAGTTACGTGCATTTCGATTCTGGACATCAGTGGAAGTAGCGTCTTTGAATTGAAGGCAACCAACTATTTATGTTAACTTTTCTTACTGAGTAAAAACCTAGCGAACTATGGGCGAAATAGCTATAAACAAGAGTTAAGTTTAGGCTTCTTAGCAAGCAAGTAGGTTGGTTTGGGCAAGTACATCCTCGAGTAGGGCGCGCTGAATTTCTTTGTTTTGAGTCCTAAACACTAATGATGTCTTTTTTCACTACAATGGTACTATGGATAAATAAAAGCATTTCTTTAACATCCACGAAGACGCCATATTGTCCCGGATTAGAACACCAGTCTTCGGAAGACGCTACTCCTGCTAGAACAAACCTTCCACCACCCCCCGGACACACAAGAGGTCCACCACTGTCAACAGTACAAACTTTGTCCTCCTCCCGGGGGGAGCTAGTGCAGCGCTCATACTTGCCTATCACCCCACCGTATGACGCATTACAAAGCTCTCGGGAGGCCAGTTCGACGTTAGCCTCGTTTAGCACACTCGAGGTATTTCCTCGCCTCTCAGTAGATTTCCAGCCGCTCACATAACACGAGGAACCAATAGGAAACTCTGTATCTTCATCCGGGAGACAAACAGTGGTGACTCTCTGGTGAAGCACCGCCATTCGTTCAATCTTCAACAATGCAACATGGTGTTCAGGACTAATAACAATTTTTTCAACTTTGATGGTTTCTTCGTAACCTTCAAGCACTGTCCTGTCATGTTCACCGAATCGAGCTTTCCAATCTCCAGGATTTTCAGTTATGTTCACACAAGCTGCAGACGTTAGGATCCAGTGCTTGTCAATTAGGGCACCGCTGCACGCATGCGTATTCTGGAATAGCAACTCAACTTGCCATGGCCAGGAATTGGGACGAGCCTCGTGTTTGCTGACCATAAAAGAGGTAGGCGCAAAGAGGAAGCGGGTTCCACATTTTGGATAGCCTTAATGGTAACAACAAGATGGTTATCAGAGGAGTTTACGGGTAACCATGTCATTGACTTTTTCAGTTATTGCTCTAATCAATCAAAATAACATTCAGCGCTTCATCAACTAAACGGGACCAAAGCCAAAACCAATCGTTGGCATATCTGACAAATGCTAGAGTTCAATAGGTTATCGACTAAAATATCACACAAAGGGAGAAGAAAACTTACAACTAGAAACAGAAAGACATTTCTCAGACAGAAACTCTGAATTTGGGGAAGTACAAGTTTCCCAGTTTTAGACTGGAATAACGGGCATAGAAACTCGCCTTGCAACAGAAACGCCTCTTATATTCACATAAAAGGAGATAATCAAGATTGGTTTTAGTTTACATCAAAGACACAGAGGGAAAGCTTTACCTTCCTTAAAATCACGTTAGTCGTATATACGTTGGGCTGACTTAAAAACTACCGAAAAATAATGGACTTACAGCCCGTTTGTTGACAACCTCTGTACCTTTTCATTCAATACCCCCTTCCCCTTTGTAGTTTTTCAATTTTGGACGAAACTTACCGAGCAAAGTATTCTCAATAAATGGCACCATGTACCGTACATCCAGATACACTCCGTATTTGTTGGCTCGAGCGCACCCTTCGCCCCAGCTGACCACACCTGTCAAAACAAAACTGCCGTCCGCGTTCTGACAGGCCAGCGGTCCTCCACTGTCACCAACACATGCGTCTTTTCCACCAGCTGGAAAACCAGCACACAGATATCGCTCGTTTATCAAGCCCTGGTATGAAATATTGCTATTACAGACTTCTTTAGACACCAGGTCTACCTGGACTTCGCGAAGAACCTCAGAGTACACGGAATCGGTAAAATTTTGCCTCCCCCACCCGGTGGTAAAACAGGTTTTACCAGCTGGAAAACTAGTTTCCATATCCGGGAGGCAAATCGAGTGCACTCGTTTGTGGAACACCGCTGGTCGCTTGAGTTTAATGATCGCAATGTCGTAATCACCCGTTTCGTTTGCACTACCCAATATAAATCCCGGGTGGATTGTTATGTTTTCAATATCGATCATTTCTTCATAACCCTCATATTTCGTTTCGTTGTGTTCTCCAACCCTAACCTGCCACTGGCTTGGCTTGTTGTACAAGAAGAAACAATGCCCTGACGTCACAACCCACGAAGGATCAATCAATGAGCCTCCACAATAATGATCAGTACCGTTGACCAGAAGATCGACTTGCCACGGCCAAGAGTTGGGGCGAGCCTCTCGTCCACCCACGATACGCGAGATCTGGGGAGGAACTGGACGCTTTCCACAAGAAGGATGACCTTAGATGAGGAAAAGAGAAACGATGCTCTAAATTTAGAACATAATGAATGGTCTCATATCCTATTCCTAGACATCAACAAAATTTATATATAATACCTGATGAAAGAGTCAGGATTCAAATTATTTTCTTTTAGGTAGTGAAGGCCGTTATCAGCTAAAAACACCTCGTATCAAAGCGCGATGTTTGCTCGCGGCAACCAAGTTCCGAGCGTTTTGGTGATTCCTTTCACGATCAATTGCCCCTAGAAGAAAATAGGGACTGTAAAATCTCTAAAAGGAGGTTCCCTGCTGGTCTGGTTTGCTAGGAAATAAAAACTTTTTCATTTTATAAGCGGATCAAGTCATACAAAGACAATTTCCATGGACATGCTTTGAAAGAAGAAAGCGTCAGTACAAGACCTAAACTCCTAGACTTAATTACCAGGTACCTACCGTGCAAAGTATTCTCAATGAATGGCAACATGTACCGTACATCCAGATACACTCCATATTTGTTGGTTCGAGCGCACCCTTCGCCCCAGCTGACAACACCCGTCAAAACAAAACTGCCGTCTGCATTCTGACAGGCCAGCGGTCCCCCACTGTCACCAAAACACGCGTCTTTCCCGCCAGCTTGAAAACCGGCACACAGATATCGCTCGTTTATCGAGCCCTGGTATGAAATATTGCTGTTACAATCTTCTTTGGACACCAGATCAACCTCAACTTCGCGAAGAACCTCAGAGTACACGGAAGCATTCTCACGTTGCCTGCCCCATCCGGTGGCAAAACAGGTTTTACCAGCTGGAAAACTGGTTTCCATATCCGGGAGACAAATCGAGTGCACTCGTTTGTGGAAAACCGCTGGTCTCTTGAGTTTAATGATCGCTATGTCGTAATCGCCCGTATAACTCGGACCACCCAATATAAATCCCGGATGGATTATTATGTTTTCAATGTCGATCATTTCTTCATAACCCTCATATTTTGTTTCGTTGTGTTCTCCAACCCTAACTTGCCACTGGCTTGGCTTGTTGTACAAGAAGAAACAATGCCCGGACGTCACAATCCACGAAGGACCAATCAGAGAGCCTCCACATTGATGATCATTGCCGTTTAGCAGAAGATCGACTTGCCACGGCCAAGAGTTGGGGCGAGCCTCGCGTCCACCGACGATTCGCGAGATTTGGGGTGGAACTGGACGAACGCCACATTCTGGGTAACCTGGCAAACAAAACAAAAGCAAATATGTGTGGTACCAAGCAAGAGCCTCCAAGAATCTGCTAACATGAAGCAATCTGTACTGTACTGTTATATAATTAATTCTTGGGCCGTAGCTAACTGAGAAATAACCCCGGATTTTGTAAGATACGTTTCAGTGTTTCTACTGTGAATTATACAGAAATGCAAAAATGAAATTGGGCTGTTTCCAGTTTTGTGTCTTCCTTTTTTGAATTTAGCCAGACTTTTGTTACATGCAGAGTCTTGTTCTGGCCACTATAAAACCACACCGGAAAAACCGCTTCTGACCCATTACAATCAGAACCTAAATAACCAATAATCCAATCTTATAAAAATCTAAACGCTTTACATACCATATATGGTGCTTTCGATAAACGGCAGCAATCGTCGCACGTCAGCATAGACCCCATATTTGTGAGGCCTCGCACATCCAATTCCCCAAGTCACCACACCTGCAAGCACCCATTTTCCAGCGTCATCTTGACACACCAACGGCCCTCCACTGTCGCCCTGACAAGCATCCCTTGCCCCTTCCTGGTATCCTGCGCACATGTAACGCTCTGTAACGTGCCCGTTGTACGAGTCTTTTTTGTTGCACTCCGCTAGTGACACTATTGGGACCTGGTTCTCTTGAAGAACGTCAGAAAAATTCCCATTTTCCACGGTATGACCCCACCCGGTTACGACGCATTCCCGACCAAAATCTTCGTAGATCGTCGAGTCCTCGTCGGGCAAACAAATTGGGCTGACCCGACTGTTGAAAGTTGCTGGCCTTTTCAGATGGTAAAGTGCTATGTCGTAATCCCCTGGACTAATTGCCGTCGGGCGGTCATGCTTGAAACCTGGATGTATATAAAACCTGTCACTGTCTATTATCTCCTCGTAGCCTTCCAGTTTCGTTGTGCTGTGTTCTCCAAGCCGGATCTCTTTATAGCTGGCAGAGTAAAATGGATCTGCGCAGTGCGCAGCAGTCAGAATCCATTGCGGGTGGATTATTGAGCCGCCGCAATGGTGCTTGGCACCATTCTCTACAAACTCCACTTGCCATGGCCACGAGTTTGGCACCGCAGTTTTCCCGCCAACGATACGCTTTTGTCGGGAATGGTGGCTCATTACATGGCGGACTCCACATTTCGGGAAACCTAGGGGCAAATGGCATGTTTATAATGAAGGTAGACTTTTATACTTAGCCTTGAGATGGTTTATAATTTAAAGTTTAACGGAATTACCCTTTCGGAAACAAGAGTCGTGTTCGCCAATTCTTCGTGTAAGTGCCCAGCGACAGCTTTGGATTCTTATTTGCCAATCACATAACACGAGAGCTCCTATCCGACACACTGGCCGCTGAGACCTTTAAATCGGACTGCGAGTACAAGATTGAGTGCGAGTATGACTTTCAACTTTCAAGCCGGCTACGTTCTCAGAGCCCTAGCTCCTTCTTGTTGTTCATCAGTAAACAAGAAGGCTCTAACAAGGAGACTTTCAAACCGGTAAGGTTCTCAGAGCCCTAGCTCCTTCTTGTTGTTCGCCAGTAGTTAAGAAGACTCTAACAAGGAGACTGGAATGCGACGTCCAGTAAATCGTGTAAACTGGAACTGAAAAGTCGTAACGGCCTGCCAAGCACAGATCCGGTCTTAAATTTACAAAGCAACATAGGCAGATGGGGATTCAAACCTTTAAGCCGTTTTTGAAGACGTAAGCTGAGAATCCGTTCAAACGAAAGTAACTGTCGGCCTCCAGTTTCATCGGTGCGAAATTAAGCTTGCTGCGGTGCCTTTTTCATTGTTTTCGCAGGAACTTCGCGCTCGTAGATTTTGTACTGTTGCAAGATTCAAGGGCACTGGTAAGCGGACGTAACGTTATGCAGGTACCAATGTTTAGACGGAGAGGGGTGGGGGGTACGGGCAAAGGTGCGGCATTTGAACACTTCTGCTGTCCCCTCTCTGAGGAATTTGACCTCAAATTTTGCCCCAAGCTGCGGACATTTGAATTTGATCGTGCAGAGGACTGGGTCCATTTGAATTTAACCGTGTAGAGTACTGGGTGTTACATTCGTGTTACAGGAGACGCCATCTTGGAAAATTGAAGTCAAAGATCGGAAAGTGAGAAACGATGGCATGTAATTATTATATTTTTATAATGCAATACCGCTACAGCGTTCCATCTCGTATTCGTTCAATACAGCTTACATCACTTGGTGCCAGCACAGATAATTGAAGCTCAATTAATAATGAACGCAATATCCTCTCAACACTTTTTCCGCTACTGGGAAACGATCTACAACTCTCTCGGGGATTTTTTTCTTTGCCTTTATTCAACTTCAATCTTCGTCAATCTACCTTCAATAACAAGAGTTAGAAACGTTCATTTCAAATTACTTTATTATGTACTTTTAATACATGTCATTACACGGTTTTGTTATCCCCAGGAGTAGATATTTTTTCAAATTTGAACTATTTTCCAGTCCCAAGGGTCGGGAATTTGACCAAAAAATTGCAAAAAAATTCAAATACCGCGCCTTTGTCCGTACCCGCCCCCCTCTCCCCCTCTCCGTCTAAATATTGATACCTGCATTAGCTTTTTTCATTTAATCGCTGTAACTCTTTCCCTTCACAGCGGTCAAACGCACGACGCGTGCACATTTTCCGTTATAATTCGCAAAGACAAATAGACGAATGTAGAAACTCAGCTCAACCGCAAAATATAACTTCGTGTTTGAAAACATAAGCTTTTGTGCGTTGTGTGTTCAAAATAAAGTAAATAAGTATGCCATCCACAGGTTTTATTGGCGTGTACTTCGGTTTGTGGGGACATTTTGGGTATCGTTTTCATATGAACATCAAGAGCGTAAACGTTGGGAGGTTCTTGACAACTTCGTTTCCAGGGTCCTCTCCCTTCGAATCCTGGGAACGAGTTTGGGTCCTTGATAGCCTGTTCCAGGCTCTCAGATAGTAGGGTCGTCGCGAACAGAAAGGGAACGCGAAAATAAAATGCGCGCGCGAGCCTGGAGAAAAAAGAGGGCGGTGGCGGTGGCGGTGGCGGTGGCGGTGGCGGTGGCGGTGGCGGTGGCGGGAAAAGCCCCCGCGCGTTTTTTCGTCCTCGTTTTCTCTTCGCTCTTTTCCCCACTCTCTCGGAGCCTGGAACAGGCTAGGCCCTTGACAAGTCAACAGACAGATTTAAAGTTATTTTTTAGAACCAACCTCTCATACAGCCATAAATCTCCATTCTAAGAGCAATTGCACCATGCCACTCCATCGGCTTCACGCGCAAAAACCTTGACTTCTTTGGTTCCGGTAGTTGAGTAGTTATGACCTCATTTTTGTCATTGTTTAACAAACTACTGCCTCCAAAAACCTACAGAAGAAAATTTCATTTTGTAAACAAAAAAATCGCAAAATTCTGCAAAAAAAAAAACTGTGTTCTATGATATTCGACTTACAATGGGGAACCTTTAAATAATCAATGCTGTTTATAGAAACTTTGTACAAAGTCCATGAAGATATAACCACATGAAATAGTCCTACAGTCGTTATAAGTGCTTAATAAAATTCTCCAGCGAACTAAACGTAACGACAAGCTCTACAGTCAAGAGCCTTTAATGACACAAAGGACATCATCAATTTTTTGGTAGCCGTGAAGAGCAAACTTTTGAAAATATGGAAAGAAAGATACATTTTACAAAATAATAATTGGACGTGGACAAATTGAAGAGGAATTGACCACAAAGCGTTTGTAAATCTTTGTAATTTGTGATTTAAGGAGGTAGTCGCTACGAGATCCTCAGTAGACTTCAGTAGGGGCCAATCTAATAGGCCAATTCCGAGTTGCGTTTAGCCTCTTTTTTAAAGCACGGTCAGGTGCAAATCCTCCCATATGAAAGTGAGGTTTCATTTACCTGCGAAATGAAAGTTATTTTCATATCAAAGCTTTTGCACTTGACCGCACTTTGAAACAGAGGCAAAGGGCAATTGGGAAATGGCCTATAGCGTTGAGCTTATTTTCGAGGCAGGGGAAGTTGGGGGAGGATTTTCTTATTCCTCTACTCCCCTCCCCGAGAACTTGAACTGTAAAGATTAGATTTATAGTATCAAGAAGTACCTCAGATAGCTCGTCCCAGGCCTTGCCGTCCACACTAAATGACAGCGAATACTTCGTGACCCAGTACTCGTAGTTAGGATGACCCTGGACGGCGACCGCTGAAACGTTAGTCTCGTCTTTGAAATGAATCTGCAAAAATTGATTGGCATCTTGAACAAGCGGCATCCAAGATCCGTTGCCATGGAGACGTGCTTGCCCGGGATCGTGGAAAACGTCATGAATGGACGAAGCGGTGATATCAGCGTCTTGTACCCAATAGCTTTGCATGCCTAGCTCGTTGTTACATAGTGACCCTGACGTCAAAGACATATATGATCATCATTTAGTGGACTGAAGAGGGCGATAGCTCTGTTAAAAAAAACCAAATGGCTTCTAGAAAAGGTTAAGGGAGTTCAAAATAAACTTTGTTGTTTAAATGCCCTCTCCTAGGTTCATTTAGGGAGCTTTAATGCCCCTAACCCCGGGACACTCATCTTGGCATCACATTTCATTCCATTTATGCCTTGCGATCGCTGTGAAGCCTTCCCGTGGCTATTCGCTCTCGTGAAAAAACCAGCGCCTAGGTAGGAGGCAGCCTTTGAAGTCTATTTTTAAGCCAGTAGTTTACAACATTAAAATTTGTCTTTTTTAAGTGATCATCCTTTCCAATTACGCCATTGAATAGATTCAAAGTCAACAGTATAAACACTCACAGCTGTCACGAAAAGATATCTTTTTCGTTTAAACAACCGCCATTGTCTAAAACCTTTGAAGATGGTTAATCACGAACTGATCAAAATTCAAAGCCAAAAGCTTTACAAAACGCGTCAGCGAAGTCACGATTCACTGGTTTTGGATTAGTTCGTGGGTGGTTTTTGAAATAAAAACATATTTAACCTGATAGGTTAAAATCATTGCACGAGTTTTTTCAACCAATTGCACAGTTTAGCAAACGTCAGGCAAAACTGTATAAACACAAACGTACATTACAAACCGCTTCAATACATACGCTAAGCTGACTGTTAATATATGGCATTTTGTTTAACTACTGCACATCTTATTAACGCGACGCGTTCTTGAGGTCGTTAAACAGGAAAGCAAACAATCTGTATCGGAAAAATCTGTGCTTTTTGGTAACTGATAACCGAAATGTCGGTTTACGGCTCGTGATCTTGCTTCATACTCCTTGAATACTGGATAAAGAAACAAGTCTTTTTTACCAAATCTCCCTCCCTTCACCCAAAACCTTTCCTCTTACCTGAAGATTGTGCTGAAAATATAGTTGCAGCATCTAAAAGTACAAAAAATGGATAAAACATTTATAAGTAAATCCGCGCTAATACTATATCAGTTGACCAAGAGAAAGCTGGATTAAGTATCCCGGTTCACCAGGCTGTAGTTTGACGAACCGCGTTCAACGTTACATTATCAACATGTCCAAGCTGGTATGTTTGATTATGCTGGCTCGCGGTTCTAATTCATATGTTCTAAAGTCCCTGAAGGTAACTTTTGTAGCCCATTCTGGCTTCATTCATGCACGAATTTAATAGCTGTATGTATAGGTCGTCTTGGTTGAGCTTTATTCACGCCATACATACTAATCTAAACAATTTACACGAGCAATGAGTTTGCCGACGTGAATTATTCAATTTCAAATTAGTTCGGAGGGCGGAAAAGCTAAATATAACTTACCTCTGATGATCAGAAAGAGAAGCACAGCTACAAACTTCGTCATCGCGATAAAATGTTTTTCTTTACCACGAAACTTTGGCGAGTTCGTAACAGAAGGTCAACAGAAAATTACAACTTTATATGAACGTATGACATGAATGTTGTTAAGTAAACAGGAATTTCAAACTGCAACTTGAACTGAAAAATGTATTTGCATACGTCTGAAAGATATGTGGACTGGGAAAAATGCTCTCCGAACAGATAAGAGAACTCGTTAAAATGAAACAGCATAGCAACAGCCTGCAGCTATTTCAATTTCAAAACAATTTATAAACATAAACCGATTATTATCAGATAAGTACCTGTCGGAGAACTTTTACACTATCCAGAATGACAGATCGTGACCCGAAACGACCTTCAGTCTTGCCAGTACCTAGCCTCCCACGCAGTCGTTTTTAGGGGAGTCGTATTACCCTCCTCCCCACAAACGCCTGCTTACCCGAGTTCAACATTCCTTTCCGCCGTTTAGCCAATCACATTGTACCTACTTATGTCTGGTAGGTTGACGTTGACCGCAGGACGCTTTCGCGGGAACACATGCAGATAGACATGACGCCCGGTATAAATTTTAAAATGTAAAGTAAAACGTCATCTCAAAATCGTTCTTGAACAAAATTGCGTAAGCTTTCGAATTGCACGTTAAACTTCAAAATCTGTGCTAAGATTTTGGAGAAATAAATTTATTTGTGTGCGCGGTAAACTCTGTTTAGGCATAAAATCTATGATATCGCGCTGCAATCCCGCGCGGTACTAAATTTTTCCAAAAGCATTAAATGCAGGGATAATTATAATTACATTCTCTGAGCTTTCAAATGGTCCATTTAACTTAGAAGTGCAGGAATATCTATATTCTATAAGCTTTCAAATGCCACATTTAACTTAGAAATCCGTCGAGAGTTTTTAAGTTTTAAAACTGATAAATTCACCGCAAGAGATAAGCTCTGTGTCATCACAAATGGTGATTGTAAACTAGACCATGCATTGCAAACTAGGACTAGCAGTCCCTTCTGTTTTAATAGGGAATGTTATGCAAGAAGAGTACGTGAACGCGCGTTGTAAAAACCTCCTTCGCCCCTCCACGAAAAGGTAGCAGAAACGTTAACCGGATTAACGGATATGCCAGCAAACTTGAGTATGAGAGATTTCGCCACCGGAAACGCACTTGGTTGTTGTGGCATGTGTGATATTTTCATCTCATTTATCGATTTCGTCTTTAATACTCTTTGTCTTTTCAAGTCGTAGAAAACTCTTATATCCCTTCCCATTGCATTGGCTCCAGCAGTTTTTGGAAGCGCCGAAGTCGTCACCGACCGTTCCCTCGATCAGCAGCGATCAGGCAAGCAAGATCAGCAACGCTTTGTCAGAAAATTCGAACCGTCTTTCGGTAGATGACAGGATAAAACCATCGCACAGTAAATACTTTTAATCACAAGCAATATATTTTTACCGATGTTTCAGCCATTATTCGCCATTCTAGAAGTAAAAAAAATATTCCAACTTCACGGCACCAGCATCTCTGAAGAAAAACAATCACGGGAATACAGAAGCGTACATTTGAACGATTTATTTGATTGTCATCGTCAGACAATGCCTCAATGGTGATTGGTTAGATTGCCTCGCAAGTAAAACAAAGGGAAAGGAATGTTGAACTCCGGTAAGCAGGCGTATAGAGTCCCCTAAAAACGACTGCGTGGGAGGCTAGCCAGTACCCGCCAGTACCCAAGTTTTTGAAATTCTACAGAAGAATAAAATTTAGGTCGTAAAAACATATAGGGGCGTCTGACATATAGGGGCGAGTTCACGCATACCTTCATTTACGCAATAGCGCGCGATGTCACGCGAGGTTACCTTACAGATGGGGGTGTCTTTCATACAGAGGCGAGTTCACGCGCGCGGGCGAACTCAAAGCGCGCGATGTCACGCGAGGATACCTTACATATAAGGGCACCTGACCTATAGGGGCGAGCTCACGTATACTTTCATTTACGCAACAGCGCGCGATGTCACGCGAGGTTACCTTACATATAGGGGCGTCCTACATATCGAGGCGTGTTCACACGCGCGATGTTACGCAAGGTAACCTTGCATATAGGCCAGGGCGCCTGGCATATAGGGGCGAGTTAACACTTAATAAGTCTGCTAACTATGACAACGCAATTTCCTTTGTCTGGTTTCGTAATGATGATGCTGTCATCACGGCGTAAATCGGATAGGGCTTACCATTCATCTTTGCTGAGAATGTTTTTCTGCTTCGAAAAGTCATATGAATAGATGTAGCTATAGGAGATATTCTTCAGTGACTTCTAAGCCGATCTTGGTTTTCATTAGTTAACCCTTTCCCGTCCCATTTTTTTCCTTAAAAAACGCATTTTTTACCGTTGAAGCGGTTTTTGAGTGCTATGTTGCCAAATGCCACTAAACTTTGCTACAAAAGCGTTTTCTTACAATTAAGCTAGATTTTGAACCAGCTTCTGTTGTAAATTGTACAATATTTTGATCTCACGCATGCGCATAAGCCAAAATTTGGACTTCTTTTGGACTTCTTCAACAAAGCATCGCTGGATATCGGTTTCTTACAAAAGTGCAAGTTGTTCCACATTTTCCCTACGTTCCTCAATTTCAAGCTTAGCAAAGAAGAGTTTCATCAAACAAGAGCATGTCGCCGATTCAAGGAGGACTTGTTGAATTATGAGTTGACCCAAAAGGGTCCAAAAGGCTTCTGATCGTCGCAACTTCCAACGGTCTTATGAATCAGCACGTTCGTTACTGAAGACCAGTTTTTCACCGCTGGATTACAACCACGTTTGCTCTGTTATTGAAACCAAGGCTTTGAAGATCAAAGAGCGCAATTCACGCAAGCTTGAAAAGAAGTTCAATAATCTGAAACGTAAATTTGGAATCCCTAAAGTTTCAAATTTAAACAACGATGACATCATATTCAACTATTCCCATCGGGTCTTGACTGAGACTGAGAAAAGCGTTTTAGCACGTGGATTACGTTTCTGTCTGCCTCCTAAAGACGTTGACAGATTTGACGTTAAATGCTCCTTTGAATTGCTTTATCGTGATCTTGTTAAACTAGAACTTCCTTTAACTAATGAAAACCAAGATCGGCTTAGAAGTCAACTGAAGAATATCTCCTACGGCTACATTTATTCATATGACTTTTCGAAGCAGAAGAACATTCTCAGCAAAGATGAATGGAAAGCCCTATCCGATTTACGCCGTGATGACAGCATCATCATTACGAAACCTGAGTTAACACTTACCTCCAGTCATGCGACAGCGCGTGCTGACACGCAAGGTTACCTTACATATAGGGGCACCACAGCCAATTCAAATTGAAAAAAAGAACATTACTGTAAATAGTGAGTAAAATAGGTCGAAAACGGCACCATATTAGAACTAAAACGGCAGAGACAATGCCAGCTGGTTTCCCATCTATCCTCTTTTCCCCTTACATGTAGGGGCGATTTATTCATATAGTGCCGGCCTTTTTAACTTTAAAGCGAAATCAAAAGTTTTTTAATTATTTTTTCACAGTTGTGCAAAATTAAGGGCCTCCTTTGTGCATGTCGACGTTGCATTGTGAAGCACTCATCAGCTCTTAGCTAGTCTTTATTTGCATATTTTGCACGCACGCTGAAGATAGTCCTTTAAAGGCGCGAGAGGAAATAGTTATTCTCTAAAGTTTCTAAAATATTGGTGTTTACTTAACAGTGACTCCAAATCAACGTTCCATTTTCTTCAAACATGAATTAATATTTTCCAAACTACGCAACAATAGTGAATTCTCTTGCGTGCAAGGTTCGGAGAATTGTCTGTAAAGGTCTGACCTTTGTTTCTGTGTTAAAGTACAATTGTTAACTTTAATGGCAGTTGGCTGTTGCATTCTTCTTTAACTGTGGCAACTCCTTCACAGTTCCAATTTTGGTTGTGACTACACAAAACAATTGAAAAAAGAAAATTTTCTAGATAAGACTGAAATAATGATGAAAAATTAGTTTCTCGTCTTATAAGCGCCCTTATATGTAAAAACCTTGTGCGCCATCGGGGAACTTTAGCCACTTGTCAACTCGACCCCAAAGTATAAGACGCCCCCATATGTAATACACCCCTATCTTTAAAACGCCCCTATATGTAAGACACCCCTATATGTAAAGATGCTCCTATATGTAAGATGTCCCTATATGTAAGACACCCCTATATGTAAGACGCTCTCCCCCCCCCCCCTCCCCCGTAAAACGCCCTGATATGTACTGACGCCCCTGGATGCATTCCCCCGTGATTTTTATTTTTCGTTGCAATCTACAGTGCAACAAAGAACATAGAAACCAGAGAAAAATCACGAAGCAATGAATTACGCATTACTTTGAATATATTAGCATTTACTTGCCAACTGTGAATTTGTAACGCAAGCTTTTCCGTCGGTTTATACGTCCTCTTTAACGTTAAATCTAAAAGTGTTCCAGTGAATCAATGTTAATGTGACAGTGTCACTTTGCATGTTTTTGAACAGAATTTCTAGGTTATTTTCTGAGCCATTCTAGAAATATTTTCTTGTGTTTCCTTAGTCAAAGAGCCTAAATGTTGTTTTATTTCAATCAGTGATTTGTTACGCAATGTTGCAGACGTTGGCAGATCGTTTTACTCTCACCGTCTAGAAAGCTCTTTTGTTACGGTTTAGATAACATGGAAGGTCAGATCACGTAATTGTAAGGATTACATTTATATTTAGAACTGTGTAGGTTTTGTTATCCTTCCGTAGGAGTGGCAAACTACGGTGTTCGAGAAGTATCACTAATAAAAGATTTGTTTTGATTCTTGTCTTGTCTTGACTTGATTTGTTTTGTGCGACTTTTGATTTCTCAAAAGAAATTTTGATTTTTTAAAAGTACTATTTGATTTATTTTGTTTCATTTTTGATTTCTAAAATAAGTTTTGATTTCCAAAATTTGCCCGTTTGATTTCTCAAATGAGTTATTGATTTCCAAAATTTGTCTGTTTGATTTCTCAAATGACTTTTTGATTTCCAAAATTTGCTTCTTTGATTTCTCAATGACTTTTTGATTTCCTAAATTTGTCCGTTTGATTTCTCAAATGAGTTTTTGATTTCTAAAATTTGTCCGTTTGATTTCTAAAATAAGTTTTTGATTTCCAAAATTTGTCACAGTTAGAAAATGGGGTTGGAAGGCCTACGCGACTCCTACTTCACGTCTTTGTTCGCCTCGCCTTATCTCGGTCTTTTGACCAATTTTGCTTCTTGTGTTTTTGTAGTGGGTTGAGTTTAGAGGATTTTTATCTGGTGACCGAAATGAGCCGTTACAACTTAGGCGTCACATTTTTTAAGACTTTGATCGCGAGGTCATATCTGAACAATTTTCTGATAACCGGTGGATTCTTGTGGCTTGCGCGCACTGTTTGTTATTAACCAGCCGTCGCTATAGCGACCGCCGGTTTATAAAATGGGCACGGTTTTGTCATGATGGTCAGTTGGCTTAACATACGAACAAAGTGCTGTAAAGCTTGTGGTACAGGTACTCAAGAGCGGTTCTGTCTTATATAAGACGCATGCGCACATTAGTCTGTTGAATGTTACCTTCGTGTGTTCTTGTCTTTTAATTTACAGTATTTAAGATATGAACGGCGAAGGGTTGTTAAGTTTGGGGTTTTTTGTTTTTGTCTTGTATAACGTATGCGCAATTGAGTAAAGCAGCTAATAGGATTGAATGCGAAATTGGCTGTGTTGTCTGATCTAGTTAGTGGTTATGGTGAAAATTTTTTTAGCGCAGGAGTTTTTTTATTGGGATTGACATTTTGAGGGATGTAAAAATGTGGGAGTCAGAAGGATTTGTGAATGTCCGGAGCACATCACGCTTCTGTGAATGTGATTTGCTTTGAAAGTTGCGTTTTGTATAGGAGCGGTGTAATATTGTGCTACGTGAGAGGCGGTTTCCCTTGGCGTTTTATGGGGGGAAGGGGGGGGGGGTTGCGAAGTGGATTGTAAGGTTTCTGATTGGCTAACTTGTATTTTGCAGTGGACAAAAAGGACAGTTGCGTTTTGCCAGGCGTGGGCTAGGAAGAGAAGGAATTGGTACTAGTATGATGATGCAATATTAGTGGATTGCACCATCAATACATGATAGTTCTTGTGAACGGAGAGAGATGAGTGTTTATTTGAGGCGAGAAGTTGATACGAAGGAATCGTCATTGATAAGGAGATCAATTAATAAGGTAGGTGTTACGAGTCTTTTTGCATTGAAAGAACGAAAATATCTGAATATTATCGACGGATTTGTGTGGTTTGCGTGTGGTGTTCGCTAAAGGCTACGAGCAGTCTCTCTTTCCGTTCAGACCAGTGAAGGAAAAGAAAAACAAGCGAGTGAGCGCGAAATCGATTGCGGCTCGACAGGCGCATTAGCTTTCAAAGACGTGGGCGACTTTCGTCCCCGCTCGCTTGTTTTCTTTTGCAAGGGGATTCCCGGGTTAGCAAACCGGATTTAAACATCACGTCATGAGATATGCCTTGACATGCCCCATACTCTGACGATCTGCTCGAGCTCGTGTTTATCAAGCGTTATATTTGATTCTACTGCTATGTTCACTGTTTGTATTTAAGGTCTAGGCACAACAGTAAATACTTCGTCGTCCCTGTGTGAGCATTCTCAGTTGTGGACGAATTTATATTGACATTCAAGGTTTGAGTGAATTTGCGTTTTTCAGCACAAATAAAAGCGATAAGAAAGATAAGCTGAGTCATCAGAGTTTAAACATTACGTCATCCAGTAACGCTATAGTCAAAATATTGTGTCACACAATCACACTTTTCGTCACGCCGGTTCGTATAAATAGAGGATCGCGCTAACATTTGTGAAACCTAGGGGTGGGGAGGGTCAGAATGGCCGGTTAAAATGCCCAATGGGCTTTCTTGTTCTCAGTTAAACTTGACCTCTGATCGTTTGTTAAGCGACAATGTAATTTCTATGCCGTTCTCGAGTTATGCCATTTTGGGTTTCCACTGCTAAGAAGAAGTGGAAACCCAAAATGGCATAACTCGCTTAAAACGCCTCGGATCGGCCTGAGAAGCGAGATAACAACAGACATAACGACAAGACATTGAGGTAAGTTGATTTTATTGTCAAAATATCACTATATTTAGCTATAAATTCGAAAGCGTTTTCTCCCATACAAACCTTTATAAATACGAACCGTTGTAACACAACACCTCCATATGCCACCAGGCGAGAGTCACGTTTCGCGTATTTCAAAAGAGTATTATGTTAATTATTTCAACTCCTCTCATCGTGAGCTTGGGCCGCCTGTGGTTGCTTTCTTAACACATTTGTAGCCGTTTGTATATATTTTTAGCTCGTTTTCATATGGTCTGTAACCTTTTTAGCCGTTTTTATTCTGTTTAGATTTTAATACACACTGTTGTTAGTTTTGTTTGTACTTAGTTTTCTGTGCTTTCAATAAATGTTCATGTAAGCCCACTCCTTGCACCCATTAAGAATTCATGCCGTGCTTCCGCTCTATGGCCTCCGCCGCTGGCGACGTTTTGACCGCTCGCGTCGCCCGGTTACATTAATAAGACTCAATACTAAAATTGGTCACATCGTCAAGCACGCGTGTTTAATGTTTTAAAAAAATCTATCGAGCCGTTCTTAAGATTTTCGCAAAAGCGCTCAAATTCAAAAATTACCACAAAATTATTACGCCAACTATCCGTTAGAAAAACAATTCCTTCTCCAGATCGCGACCACCAGTTTCAACAAAACTTTCTAGACGTAAAATAGTAAATAAAAGACACATTTCAACAGTATTTTCTAGCCATTTCATCAAAGCATTGATTATTTTTCGGTGCATTTACTATTACTATGCAAAAACTAAGGGACCGTCGACATATTCAAAAGTTCCCCGCTTAACGTCCACTGGACGTTAAGGTCGGACCCCCTCCTCCCCTCCTTCTTAACGTCCACTTGGAATTTCGCACTCCATGTTTTTCTAGAGCCGATGAATTTAGTTTTGTAAAATCTAGCGAGCGCGTGTTCCTTCTGCACCATCTTTATAACTGACAAACTACTTAGATCACAGCGGCACCAAGTTTGTTCTCATTTTCTACTGTGGTGCGTTTTTCTCTTCAGGTTTTGTTATCAACATTAATGTGTTTTCTCAACACGTTATTTTGGTTTTGTCCTAGAATCCCCACTCTAACGTCCAAATCTTGACTTTCCTCGACCCCCTCCCCCTCCCCCCCTAAACGTCCAGTGGACGTTAAGCGGGAAACTTGTGGATATGTCGACGGCCCCTAAGGTTGAAAATGTTTTTGCGATTTACTTCAAAACAAACATACAGAATTCTTTTGTTCTTGTATATATGTTTGCCATACACCATATTTTAAGATGTTGGTATTTGCTTTTCAAAGTGAAATCTGGATCGCGTATAATTTCAATTTTACTGTTTTTGAGGATTTTTGTTTATCGTTGTCATGGAAATATCGATTTTCACAAAATGTAAAGCACGCTAAAGTTCAATCCAAAACTAAGAAGTATTGCAAATTTCTCGTTGATCCGAGAAGATGAAGCCTGTCTAAGAGCCGGATTTTAAGAATGAGATCTGGTCCCAAAAAAACTGTATCGAAACACCTTAACTACTGTTTGTAGGATGAAGAAAATTAAGATTTCGAGTCTCTTCCAACTTAACACTTTGAGTAAACAAATGAATTATTGTTTCTTTCTAGCGCTTTTAATATGTACAGGTCGTACAGCGCCTGAATGTCGCGGTGCACGAAAAAGTATTAAAGCAAAAGTTTTTATTTCCATTTTACACACACTCACTCACTCATCCTCTTTATGCCGAGTGGCACATAAGGCCTCAAAACTATTTCCATTTTACATTTGGAAAATTATCACTCACTGCATCGCGCGCTGTTGCGTAAATGAAGGTATGCGTGAACTCGCCCCTATATGTCAGGCGCCCCTATATGTAAGGTAACGTTACCAATGTTAGTGTAAACAGGGTAAAGAGCAGGCCTGCTCTAAGATGGCTTAAAAACCTCAAAATACAAATGTATAACTTAAAACGTTTATTCTCTAAAACAAACATCATTCGTCTACATGGGAAACTAACTTGCATGTATCACGAAAGTGTCAAGACAGTCCGGGATAGGTAGATAGACGGAAGATAGAAACGTCAAAGGCTGTTTTCTGACCTCTTTTAAAAGGTACCCTAACGTGGACATTAACAGAAAATCTTTTAAATTAAAACAGTGTTCCATGCCGTATGGTATGCTTTCGAAATGTTGTGTCGGCATGGGACAAAGTGAAAGTTTTGTCACTAAATATTTCAGCTGAAAATTTTGGCGCATTTGTAACCCACACCAGATAAATAATACTTTGTAAGAGTTGAAATGTACGTCATTGCCTTGCAATTGTTCATTAGCTTGGAAAGGGTGATAACTGACATTATAGGCAAGTTTTCATTTCAGTTTTCACGAAATTTCAAATCATACATTGTTGTACCACTGAAAAGTTACGAAAAAATTTTCTATTGAATGTCGCATGTTGCACTTTCGAATTTGATCCACAGACCGGCAACGGACCGACGCTGCATCGCAACAAATTACAGCAATGAGTAGTAGGCGAAATGGCGTTCGATTCAAATACATAAAATTGAATACATACAACCTCGTTATCAGGGCCTTTTTGCTTCGTGACAAAGAGAAAGGGCCCTGGTAACGAAGTTGGAAAAAGAAACGACCACGAAGAACTTACATTCAAATTATTTTCCCTCCCACGGCCTGCGTGCAGACGCGTCTCCTATTTCTTTCCTCTCCCAACGCGTTCGTAAAGCGCGAAGCAGATATTCTCGCCCATTCGCCGAGATCTCTATAGCAGGGTGGTAACGAGGTGTGTTTTTTCATCACTGCAGATCCCATTTTTGTACCCACATCTTTGATTTCGAGAGCGTGACCAATTTTCGTCCCTGATCCCACAAATATGGCATAGCCTGATCCCTGATCCCCCCCAAAACTGCTGATCCTGATCCCATGGTCTGTGATTCTGATCCCAGGGCTGTGATCCCAGATCCCATCCTTCTGATCCCTGATCCCACATACCTCGTTCCAAATACGATAAATTCCACGGTAAGGAAACTGATATATATTTTGAAATTCAATATTTCGAAAGGCACGGCCTTTCTTCTGCAGGGTCTTACAAATATATCAGTTTCCGTACTGTGGAAATAGCCTTGCTTTTTAACGTATTTGCTCTTTATTTTTTGCAGATTCATCTTTACAAGATCCGGTACCCGGTTGGTTTGTTTTTTTTTTTTTTTTTAATAAGAACCATTTTTATAAGAACGTTGAGGCCGACAATGTATGGGCTAGTAAGAACATCCTCAGGCTCAGCCAAATTTTACGCGTTCTCATATAAAAAAAAGAGTGTACTTTAATTTTGTTACAGTATTCCGTGCAAAGTTACTTGCTTCCTGCCGTTAAAAGGTAATATTATCCGGTGGGCTTGAAACAGTGCAATGCGCTATAGCATTTAACGGCAGCCACATACTTCTTACGAAAACACGTTGACGCCGCCCCATATTATCTCACAACTTCGCGCCCAATTCAAGAAACTGTTACTAAGTTTATTTTTGATACTAGTTTATTTTCCAAACTTGAAATACATTCATGTTTTAACCGTTGGCTGTGTTTATATGCTTGATATTAGACTGAAAATGTCTGGCGGCCAAGGACCTCAACGAAGCTGTGATATAAAGTTGTTGTTTGGATTGAAAAAAAAATCTATGGTTTAACTATAACTGTTCATATTGAAAATTTGAAACACAGTCACGTTGCGACACGTTTTAACAGGTAACCAAAGCGTTGTATGGAGCTGAAATTCGCTCGAAAATAATCGGCGGTTTTCCGTGGAAAATACCTGCGATTTTCTGCTTAAGTTACGGTCGATCGACGTCCGACGACATGAGTGACGTACTAATCGTTCGTTAAAAATGCTTTGTTTTGATTTCAGTTAGTGGAGATTGTTGCCTGCGCTGTTACCTACGAATGTTGCCTACAAAATGTGGCAAAATGTGTGTGTTAGGGAGAGCAGAAGGCAACAGGCTGAATGGCGTAGATTAGTTTCTTAGGCGACCCCGAAGAAACAGCTGCGACATTTGGCACAGACGTTACTAATCGAACCAAATCGAACGTTCGAATCCATGCACTTGCCAGGTTCGAGTGGGTTTGGTTATCAAACACAATCTAACTCTCACGAAAAATATGGAGAACACAATCGACCGTTTTACTGCTAGTATCGAAAACGAAGCACTCGTTAGGTTGCTTTCGGTTGATAATAGACGTGGCATGGGAATTGACGAGCATTACAAGCGCGAGTTCGATTGACTCCGATTTATTTATTCAAAACTATTGTACTCAGACAGGACCCACCACTTTGCAAAAAGACAGGTGGTCTCTTCATGTACCCCCCTTCCCCCACCTTAAAAGATGGTGTCTTGTTTGTATAGCCCCCACTCTATCTGGAGTAGAAACTGAGAAAAAGATTCAAACCTCCCTGTGCCATTTCTCCAGCAACGCAAGCTTCATGCACACCTAATACGAAAGTCTCAACCCAAATTTTTAGGCCAATAAATTTTATCCATTTGGCTAATCAGACAGGTGGTATCTTGCATAGCCCCCCTACCCCTACTCAAGGTGGGTCCTCATCGAGTACACTTGTTATGACCACTTCCCACTAATAGTTTCGGAACGCAATGGAACTCTCACGTAAATTTTTTGGTTCGATTTTGTTCGATTGCTCGGAAGATTACTGAACCAATCGAGCCAGATCGTTCGATTGCGATAAGTTCGATTTCAGACTGGGTTCGATTACATTCGATTTAAACAGTCGACTTAAAAACGTCCCGACCGAGTGTTCCGATACTGTTAGAAAACTTGACTGAATCTTGTGAGAGCTGCCCAAGTTTAATGACGTTGATGAACTGTAATACACTTGGAGCGATGGGCCTTTTTAAAATACTTCAATAATACTTACTCACTTACAGAATCAAATAAAATTTCAATGAAACAAAATCGAACCGAACGCATACCTTTTTTCGTTTAATTGTAATTAGCGGTATACAGGCGCAAGGCATTGTTGCTAAAAGTGTTATAATTGCCATATTTTTCAATTCAGACATCCACGTCTCCGTGGCGCAATCGGTTAGCGCGTTCGGCTGTTATTCAGGTGCTTAGTGACCTGGCCTCCTGGCACCGAAAGGTTGGTGGTTCAAGCCCACCCGGGGACGTTGATTTTTCTTTTTTCCCGTAAATATTTCTTTTTGTGCCATAACTCAACTACTGATGCAGTCTCGAGGTTCTACCAAGTGAATTTGACGTTAAAATAATAACTACACAATGTTCCTCATTGACACTTTGTAATATTTCCTTCAAGTAGCTTAAAATGGGGATCTCAGCATAATTTTTATCATACAAAACTTCCTCTGTATTTACACGATGACTACCATATACTAGGTTAGATAAAGCTTGCTTGTGTGATGTGCTTTTACCTTCATACCAAAAAAAAATTAAGTACTCGCTGGAGCTGGAACAAGTGCGAAAATACTTCTCAATACTGGCTATATTTTGCCAGAACAACCATTTCATTATAGTACAGGAGTGCCTTCAGTAAAGGAATCATTTGCGAAAAGAAAATACAAAAAATAAAATGACAAAAGACCGTCGCTACGATCGTGAAATCGAACTCGATCGAACTTTTTAATCATGGGTTGGTCAGCGGATGACATTTTTGGCGCGCACCTGGTTATGTAAATTTCACGAGTTTTCGTGTTGTTTGCGGCAAATTCAAAATGGCGATTACCTAGTGAAAGGAAGACCATTTCTTTTATTTAACGCTTGGCTTGTTTTGGAGCAAATGGTTAAAACTCCTCATGATGGATTCGGAAGGTATACGATTGCCACCACAGCCTACGTACCAGCATCCAACCGCCTTGTTTAAAAGTACAGACTTGGATCTCACTCCCGAGAAGAAATCAACAAAGTCAACAAGTAGACTCAAACAAAACAACCAAAAGAGTTCAACGGTTTCCACTGAAAATAAGTCGGAAGAAAGCAAAGAAATCTATGTATGGTAAGTTAAAAATTTTTAAACCTCAGTCACAGTGTTAAAAACTGTGCCTACGTTGTACGGTCTTTTTATGGGTAATATTAATTAATTGTAGCAATCCTAACTTCCATCGTTCATGATTTTACAATTTTGAGACTTAAGATATTTTGTATGCTTTTATCTTGAAATTTGAATTGAATTGATATCGCAGGTCCACATCAGCCTCTGGCTGCCCTCTCTAACCTGCGTTAAATTTTTTTTTATCTAAAAAAAAGGAAAAAGTGAGAAGACCACCGGATTTTAATAAATACAGTTGTTCTCGAAGTGAACATTTCTTTTCTACGTAATATCTAAGAATTTGTTGACAGTTGTATTTTTGGCATAAAAACAGTTCTCGCTAACCCACAAGACTATACAGGTTAGAAAAGTTGGAATGGGGGAAAACTGCTACTTTCACTTTCAAATACTTTCACGTTTAGTAAAGGAAACAGCATGATTACAGAGATCAAGGTCTAAAACTATCAGAATTCAGGTCGAAAGTCGTATATGCTGACTATTGCTGTCTTATGATGTCACAGCCTAGCTCAGCCATCTATGAACTCTACCAAACGAGTGAGCAGAAAGCTTGCAGCTCTTCAAAAGGAGCAGTTTGATGCGGCTATAGCAATAGCTGAAGAACTTGAACAATCTGAAATGACAAGAACAAACCTTGGAGAAAAAGTTGCTCAAGCTGTCAACATAAAGAAAAGTAGTCACATTTACTCCGACTTGGTTCCTCTTGATGTGGATGCTGAAGATGTGCTTGCAGGTTATGCTCATCCTAAAGTTCAAAGCAGTTCAAAGACTGTCAAATCTCAATTGCAGGAGCCAGACATTATGGCTTTCTTCGCTGAGGATTTTGAGACTCAGACAGCACATTTTGACTATGATGTTTTCTACAAGGAGGACCCATTGCCTGAACCATCACCAGCTTCAATATCTCATGTATTTGATTTGCATCAACACATTCAGTGCTGGCAAGAATGATTTTACAGAATGAGTTAATTAGCATCTCTTAAAACCAATTGCACACTGAATGTTCACCTTTCTGCGAGTGTGATAGACTGCTAGCAGTCCCTTTCTGGATAGTTGAGAGGGTACATGAAATGACCCTGCAAAAAAGATGGCACTTGAAGCGAACGTGCGGGGTGGAGTGGCCTCTCCCCCAGTCTCTTCTTGTGTTTTTCTCCTCGCCCTTATCTCTCAGTGCTGTTGATACCTCACGCTCTCAGCTATTTTGCGCCCCCTCTCGACCATCTAGCTAGTAAAGGCCAGGGTCAACCAAGTACCCAGGTTGTCTCTTCCCGCTCAATCAACCTTGACATGAAATGTGACATGACTGAATGGCATGTC
Source organism: Siderastrea radians (assembly GCA_964017195.1). Lineage (NCBI taxonomy): Eukaryota > Metazoa > Cnidaria > Anthozoa > Scleractinia > Rhizangiidae > Siderastrea > Siderastrea radians. The sequence continues at coordinate 39,194,840 of OZ024895.1, forward strand.
ACTTTGTGCCCAGTCAAGTGAATGGGAGGAGCCTGGGTACCGGGCTGGGCCAGTGTATTACTTTATAACCACATAAGACGAAAAATCTTTATTTCACTTTTCCCTCCCTTTGACAAAGGCGGGTGGAGGGGAGGGGGTGGGCAAAATATGCATTGACACCTGTCCTCAATCAAAGATATTTTTATCAGTTTTCCCAGTAGACTGCGAGCATCCCATTGAAATGGAAGATCTATACATTTCTGGTTGTACTTAGGATCTGAGAAAAATAGGATGACTGTGTGCAGTCCAGTTACTGTTGTCTTTTACCTAGCCTGAGAGAACAGCCGATGTTTCACAAGGTCGCCACTTGAGCCCTCGCAAAACGACGTCTGAGTAACAAGCGCAGAAATTCCATACTGATGACCCGTCTCCACCCAGGTCTTGGTAGTGCTTCTGATTGGCTGGAATTTTCTTTCAACCAATCAGAAGAGCTACCAAGATCTGGGTAGAGACGTCATCAGTATGGAATTTCTGTGCTTGTTACTCAGACGTCGTTTGCGAGGGCTCAAGTGGTGACCTCGTGAAACGTCGGCTGTTTTCTCAGGCTATCTTTTACCTAAAACTGGATTTATTTTATTGACTTTGGTAGTAATAGGGTTGCCTGCATTCAAATGTCTCTTAAGCCCCTTTCCCACATACACGAATTTTCGTACGGTCGATCACGATTTTGGAATTTTTAAAAATCCACGGTCTACCGTGGCAATTTGCGCGCGAAATTCCACGTCTTGTGAAGAAGGTAATAAGACGCTAGCAAGACGACGTCATGATGTGGTATGGTAATTATACGGCATTACCACAGCATTGCCGCGAATGACTTGGGTACAGTTACGATATTATTATGATTGGTCACGGCGTACAACGAATAAGGAAGAGGGTACTACGACTACAATACGGCTTCACTACGATGTGCCAAGATGCCAGTACAAAGTTTTTGTGATTTATGTCACTTTTCCCATGATCCTTGTAGTCACGTGGTACAAACAGGAAGTGGACAGGGTTTTTGAACAGGAAGTGAATTTGGTTCTTGTTGACGTCTTGCCAGTATCTTGCTAGATCGAGCTAGGTCGTCGAGCCATCGTAGTGGCATTGTCCTGGCATCGTGGCGTAGTCTTGGCTTGCCGTCGGTGAGGTGTCCAATGTGATCGATCACGAATCACCAAGATGCTGTTGTGGTCGACCAGGGCAACGCTACGGTGGTACTACGATGCAACTACGAAGGTGTTACGTTTGTATAAGAATTTGTTTGTGCTACGATGCACCACGATTTTTTTGGACATCCAAAAACATCGTGGTCCTTTCAGGTGTCGTCACGGTCCGTTAAGGCGCACCACAAATTGCTACGGTCGACCACGAATTTCGCCCCGACGCCACTGCAATTTTTAAAAATTCCAAAATCGGGATCGACCGTATGAAAATTCGTGTATGTGGGAAAGGGGCTTTACTTCATTCAAGGAAGGAAATATGAGACACTGCATGCAGGTAAGTGACAGATATCGTCTCGTTTGCAGAGTCTGACAGAATTTGCAACCCAGTCTTTTTGTCGTCTTCAAAATGCTCGTGTCCACAGTTTGGCCCAAAGGGAAGGGGGAGGGATCGGTATTTTTGTAGAGGAGCCCAATTTCACATCTAGTGAGTAACACAGATGGACACAGTATCACGGAAAAGGTGTTATCAAAAAATGTACATTTTACAATATGCATGAATGTTGGGATAAATGATACACAAGCTAGTAGGCTTGCAGTGAAGAAATTAAAATCATTAACACCATTAAGAGGATTTAGGAGAAACAAAGAAACAATCAAGAAGATCTTGGTGACTTCCACTTTGAATTTACAGCATGACATGCAAAAGTATGTCCACTTTTAATTTGCATACTTTCTTGTGATCAACTATTATTCAATCAAATTTTTGAAAACTTTCAGAAAACCAAATAAAGACAGCAAATGAATTTGAATTCTGATTGGATCTAATTGATCTCCATAAAGGTATACAAATTAATTTAAAAGTGGTGATATTTTTTAGTAGACTGTGAGCAGCTAGTTGGTATTTTTGCTCCAAAGATAGTAGGGCACTTGAAAAGTCAGTAATGACATGGTATGAGCAGCAAGTGGTGAAGCTGTGAGTCACAAAGAGTGAGGGTGCAAGTGACAAGCAAGGCAGGACTGGATGCTTTCACATTTCTTACATTAAGGACAATGCCTCCTAATACAGAGGTATTTCTGCGAAGGTTATGTCTATGTGGAAAAAGCAGATCTTAGCAAGGGTTATTGGCATCTAAAAAGAAAAATGTGGGTAACCACACATTTTTCAGAGATAGAGAAGTAACCACAAATTATTCTAAACAAGAAAGCCCATTGGGCATTTTAACCGGCCATTCTGACCCTCCCCACCCCTAGGTTTCACAAATGTTCGCGCGATCCCTTTTTTTTACGAACCGGCGTGACAAAAAGTGTGATTGTGTGACACAATATTTTGACTATAGCGGTACTGGATGACGTAATGTTTAAACTCTGATGACTCAGCTTATCTTTCTTATCGCTTTATTTGTGCTGAAAAACGCAAAATCACTCAAACGGTGAATGTCGATATGAATTCGTCCACAACTGAGAATGCTCACACAGGGACGACGAAGTATTTACTGTTGTGCCTAGACCTTAAATACAAACAGTGAACATAGCAGTAGAATCAAAATATAACGCTTGATAAACACGAGCTCGAGCAGATCGTCAGAGTATGGGGCACGTCAAGGCATATCTCATGACGTGATGTTTAAATCCAGTTTGCTAACCCGGTAATCCCCTTGCAAAAGTAAACAAGCGAGCGGGGACGAAAGTCGCCCACGTCTTTGAAAGCTAACGCGCCTGTCGAGCGGCAATCGATTTCGCGCTCACTCGCCTGTTTTTCTTTTCCTTCACTATCTATCTCTGAACGGAAAGTGAGACTGCTCGTAGCCTTGAGTGAACACCACACGAAAACCACACAAATCCGTCGATAATATTCAGATATTTTCGTTCTTTCAATGCAAAAAGACTCGTAACACCTGCCTTATTAATTAATCTCCTTATAAATGACGATTCCTTCGTATCAACTTCTCGCCTCAAATAAACACTCATTTCTCTCCGTTCACAAGAACTATCATGTGCTGATGGTGCAATCAACTAATATTGCATCATCATACTAGTACCAATTCCTTCTCTTCCTAGCCCTCGCCGGCAAAACGCAACTGTCCTTTTTGTCCGCTGCGAAATACAAGTTAGCCAATCAGAAACCTTACAATCCACTTTGCAACCCCCCCCCCCCCCCCCCAATAAAACGCCAAGGGAAACTGCCTCTCACGCAAAAAGCAACTTTCAAAGCAAATCACATTCACAGAAGCGTGATATGCTCCTGACATTCACAAATCCTTCTGACTCCCACATTTTTACACCCCTCAAAATGTCAATCCCAATAAAAAAACACTCCTGCGCTAAAAAAATTTTCACCATAACCACTAACTAGATCAGACAACACAGCCAATTTCGCATTCAATCCTATTTTCGCATTCAATCCTATCAAAAATAATGCACGCGCAAGAAGTGGCGCAAGAAGTTCTTGCGCTGCAAGAACACGCAAGCCCGCGCAAGAAGTGAAAGTGCTAGGTTTTTGCAGTTTACCCGCAAGAACATTCGAAACGCAAGAAGTTGAAAATCTAGCCGCAAGAAGTTACTAATGTTACCGCAAGCCGCAAGAAGGCGCAAGAAGTACTGAGGGTCCAGCCGAAGAAACTTGTAGTGCTCGTGTTAGTGTGAGGTATTGCAAAAGTAATGAGAGCGAATCTCGTGCTCTATTCTCTTTGAAATATCACCGAGCTTTCGAGCGATTTTTCGCCGTGTTGGCGTGTTGGCGCGACAATTCGCCAAGTCAAGCGAAAGTTCACAAGGCTAATCAAAAAATCAAGGAAGCAAATGTTCGAACAACCGAAGTATCGAAGAAAATTCACATCACGAAATGGAATATCTGCCAGCTTTCCGACTGCAAGATAAACACCCGGTAAACATGATCTCCGGCACATGACAAAACATGGACAAACAATTTTTTTAAGCGTGACTCAGATACAGTGATACGGGTTCAACTCAGAACTGACTCAATTCAGTTTTTCATTCCATCCAAGAAATAGAAACAAAAAGGTCCAAAAGCTATAATTGTGGCAAACTGCGCGAACTCTTCTTTGACAGGCAAGACAAGAAAGACTTACACATGCAGGAGGTCATGCCATCTCGTGGGTGAAGTCATCAAGAATCCCTGCATCTTTACCAGTTTAATTTCCCAGCAAAAAAGGGATACTCGAAGAAATAGCATAGACATATGATTTCAACTACACATTCGCCTTTCGACACAGCTTGCTGCCCGGGGCTTGCTGTCTTGACGGCTTAGAGAACTGCTCATGCATTGCGTTACAAAATGTCATTCAAGCAAATCATACCAAATTTGCATACGGCAGATTTGTGTTTACTCAGGTTAGAATTGACGTGCCGAATTTCTTTCAGATCGCGGAGTTTTAGTTTCCTTCAGACTTTTTTGGTTTAATTCGAAGATTTAAAATGTGATATCGACTTCAGCGTAATGAGTGGAACTATTTTTACAAACATAATGTGTTTTTCCAATTAAGACTTCGGGTATTATTTCTTCTCATCTGAGTGACCATGTTCATTTCTCACACGTGTGAGCGCAACTAATTAAAAGTATTTGTCCGAGTTTGATATGTTGGTGGAAGTACAGCAACACTGAGCAGGTGAATGTCGGTTCTTTAATAATGTGACTGATGGACTGTGCTTTGCCACTGTTCCTCATTTAAGTGAAATAAATCGAGCGAAATCTTTCGCACCGCTAAGCGTACCGCATGTCTGGGACTCCGGGACACATTAACAATAACATACGCGTGCTTCGTTTGAGTCTCGTTTCTCCCTAGCCGTTAAAAAATAACATAGAAGGCGACCAGTGTCAAATTCAGAACCTAGTGAACTCTTTATCGGATAAAAAATTCTAAACCGAAGAAAAAACTTACAAGAGACCAAATAAACAACTGATTGCAAGTTACAAAGGCAGCCAATTTCGAACGTGCCTTGCGCTACAAAGTGGTCTCTTTTTTACCTTCTCCGGGTTCCGGGTTTTTAAGATGTTAGCGCAAAGACGTTCTTGCGCTTACTTGCGGTCCAGATATCTTACCACAAAGAAGTTCTTGCGGTTTTAACTTCTAAACGCAAAGACGTTCTTGCGGCTTGCAGTATTCAAGCGCAGGCATCCTGCAAGTAGCCGCAAGAAGTTCTCGGCTTGCGGACGCAAAAAGAAGTTCTTGCGCGTGCATTATTTTTGGGCTGTACTGTACAAAAAACCCCAAACTTAAACAACCCTTCGCCGTTCATATCTTGAATACTGTAAATTAAAAGACAAAAACATAGGAAGGTAACATTCAAAAGACTAATATGCGCATGCGTCTTATATAACACAGTACCGCACTTGAGTACCCGTACCACAAGCTTTACAGCACTTTCTTCGTATGTTAAGCCAACTTGCTTTCACCAAAAACCGTGTCCATTTTATAAACCGGCGGTCGCCATCATGGCGACGGCCGGTTAAAAAGCATTAAAATACAAAGAATGTATGGCATCCAAATTTAAGCTCAACTATCTCTGAAAAATGGGTGGCTACCCCCAATTTTCTTTTTGGATTCTGATAGCCCTTGCTATGATCTGCTTTTTTCACATAATTTGTTCATAAACTGCGCAAAAATACCTTTGTATTAGTAGTCAAATTCCTTAAGAAACACGATGCGCAGAACATATGTGCAGTAACAAAAGGAGGCACCATCCTTAAAGCTGAATGACTACTTTGCAACATTTAAGTTTGAAGCTCAAAAACTTAGACTGCATGCAAATTATTGTTATATTTCTTCAAGGGCATGCAAAGAACGGAATGGAGTGATCTGATGTTGAGTGGCAAAGCCACAAGTCGTGAGGAACTAGTGCTAGCCGCTCAACTATCCAATCAGGCCTACCCTTTTCTTCAAGTGCTCTACTGTCTTTGAATGCTATTGACTGCTTGAAGTCTAATTTTTTGTGTCGAACTGTAGATTGTTGCAAATAGTTGTTCCGCATTTATAGCAGATGTGCAAGCATCCAATGCAAAATACCTCAACATCCCAGTCCCCGTCACAACTGTTGACACAAAATGTGCAACATTTCTCCCTTGTTACCACAACCTAGACGCTTTGTGTAAGCTTAACACGTAATGCACCACACAGTGGACAAAGTTATTGACACATTGCTGCAAGTTATTGGAAGTACAACACAGAAATTCGTAAGGGCAGGATGGCTCTTCAATCTCTGCCCCCCCCCCCCCCACATGGGTTTCCAAAGTAGAATAGTTCTGCTTTGTGCAATGATGCAGCAGCTGTTTTTAGCTTTGCATGGTGTAATACCCCCTTCTTCAACTCGTCTTGCAATTTCCCTTTTACTGATTCTGTACACGTATCCCTTTCATGCGGATGCAATTAAGCACAGTAGGAAGGAGTCCATTATAACACACAGAAGCATACAAGAAAACACTTCTGTGACAAGACACAAATGCTGGTTACTGTATAAAGTTGCTAACTTCCCAAACCCTGGGGTTGGATTCACAAAGACCTTCCAAGTTGTGATGTTTCTTATAAAGTATTGTTTGAAAGCAATAGCCTGTTGTTAAGAAGCAATACTTAGGATTCATCTTAACCCTTCGAGCCCCAGTATCAATGCAAATGTTCTTTTCACTGTTTTCCATATATTTATCGCACTAGAATTTGCTTAAACACCATGACATTTCATCTTTGATATTTCCTTTACTATCATGACCCTTATGTTTGACAAAGTAATGACATTCTAAGGAGATGTAAAATGCTTGTTACTATTGGAGGGGGGGGGAGAAATAAACTTTGGAGAGCTTTGTGAATCTGGCCCCTGGACAACTGATTAAAATACCCATTTTCTAGGTAAAGAATATACAAGGAGACACTCTGGTATTACCAAATGACATATAATAAAGTAGTGTATAGAAATTCATGTATGAAAGCATTGCAAAATATTTTATCTACCAAAAAATGTTACAAATGTTTGCTACCACCTCTGCTTTACTCTCCAAATAATTTACATACATTTTGGTGGCAGCTAAGGCGTGAGTGACTTAATACAACTCACAAAATGCAATCAGTAATTACAATTTGCCAATTTACAAGTAACAAAACAAGAAAAAACCAAGTTAGGCTTTCAATTCACCCAACTATACTATAACTACAAGTGCTATCTTTTCTTCTTTGAAAGTTGAGTGTCAATGCAGTCTGGTGAAAGCCTTTGCTGTAAGCTGGCAAGATGAGAAGAGAGTTTTTCAATCAGTGCTTTCTTCTTGAAAAGTCCAGCTTCTTCTATGATTTCTTGTATCGCAGAACTTTGAACTTCAAGGGTGCCTTTTAAGTTGGCTACACGATCCAAGATATCTTCATCGCCTGTAAAGCAAATGCATGTTAGATTTTTTTAAATATGTGCAGTAGTGAACAACAGCCAACTGGAGAGAGAAAGCTTTAGCAGGCCAATCAGTGGTTCATAATGGAACACGGTAGATTGTTCAGGGAAAACATGCAGGATGCTGTACAAGGAAATCAAGCCATGATTGAATTACTTCTCGGTTAGGTTAGTCTCGTGTCCAGTACAATGGATTCAACAAGTCAAATGGCTCACCTAGGCTTGTGGTTAAATCTGGGGTGAGTTGCATAAAATGTAATGTCCGGCGTAACTGCTAACGTCAGACTTTCACTCCAGTCAAAGTAACTATTTTAACATCTGACATTAGCAGTTATGCTGGATGTTAAGTTTCATGCAACTCACCCCTGGTTCCTGTGGCATCAAGTGACTAGGAGCAAACCACCCCCCCCCCCAACTCCTTTACATGGTGGTGTAGTGGTTCACGTGTGGGACTTCAGATCTGAAGGTCGGCAGTTCGAGGCCCAGTTCCTTCCATTCTGTTTTTCCTTAGACAAGAAACTTTACCACACATTGTCTCGCTCGACCCAGGTGTGTAAAATGGGTACCGGTGACATACTGCTGGGGGTAACCCTGCGATGGACTAGCAATTCTCTCAGTTGCTTTATCTTTTACTCACCCTTTTTCCCCTGGATGGGATGCAACATGATGTAGTCCATCGCAGGGTTACACCTTGGCACTTTATTGGTTTATTTTACTGGTTCGCACTTATTTCAAGACAATGTGAAGAAAAGTTGCTTGTTTAAGGACACAGCCCAACATGTTGTACAGACCGGGCATTGAACCACAAATCCTCCAAATTTCTGGTCACACGATCAATGCACTTACCACTACATTTCCACAAGTTTTTCAATGTTTTTTGGAGAAAATCACAATTAGACTTGCACCTACTATAGCATAATCGGCAAAATCAATTTTTGGCATAACCGATTAACCCAAACTTCCTGTCGGTCATCGGCTCCTTGGAAGGTGCTGTTAACTCAAACATCTCCTGATGCACTAAAGCAAGACTAACAAGACCAACTAACCATTGAAAGATCATACTGATACATTGTTGTCAGATAGTTTCCCACAAGAAATCTGACTTGCATGGCAAAAAAAGGTAGAAAATCACAATACAATCAAAAGGCTTGAATCTTACTTTTTTCTGGTTGTCTGATCTCCTTGAATATAGCATTTCGTATTAGTCTGTTTTCTTCACAAGCTTCCCGAGCCAATTGCCTTTTCAGCAGTCTTGGTGACGGTCGCTTTCCACTTTGTTTGACGACTCTATCTACAAGTGCCTCAGAACCTTCTGAGTTGGTCAGTTTATTTTTACTAACTGCATTGTCATCAGAATTAATCACAGGTGGCCCTGAACCCGAAAACGTTCTAATTTGAGAAGTCACTGCTTCTTTGAGAATTGACGAGACAAAATCACTCCTGGAAGAATTAACTCCATCATTTTTCACAACTGCCTGCTGTTTCCTATTCAACCTTTCTTTGTGCTGTAACTGCTGCTGAAGTCTTGCTAGCTGTGGTTTCATCAAACCTTTTGACAATTTTTGTGACTTGTTTGTTCCTTCGCTTCCTTCACTGTGTTTCCGTTTCACTCCATGACCTGAAAAGACATTGTTTGCTTTTGCATCCTGTGATAAGTTTTTGTCAGGCAGTACTTTGTTGTTTGGTGCTAATGGAAGTGGGCTTCCGCCATTTTGGTTTGCTTTGTTGGGCCATCGAACAGGTGGTGTCTCCTGTTGTCTCTTCCTGTCCCTAGGAGAGCCAGGTCTGTTGTCGATAGGGGGTCTTTTACGTGATGGTGGGCCCGCCATGGCCTCATTGACATCAGCCTCATCAACCATGACTCTCTTTAAAGAAAAAGACAACAAATTTAATTTGCTATTAACCCTTTTAAGTCGCAATAGTGACAAGCGTCCAATTTCTCCTTACAGTATTACTACTTGATCAAACATAAGATCATGAGAATAGAGGAGTTTTCAATATTATTGAGGGTCGAAAGTAATTCGCGCTTTGCTTTGGTTTTGCTTTTCTTCGTTCTGATTGGTTAAAAAATCTCCCGCCACTTTCTCGACCAATCAGAAGTAAACCTCAAACCAATCGCGACTTCCTTGCACGCGTTTTTCCTGCACTTGGCACCAGTTACATGTATTTGCTTCGAGTTCTGATTGGTCCATTAGGTAATTTGTGTTTGTTGTGATTGGCTGTGATAATTACTTTGGTTTTGGTTTTACCACACTTATTTGAAAAGCGCTCTAAAGAAAATGATCACCAATGATCAAATGTGATTTTAAATCAAATTCTCCCAACTAGTAACATAAGAAATATAAGGAGAATAGTGAGGAGAATACTGATGTTAATATTGGGGCTTAAAGTGTTAAATCTAAAGAACCTAAACCAAAGGGCGCGGGGAAAGCACGCTGATAAGAAGGCTTATTACTAGATGGAAGGTTAAATAGTTAAAACTGTCAGACCAATATGGATAACATCTTGCAACTAAATTTGTACAGTCACAAAAAGATCTTTATGTACAGGCACATTTCTGTGATAACGTTTCTTTTTCAGAACTTCACATTTTTTCATTTTGATTTCGAGAAACGTGACAAGAAAAGATTTTAAAGAACACCCTGGTAGAACACTGTTCTTTCTTTCCCTTGATTTTGTCAGTGGTGTTGAAGCCCTGTAAACATTTTGGCAGATGCATAATTGAACCCACCTGATCTTTGGCAAGCTTAAAAGGGTTTCCAAACATGTGTACTCTGTTCTGTCCAGGATCAACTTCACGCAAGGGACTCATTTGCCTGAGAACCTCTTGATAATTACCCATATCAGCAATGGCGACGCTGTGGCGAGCATCTGATATAATTAAAAACAAAGTAGTCTCAGTTTTCAATAATGACGAACACAACAACATTGCTAACCACTGGTTTATACATAGCAATGCTTGTCTAAGTGCATATATCATAATAACATGTGATGACATGTGATGGTTACTGCTCAAGGAAATAATTATTATTTCCTTGAGCAGTAACCATCACATGTCATCCCTTGAACAATTACCCTTTTAGGATAATGTGTTTCCATTGAGGGGGGAGGGAGGGGGGAGCTCAAGTATATTGATGATGGGGAGGTGCAAAGGCCTTTTCTGGGTTTAAAATTGATTTACAGACTTACAGGGTTAGAAATTTCCTGGCAAGTTTTTTTTAACAAAGATTTCAGCTAGTAGTTTTTTCAAGGGTGTTAAAAAGTGTACACCCTAACAATTTTGCACCCAAGAGATACCCAAATCCTCGAGTGTGGGATACCTAACTACAGAAAGAGGCTTTTCTTGGAATCGTGGCACTCCACCATGGACAGCGACACCATAAATGAGAGGAAAGCATTCCCTCATGCTTATATGCCGTTAATTCAAAATCAGGGACGTCATCAACAACGCACGAGCACAATGAACTTTCAGTTAAGCTCTGATGAAGGTGGACAGAAGTCACCAAAAATTAAGAAGAAAAAGTCAGATGGGCTTAAAAAACGTTTTAAAAATTTTTTGCACTGGATTGAAACTTTTTTCTTTTACTTAATGTTTTATGCAGAGGAAAAAAAGGGTCATTTTGGGCTATGCTCTGAGTTGTCGTTTTTCGAGGAATAGTTTTAGCCTAATAACCCCATTTTCTGGTTCTAAACAGTTGGCCTCACATTCACACCACCCCAGAAAATGTTTCAATTTATTGCCCCCAAAAACTTACTTTGAAAAATTGTTTTAACATTTTAAAAAAGCCAAAAATTTTACAAGAGGAAACAAATTAGTGTAGAGTATCTGAAATTCTGACATGAAGTGATTAATTAATAACTTTGAGCATTGCATTTTATGGTATCCCAAAAAATTACACCAAAGTGGAGTGCAGAAAGTCCACAACAAATCCACAAGTTACCTTCATCTTGTAGTCTTGTTGACGTTGCAGCTGTATGAAAGAAGTTGATTCTCATCCTGGAAACTTGATCAAGTAGCTCATCTCTTGTAATGTCATATGGATTCTTGTAGCTTTGTGTTCTGACATTCTAAGGAAGAACGATTATAAAAATAAACTTGAGATTTTATCTAACACAGGATGAAACACACTGTAGATCTCAAATTATACAAAGAAAAAAGAAAAATTTAGAGGAAATAAGACATACTCCATTCTTTGTTTTATGGTAAAGTAAAATATCACTGTAACACCAAATAAAGGTTTTGTTTGTTCAGTACGTGTGATTACTAGACAACGTTCAAACCTAATGTTTCTTAAAACTGATGCACTAACCTGTCTACTGTTATGAAATGAGGCACTGGGAATGTTGATCTCAGACTCACTGAGAAAAGAAAAGTAAAGAAATGTTAAGATAAACTCACGTTATAACAGATGTACTTTTGAAAGCTAAAGAAAGTCACACCCCCACATCACAGGTTTGGAACTAAGGAATAATGTGTTGTTCCAGAAAATATCGATACTCCCCCCACAGAAGGTTTTTTTGGTTTGAACACCAAACCCCTCAGGAAATTCCAGTTTAGGCTCATATTTTCTTTAAAAATTTTGGCCTTTAAGACCCCCCTCCCCCTCGGAATTTCCAATGACCCTCTGCGGTGGGGGTATGGATATTTTCTGGAAACACACAACAGTACAGTATACTAAAAGTGCAAGTTCCAAACTCCAAAATGAAATTTTTCTTGACCAAATATCCTTGACTGTTCTAGTTCACAAGTATATTATTCTGTACTGAACAAGTATTTAACCTTTTTATGTGCTTCAGAAAAGGGCAATTACAGTCGAAATACTCAGCGTATTCCGCTTATTATTTGGGACTGACTTTCATTAATCAGGGGCGGACTGCATTATTGGAATCAAGATTCTACTTTCAAATTGAATATTGTAATGTTCCAACGGTAGCCTTGTTCCAAATAAGGAATGCTGATTGGTTTATTATTGACATCTGGCGAATGTTCATGTGCAAGTAGCAGACTGTTGGCGGCTTGACATGTCTGGCCTGATTTGTGTTTGTTCAACAACATATTAATTGCAGGCACTTTCCCACGTAAAAAAGCAGTCTGTTGTCGTAAAACTGTAAAGAATAATTTCTTAAAAACAAGTGTGCTGTAAATGCACGACAAATGTTCCTGAAAATTGAGAAAAATTCCCTGTATTTCGTGTGTGAACTTTTGGCTTTTGTTAATAACAATCCAATCAACATTCGTTACCTTGAATGAGTCTACCATTGGAACATTTCAATCTTCAATTTAATAATAGAATTTTGATTCCAATAGTGCAATCTGTTCCCAATTAATGAAAATCCTTCCTAAATAATGAGCGGAATGCACTGAGTATTTTGACTGTAATTAACCTTTTAGCCCCAATAGTGACAAGCACCTAATTTCTCCTTACAATATTACCACTTAATCAAACATACAGGTCAAGAGAATAAAGAAAATGATCGTCAAAGATCAAATGTCTTGATTTTTAAGAAAATTCTCCCAACTAGTACCAGAAGGAATATACTGACTACAGTGAGGAGAATATAAATGCTGATACTGGGGCTTAAAGGATTAAGGTAAATTTTACAATGTTTTGAAACAGTTTAAGAGCAAATGTTGCCAAAAATCGAACATTTTCAAAATATTGTGGCAACAGCTCAAAAATCAATTCCGCTCATATTCTTATGTTAGGTAGACCTTAATGTGAAACAAATCACTGCATAGTTCGTTTGGCTGAATATCGATTTGTTTTCAAGAAAATCGATATTAACGGAATTCGCTCAAAAGACCGCTTTGGAAGCTCAAAATTGAAGGCAAATCTCGAGGCTTCGCGTGACAAAATGAAGCACTCCAGAGCAATAAAAATTAATCAGACTTGTAGAACGATGTTTAAATATATGTCAAAAGCAATTTCAGCAATTTCTGCTCATTTATTTACGAGCTCTAATTAAATTTATCCGACATACTTTTGACTAGATAAAAAGTATATCAAGTTTAACCCCTAAAAAAAGTATGTGGTACCGAATATTATTCGTCAAGAATCTGGATTTCAAGAGGAGAAGGGATGTTCTTTTACCTCCTAAAAGGATTCTTTGGGGAAATTTATTGACGCGATGTTATAGAATTTTAAAGTTGGACAAAATGCGTCGATTCAAGCGATCAGAAAAGTCAGCCTAATTAACTTAGTGTACACATACACAAACAACTTCACGTTTACCGCAGGTTTTGATCAGCAAACAACCGATTTTAACACAAAATCCTCTAACCTTCATGTTGCTGTATCACAGATGAGAGCTGTGGTCATTGTTCATGATAAAATTCAAGCAAACTGGAAGGAAACTTGACAGGATATCACAACTTGCCATGCCGTTTCACCAAACATCCGCCGTTTTTGATGTGAGAATTCTCTTTTCCTATTTTCGTTAGAAAACAGGCTTAAGGTGTTGTACAAAAGATGCCTTTCCTTTGAAACTAGCTCTGAACTGAACAGCGAAACAAGAAGTCGTTAATACCAAAACATCTGTTACGTGCTTTGGGTGATGCCGCTAATTAATTTTAGTGAAATCGACAACTGCACGGATGTACCGCGGTAACGAAATTTTGGGTGCATTGAGTGACTTTGGGGAATAAGGTTAAATTGTTTTTTCAAATAAGCTATTCTTGTCATCCTACGTTTATTAATTTAAGGACTGAGCGAGAAGATGCTCAGTAGATTGGTTTCAGATGAGCACTTAAAAATGCGTGAAACTAAAAAAAACGTCCGTTGGTTGCATGACATTAACCCTAGAGCTTTTTCCTGGTGGGCAGGGCGAAGGGATTTAAAAATATATTCTCTGTTGGTTTTCCAAGAGGTAGCACAGGTGATGAACTATGGCTGATTAAAATACAAAGTTGGACATGAAAATCTCCTCGTTTTCAGTCTGAGAATGTTTTCTTTCTTTTTGTTTAGGGTGGGGCGGGGTTTGGGCTAAAGGTGTTTGAAAAGACGTTCAAGAGAATACTAAATCGACTGATTGTAAGTGCCCGGGTAAAAGTAATAGTATAAGTAAACGATTCTTGGCATTAAAGGATTTTCAAATAAAGCGGAGCTTTTCCATCTGTTGTTTCAGAACTCACCTAACCCACCTTTAATGTATCAATTATGCAGAAGTGAAACCTTTTGCTTTACCACATCACAAAACATTCAAGCCAGCCACCTGCATGTGATAAAGCTTTGTTCAGTAATTATAAAAGCGGATCGGAAAGGAATTTGCAGGTTCTCGATTTTCCGAAAACTTGATTTCACAGACCCAAAAGGCCCCGAGTAGAAATACTTAGTCCGCGCCTGCGTCCTTTCCTCGTGCGTTTTAATATTCTTTAAAGGCATCTTGAGGTGACTTGGACATCTAAGTCACCCTCATATCAAGGTCGATCGTCTTCGAACACCTTTAAGAGTGATAGCGGGTCGCTGCGGCTCGCTTGGAATTATCATCTTGGAATTATCTTTCCCTTTTGCTTAACCGATCAACCGACCGACCGACCCACTTTCGCGAGGATGCAGGCGATGGGTGGGGGGGGGGGGGTGGAAACCTACTTAAGGGGAAACCTTTTTATGTTGGGGGATTAAGGGTTCAAACTTCCCCCTTCTCTTAGCCTTCAACCCCAGCTGCGCCCTCATTTTGTTGGCTCACGCTCTTTGCGTTTTTGGCGTTTGCAAACTTTATGACTCGGCCAAACTCCTTCAACATTATTCAACAATCTTGAAAACAACTTTGTTGAACAAGGTGGGCAAACGAATTCAATACTTTTGATCACACCTCAGAACATAGCAAAAGTTGAATCAATATTACAGAACATCATTGCACAGGGTGGCATACCTGAGAACAAAAAAAACAGTCGGCTAAATTGTGCAACATCATTAAAGGATCCTAGTCACCCACAGTGCTCTGCGCGCATCGAGTGAGAAATCCGCCATTTTCTGTGCCCTCTAAAATCAGGATTTTTTCACAGTGAATTGAAATCCGGCTACATCCGCGCCAATGCGGCCAGTTTGGGCTTTCATTCACTTTTTTGGCCTTAAAAAAGTAATAGCGGTTACATCTGGCTGGTTATTTTGGTGTTGTTTGCTATTTTTCTCGTGAAATGTGCGAAACAACGCCAGGACTCTAGGCGGTTTATGCTCTCCTTCGCGTGGCAGTACCAAAACAGTCAAGCTTATGAAAGAAATCATTATTCAAGGACCTTCTTGGTTATTGCACTAGTCAAGCAAAAGGTATCCAATAGATTGAAATGCTGGTCAAGCTTATTCGCCGACATTTTACTTCATTACGGTGCGCGTTCTTCACGCGCTGAAATGTTTTGGTCTTCTAAATGTGACGGCGGGACTCGCTCTGCAGTGCCGGCAGCGACGCTAAAGCGACAGCTTCAAAGCCTTCGATGCCTAAGAACAGCACTTCGATTTTTTCCATAAACTAATCCCTGGAATTGCAGAAAAGGAGGAGAAAGAATGGTTTGCGAACAGAAACTTTGTAAATCAGATCTGTTGGCCGCAGTCGACACCTTAGCTAGCTGCAGTACGTTTTGTTTTGATGGCAATTCATGTATTTTGAAAATTGAAATGAATATCCATCCTGTGCGGTGATAAAAGCTATTAACTCTTTTCCGTCACGCAAGAAAGTAGCAAAATTGACCACAACGGATGTTTTATTTAATATCTCAACTGACATTTACAGCAATGTGGGCTACATTATCTCATTTGAAAGGGGATGAAATGGGCTTCTCAGGACAAAATAGATCTCATCATAAAAACACATACTATTTCTGAAAAAATTCTTACTTAACATAAAACAACATAAATTATTCATATAATTGAGGAAAAAAGTAAATTCTTCCAAAATGATGATGTAATTGTATAGAGATGTTAAAAAGAAAAATGTTCCATATCATATCGGCAAAACATCCTGAAAATTTGGCTGAAAAAGAATAAAACTGAAATTAGTTATGATTTTTTTATCTCAACCATCCTAGGAGCATTTCTCCGTGGCAACCACATAATCACCTCAGCGGGGGATTGAATTACGCGTCCCTCTTTGCTCGACCAAAATCGCTAAAAAAAAGGTTTCGTCCAAAATTATTGCACTTTTCACTCTCAAATATGAATTTATAGACACATTTTATGATATAGGCAAGAATTCTGAAGTAGGAGGACGACACGAAGAGTGTATCTTCGCATTTCAAGAACATATTTTCAACTGCGTCACTGTTGCTAAACCTCGTGTTGGAAAGTTTATTGATCGCTTACCTTGATTCTTCGCTCTGATTTTCGAGCTGCCGCTCCAAATAACACTCTTTGTCACTTGAAAAACCTTCGAGCTCCTCATCGGAATTCTAAATCGTTTCGGAAATGACTCCTGGATTGACAAATTCTACTCAGAATCTCTTCGGGGCGGACGCCATATTGAACAATCAAAATATGTTATTTTAAAAAATTCGTCATGTAGGACACATTTAAGTGTCTTAGCCCAAAATCGCCAGGTAATTGGCTACATTTATCGACTTCCTGTACTCCAAATTTGGAGGCAAACGGAAGTAACGCCATTTTTTGCGAATTTTTTATCATTTCCCGACTTGAGCGTCGGGTATTTAAAGGGCGTGACGGAAAAGAGTTAACAAAAGAGTTTCTTCTATTTGAAAGGAATGTGAAATGTTCTCGCTTTATCTAGCGCTAATTAAAACTAAATGCGGTTCGGAGCGGTGGTCAGAGCGGCGTGATCGAGTGAGTTTTGGAAACGTTTCTGCCCTCCGTGCATTCGCCTTTTGTGTTTTATGGTGATGGGAAAGTCAAGAATACCCAATTAAACAAGATTCCAAACCTTTGTGATTCTAGATTCGCTCGTAAATCATATTCCGCGAGCGCTCGCTGAATATAGTTTGCTTTTGGGTTGGCGGACTGGGAGGCTGGCCGGCTTACGAACACAAACATTCTTTGAGTTCTAGGTTTTTGGACAGCCGCCAAAATGCGCTGAAAATATTCGAAAGCCCTTTTACTGGCACTAAAATAAAAAACAAGCGAGAAATTTCAGCTTCAGGCTACAATTTATATTTTTACCAGTTGAACTGTTGACGTTTTGTCACGTTCGACGAGTAATTTGATCGCAAATTTCAGATCAAAACAATAACAAAGGCGTGCCTGACTAGGATCCTTTAAGCTGGAAGGCCAAACTTGTTTTTAAAATTCAGCAGCGTTGATCGGTGTTGAATAGAACGTTGAACCCCCCAGTTAACCGTTTTGTAGTTTTCTTCACTGTTGGAAGCTTTAAAAAAAGACTGCACGTACTACAGTGTCAGTCGAGTAGAGTCGTTTTTCGTCGGTGCCTGTTGAGCATCGAAAGCGGAAAACCCAAGACTCATAAAAAGTCATCCAAGTAAAGCCCGTAGTGGGTTGTATTTTCTGCCACAGGACAAAGCTCTTAACAATCTTGCAGATAATTAAATTTATTCCCTGAGAACCAGTACGAGTTTTGATTTTTTTATTAATGTCTATTCTCCGTAAATAAGTGTTTGTGCGTTTAATGTACACTAGCACGTAAATACGAACAAGAACCAGGTAAAAATGAAAAGGAGGTTTAACGTATCCCCACTGCCTTATTTGAAAGTCTTTGAATGCCAGGAATCGATACAATCAGTCGATTCAGTGTTCTCTAAAACTTCTTTCCCCGAAACCTATAGCTCAAGCCCCACCCCACCCTCACCCCAACAAAACGAGAAAAGAATTTTAAGACCGAACAGGAAATTTTTATGCCTGACTTTGTATTTTAATCTAGCCATAGTATATAATATAGCGTTCATTAACTGTGCGACTTCTTGGAAAACCAACAGAGAACATATTTTTAAAACCCCCTTTGCCCTGCCCATCAGGTAAAAACTCAGTCTAGGGTATGTCACGCAACCAAGGTGCGCTTTTTTCAGTTGCACAGATTTCAAAGTACTCATCGAACCCAATCTATTGAGAATCTTCGCTTAGTCATTAAAGCAGTAAACGTAGGAAGACAGAATTAGCTTATTTGAAAAAAAAATTAAACCTTATTCCCCAAAGTCACTCGATGCACCCAAAATTTCGTTACCGCGGTACATGCATGCAGTAGTCGATTTCACTAAAACTCGTTCTAAATTAATTAGCGGCATCACCCAAAGCACGCAACAGATGTTTTTGTATTAACGACTTTTTGTTTCGCTGTTCAGTTCAGAGCTAGTTTCAAAGGAAACACATCTTATGTACAACACCTTGAGCCTGCTTTCAAACGAAAATAGGAAAAGAGAATCCTCACATCAAAAACGGCGGATGTTTGGTGAAACGGCATGGCAAGTTGTGATATCCTGTCGAGTTTCCTTGCAGTTTGCTTGAATTTTATCATAAACAAGGACCACAGCTCTCATCTGTGATACAGCAACATGAAGGTTAGAGGATTTTGTGTTAAAATCGGTTGTTTGCTGATCAAAACCTGCGGTAAACGTGAAGTTGTTTGTGTATGTGTACACTGAGTTAATTAGGCTGACTTTTCTGATCGCTTGAATCGACGCATTTTGTCCAACTTTAAAATTCTATAACATCGCGTCAATAAATTTCCCCAAAGAATCCTTTTAGGAGGCAAAAGAACATCCCTTCTCCTCTTGAAATCCAGATTCTTGACGAATAATATTAGGTACCACATACTTTTTTTAGGGGTTAAACTTGATATACTTTTTATCTAGTCAAAAGAATGTCGGATAAATTTAATTAGAGCTCGTAAATAAATGAGCAGAAATTGCTGAAATTGCTTTTGACGTATATTTAAACATCGTTCTACAAGTTTGGTTAATTTTTATTGCTCTGGAGTGCTTCATTTTGTCACGCGAAGCTTCGAGATTTGCCTTAAAGTTTGAGCTTCAAAAGCGGCATTTTGAGAGAATTCCGTTAATATCGATTTTCTTGAAAACAAATCGATATTCAGCCAAACGAACTATGCAGTGATTTGTTTCACATTAAGGTCTACCTAACATAAGAATATGAGCGGAATTGATTTTTGACCTGTTGCCACCAAATGTTTGACCGTTGGTAACATTTGCTCTTAAGTGTATCACACATTTTTTTGTGGAAATAGAGTATTCTCCTGTTCAAATTCATAAAAAAAGAATTACATGCAATTTCTCACCTCGCTATTCTGTTATCATCAGCAGTAGAGGAAAAATTGCCATTATGCAGTAATGCATGGAAGTCTTTTTTCTTGGCTTTAGGGAGCTGTGGTGTTCTGACACTAAAAAAAGATCAGATATTTACATTTATTGTCAAGAAAATGTCAATCCCAATGCTTAGTATTGTGCAACCGATTGAAATACGACACACAGAACTAGTATCAGAACAGAACAGTATCCTGAAATATGACACAGAGAACGGTGTAAATGCCTCAACAAGGGTCATCAGTGAGCCCTGATACATGATGCGATGTTGCCATACCTGTCCATTCTTGATACTTCTCAAAATTATTCTGCTTTGTATCTGTTGCAGTAATTCACATAACAATTTCCGGTGTGGACTTGTGTTGAATTTGCAAGCGATGTTGCACTGTTTCTTGCTGCTACTTGTTTCAGTTAAGATGTCTTAAAAAGTGACACATTTAGACTATCCAGTTATTCTTCTTCTGGAACTTAGGACATTGAATGTACCCTCTAAAGAACCCACAGAATGTGGGTACGTGTATATACTCCTATCTGCTTTGAGCATTCTTAATATTCAGCAGGTGAACTTAAAGACTTCAACATGTTTAATTTAAACCAAATTAACATTAAGTCAGTAAGAAAGAGAGGTTATCTTATGAGGGTAACGTAACAATAACTACGATTTTTCATAAACTTGTAGCCCTCTAAAACGCAAAACACCAAATTATTTACAATAAAACATTCCTAGCAATCAATTACGAGAAAAGTCAAATTTGTTTAATAACAGTTCTGAAATAAAAATAATTAAACGTCTAAAATAGTCATTTAAAATGAAGAACATGCAGTTTAATTTAATATAGAACATCATGATGATCTTTAATGGGCTATCTATCAGTATGATACTTGTACAGTACAGTGACGTGTCAGTCCAATATCATCACCAACCTTGCAAGTGGTCGTGCAACAGCTTCTCTAGCAGGATTTTTACCAACCAAAGAAATTAGCCTCTCAGTTTCCATCTTACTCTGCAAAAGATAATTAACAATTAACACATTATCAATGCAAATTAATGGAAAAACCGTCCAACATAACTGTGTACAAGAATGTGTTCACAAGTTGTCTATCAAATAATCATAACAAATTCACCCTCCCCTCCCCGATTCTTACCTGCTGTTTCACTTTCTTTAAATAATTTACAACTGTGTAACTCAGATAGGAGTCCAGATGGTCTGGAACAAAAGCAGGCGGAATACCCATCCGACGAAAGGCATTACGAAGAGGCTGATCAGAAAAAATAGGACAAATATAGAATTAGTTAACTGAATTTTATCTCATCCTACAGCTTAAAAAGGGCACAGGTTGTAATTTCTCTAATACCTTTAATTTTTGCAGCACTTAGAATTTGCAATTTTAAGAAAACAGAAAATTTGGCAGGTGAATGTTTTTTGCATTATTTGAGCCTGAAATGCTGCTACGTATTGTGTTAGACAACTACTTGACCCTATCACCTAAATGAAGACTAGCAGTAAGCAGTTGAAATGTTGCCATAAAAAAGTGACTATAAATTATCATGTGGCCAGTGACTCTTGACTTAAGAGTCATTTGCCACCTGTCATTTGGAATTTAGACTTTAAAATTCTAGATTTCAATAGAGTTAACCCTTTAAGCTCTGACATAAGAATGCATATTCCCTTTACTGTTCTCCATACATTTCTTATGGAACTAGTAAGGAGAATTTGTATAAATATCAAGACATCTTATCCTTGGTGATCACTTCCTTTACTCTCATCACTCTAATGTTTGAACAAATAGTGATAATATAAAGAGGAATTTCATTTTCGTCACTGTTAGGGCTTTAAAGGGTTAACTCGGTTGTGGCCACCACTGACTGACTTGGAAAAGGAAGCAGAATATAAAACAGAAATAAATTATCTGCATACTCCTGCATAGTAGTTAGGCATTGTTGAAAGGTAACTGTCAAATTTCTCCTTCCACTTCTGTGTTGGTTTTATCTTGTGAACTTTGACCAGTTCATCTGAAAGAGAAATGAAACTTTGTTAACACAGACTGAACACATCACAAGTGACCACCATTTCAAATTGGTGGGGACTGATGATATGTTCCTGAAATATTTTATGTGGCCCTTTCCCACCAAGACTCAAAAAATAAAGTCGTGGAAAAGCCTAACATTTGACCATTAAACCCTTTAAGCTCCAATAGTGACAAGCATTTAATTTCTCCTTACAGTATCATTACTTGATCAAACATGCAGGTCATGAGAATTAAGGAACTGACCACTAAAGATGAGGTGTCTTGATGTGAACCAATTCTCCCAACTAGTACCACAAGAAATATACAGAGAACAGTGAGGAGAACATGCATGTTGATATTGGGGCTTAAAGGGTTAAAATGAAAGCTGTAAATGGTTTGAACCCAGGAGTCATATCATAATTCGGTAAATTGTGATCGTCCGGGTGAGTGTAGTCCTGAGAAGGACTGTTTGAGGTGACATTGACTGCTGTTGGCAGTACTTTCTCGTGCTGCTGTTTGTTATGCTGTACAACGTGTTTATTACCTTGGAGAAGGAGAATCAAATCCTGAAGTTTAACAATTCAATTAAAAGCTATTACCTTGCGGCTACATGAACCATGGCCACTCAGACATTTTTAAATTAGCCGATCAGAAATAGAGGTCAGAACAATAAAATGACCACAAATTCTCCTTGAAGTCCGCAACACGTTCTGAACCTTCAATACCCAAACCCGTTAAGCACTAGGCCCCAATGAAAATGAAATTTCTCTCTGCATGATCACTACTTGTTTGAATATTCAAGTGACAAGAATAAAGGAACTGATCACTGAGGATTGGATGTCTTGATAGTTAGACAAATTCTCCTTACTAGTTTCATTAGAAATGTATGAAGATCAGTATTGAGAATATGCATTTTTATATCAGGGCTTAAAGGGTTAAAGAATTTGCCTCAAAATTGTGTCTGGGTGGCCTCAAACCAACAGTTTACATTTAACCTTTAAGCCCTGATATAAAAATGCATACCGTAAACACCGGCGTATAAGCCGCACTCACAGATAAGCCGCACCCCGAGTTTAGAAGCCCAAGATTTGGGAAAAAAATTTTGGTCAAAAATTAATAGCCGCGTCATTTCATTTAAGCTAATTAAGAACTTAAATGAACATAAGCTGTGGCTGGAAGTCCTTTTCACTATGGATCGGTGATTCAATTTGTAGTCTGGATAAGACTCAAACACGCATTTTAGTCCTTGTAACAAGTATCAAAATGGTATGTAAACGTACTTGAACACAAGATCGCTTTCTCCGATGAACTTTTCCCCAGCATTTTTTCAGTTAAAGCTATTCAGGGACTATTCGAGCGCGAAAATTTGCGACTAAGTTCGTTCGGCCGTTCGGTGTTCGGTTGCGTATCTTGGCTTAGTAGCCAGGCATTTGATGAGAGGAGAGAAAACTGGTGACAAGTGTTGTCACTTCATTCATTCGCAAAGGAAATTTTAGCAATTTCTTCAGCTGTTCGTGGCTTCCATCCCCGGCTTCCATCACTGTTCCATGTTTACAAGGATATTTGGAAGCCATCCATTGGTGACAACCTCGCCTGTGAAAGGGAGTTCGATAATTGCTTTGACAAATTTGCCATCAAAGTTGTCAACAACGGAGAAACAGTGGGCCATTTACCACAGGAAGTTCTCGAAGATAGCGTGGTACCG